>JAHTLZ010000068.1:4075-34017 GCA_023846285.1 Phrynocephalus versicolor | reverse complement strand
TGTCTCTTTCCCTCTCAGTGTGTCTCTTTCCCTCCCTCCGTGTCTCTTTCCCTCCCTCCGGCGAGCGGGCGGCCCCCACCCCCACCCCCCGCCTCCCAACAACTGACCGAGCAAGAGGAGCTTGAGCTCCCTCCGGGCGTCCCGCTTGTCCCTCCGCAGCTGCTTCTCGATCTCGGCGTTGATGCGCTTCGACTCCTTCACCTCGTCGCTGAGGCAACAGGCCATCATGGACTCCAGCGTCATGGCGGCGGCGGCGGCGGCGGCGGAGGAAGGAAAAACCAACCACCACAAAAACGGCCGGGCCTTTCCCTTTGAAGAAGAAAGAGGTGGAGGAGGAGGAGGAGGAGGAGGAGGCTAGGCCGCACCCGGAGCCTCGGCCTCGCGTAGCTCTCCCGGCCGCCGCAGCCGCCGCCTCCCGCAGCCGCCTCCCCGCGCGACGCCAACCGAACTTCCCCAACGGCCGCCCCTCCCGCCTCCTCACAACAACATCCCAGGCTGAGGAGGAGGGGGCGGGGAAGAGGAGCGCGCTCAACCTAACCTGCCCGCTCGCAAAACGGACGGAGGGCGCGGCCAATGGGAGGGCGCGCGCGACGCACCCTGGGAAAACCGGATAGGGCGGCGGTGGTTGTGTGTTTTTTGGTCCCTTTTGTCCCGCCCCCTCCCTCCCTCCCTCCCTCCCCGCCGTGTGGCAGACGTCAGAGGGAGGAGCCGAGGGCTTCCAACCAATCGGCGGGTGATTTGCCTCAGGAGAGGGGAGGGGGGCGCTCCGGGGGATGAGGGAGAGAGGAAGGGCGGGATTGGGCGCTCGCGGCCCGCGCCTTGGCCAATCGGGAAGCAAGAGGCGGGGCTTTAGGAATGGCAGATACCCCCACCCCTTACCCTGCCTTTGCCGCGGAGGGAGACGGGGAACTGGGAGGCTGGGGCTGAGGAACACAAGGACGCATGCGCAGCGGTCCTGCCGCAGGGCATTGTGGGATGGTGGAGGACCGAGGAGGGCAGGGAAACGAGTCGGAAGGGCTAGAGAGGCCCGAGGCGACAGAAATACCGTTTTCTTCCTTTTAAAATATAGATTTTGAAAACGGACCAACGGGGGGAGGAAGAGAAGAAATTATTGGGGAAAGGAAATATAGACGTCTTGTCTTCTCTTCTGTATTATTTAGGAGGAGATCTGGGAACCAGGAAGTGTTTGTGGGCAAGAGGGCTCCTGAGCATGGGCAGAGTGCCTGTTTTTATCGGGCCTGGATGTCTGTTGCTTTTTAAGGCCACCTGCACCGGTTGCTACATCTTTATTGGCTTAAAAATTGAAAGGTGCATGTGGGTCATAATGCCCTTCCCCCCACCTGGGACCCTTCAGAGGGTTGGTGGACGACAGATCCCACCATCCCCACTCAGTTTGGGGATGATGGGATGTAACAGCGACCCTCTTAGGGTTCTTGAGGTTCAAGGACTCTTCCCCGCCCCCCGCATTGAGTTTCCAGGGCCGAACAAGGATCTGAGCATCAGACTCTCCAACCATTACATCGCACTGCTGCTCTGATCAGCCAGAGTCCCCTCTGTTGGGCATTTTAAAACAGAGGATGGTGGCCTTCTGCCAGGGATGCCTTGGTGGCGGGCTGGAATAGATGGCCTTTGGAGGGCCCAGCCCACATGGCCATTCTCTGCTTTTTCATGAAAGAGAGGGCTGCCCTGGACGACCGAGGGCACAGGGTCACCAGATGTGGAACTCCCTGCCACAGGAGGTGGGGATGGCATCTGGCCTGGATGCCTTCAAAAGGGGATTGGACAGATTCCTGGAGGAAAAGTCCATCATCACAGGTGACAAACCATGAGGGAGATGTGTCATCTCCAGGCTTAAAACTGGGTTGCTTCAAGGGCCAGATGTAGGGGAATGGTATATCAGGAGACAGGGATTTATTCTCCTGCACTCCCAGAGGCTTTTGGTGGGGCCACTGGGAGATCCAGGAAGGTGGACTAGATGGACCTTTGGCCTGATCCAGCACAGGGCTCTTCTTAGGTTCTCATGTTCTTACGTGCTTGTCCCTCTGTTCTTTGCAAGGGCCTCCACGGTCACAGAACAGCCTTCAAATAAAACAAAAGTACCCTGAATGTACAGCAGCCAAGTTCTCCCGGAAAAGAACATGCAAAGAAGCAGCCTGGTTAATTACTTGAACTCCATGGAAAAAAGCTCAGGCTGCATACATCAGATCTTGCATAATCACCTTTATGTCTCATTGGGTGGCTTGAACCCTTCATCTCATTTAGTTTCTTAAATCTATGCTGTGTTTGACTACCTAGACCAGTGATGGCAAACCTTTTAGAGACCGAGTGCGATTCAAAACCCGCTATTTTTTTTGCAAAATGCCAATACAGCAATTTGACCTGAACACGGGTGGCTGTGAAGGGGTGATGTTGGGTGCCCACTGAAAGGGCTCCGAGGGCCACCTTTCGAACCTGTGCCATAGGTTCACCAACACTGACCTAGACCCATTTTTATTAATAAAGCAAAGTGTTCTGCTTATATACTGCCCCATAGCACTTAAAACACTCTCTGGGCGGTTTACAATTTATTTATTCAGGCTACACATTGCTCCCCACCCCCAGCAAGCTGGGTACTCATTTTACCGATCTTTCATAGTCCTTTCATAACAGCTTGTAAGCTGTTCTTGGACTACAAAGCACATTGGCACATGGTGACGCTTAATGGAAGCTGTGTTCAGGAAACATCCAACGGCCACGCTTGATCTACATTCTGAATTATAGAATTTTGTGGAGTACTGGCAGGGATTATTTTAAATATAAAAGCATGGCAATTTATATTTGATGTTGTTGGTTTTAAGACCTTGGTTGAGAGAAGCAGCTTATAAAGAACTAAAGCTGAAAGCAGCTGCAGAAACTGCTTAATGAACAACAACAACAACAACAACAACAACAAATCCAAGATGCAGGCATTTGTTGTGGTCTCAACTTTAAAACATAATTCAAATATTTAGCTACAGTATTTCTTTTTCTATTATTTGTTCACCACTGTCATTTTCACTGGCCATTGCACACTGTTAATGATCTGTTTATCTTTTGGAAATTATTGACTTTCATGGGCCTGTGAGTAAGAACTGTGGCTGCTTAATTCATATTTATTCACTGCTTTGCAGTGGGAGGACGGGAGGGAGAGAGCAATATTCATCCTGAGATTGCTGCTGTTATCTCTCGTGCCCAGTCCAAATTCTAAAGATCAAGGGAAATAATGAATGCGCTTGCAAGAAGGACGCCTCTGTTTCCCAGACTTGGTCCCATTCCTTGGGTCACTCTCTGTTTAGCGTTTCTGAAATGGAAGGACCGGAAAGATCCTACTACATAGCAAATCTGACCAAACTCGTTATCAAATGCTAACGTCAGGGAAAAGTGAGAGACAGCAGGAGAGGAAGGCCAAACATGAGGTGGACTGACACCCTAAGGAAGCCACAGCCTTAATTTTGCAAGAGCTGAGCAGTTCTTCCCCCTAAATTATAAATCCCAGTATCTCATAAGAACATAACATAAGAACCTAGGAAGAGCCCTGTGCTGGATCAGGACAAAGGCCCATCTAGTCCAGCTTCCTGCATCTCAGAGTGGCCCCACCAGATGCCTCCGGGAGCGCACGAGACTCGATCTCTTTCTCCTGATCCCACTCCCCCTGCCTCTGGCCCTTGAAGGACCCCGGTTTTAAGCCTGGAGATGACAGATCTCCATTAGGGTTTGTCACCTGGGATTGACTTTTCCTCCAGGAATCTGTCCAATCCCCTTTTGAAGGCATCCAGGCCAGATGCCATCAGCCCATCCTGTGGCAGGGAGTTCCACAGACTAACAACACACTGGGTGGAAAAAAAATATTTTCTTTTGTCTGTTCTTCCTCTCCCAGCCCTCAAATTGAGTGTATGTCCCCTAGTTCTGGAATTTTGTGAGAGGGAGAAGAGCGTCCTTCTATCCATGCATCAAACTGTGATCGCCGTGTAGTGGCACTCTTAGCTTAACCCGAGTTTAAGCTAATTCCTCCTGGGGTAAGGAAATAATTTGTATCTGGGGAAAATAATCATGTTGGTGGAACTTCCAGCTGTAGGTGAAGAATACCTCTGGTTCCCTGTTTCGAACTCATCTCTCTTACAGCGGCTGACTTCCTCAATATCAGGGCATTTAAACTGATTTGAATGGAGAACATGGATCAGTCTCCAGGCTGCGTCCTCTGCGCCGATTTTTTAAGTCCTAAAAACTCCAGATGCAAGACAAGAGCACATTTCCCAAGGTGGGAAGTGAACCACCCGGATCTGGCTTTTTCCGTCTCCCGTGTGGCTTTCCAAATCCCCTGGAGACAGAATTGGGGGGAAACCAAGAGAGTGAAAGAAGGAAAAACTAACCTCCCCCCCAGCTCTTTCGGAGTCAACATCTCCTCTTTATCTGCTCCTCTCTTCAATAGAGGTCGCTGTTGGTCTTCCTTCCTTCCAAATAAGCAGGGATGTTCCAGGTTTTCCCAGGGATTTCCATAAAAAGGGGGGCCTCTTTGGCTCAGCCTGTATAAAATGATGATTCGGTGACAATCTCACCATGAGTCTCATTCTCCCTTCAACCTGTCCTCATTGCATCCCTTGCCTCTGATTTCTGATCTCTTTGGGCATCTCCCCCCACCCCCCACCCACCCCCTGCGAGACCTACATTTCCTGGTGGATCAGAACCCCAGGAGGAGTCAAGAGAGGAGCCCGTCAAACCTTCTGATCCATCCAGCCAGGGGTGTCCAAACTTTTTGCAAGGAGGGCCAGATTTGGTGAGGTGCAAATATGTGGGGGCTGACCATTCAGCCACATTGGGGCCCCGGGCCTGACTTTGGACATGCCTGCATCCAGCCAATTTCCCTGCGTGGTTACATTGATTGATTTCATAAGACCACCCGTGCTTTCCATGTTAGTTTCCGCCCCTCGTAATGGATATTTTTTTTTCTTTTTGCATGCTCTTTGTAGCTTTAATGTTACCTTTTAATGTTGTAAGAGGCCTCTTCTAATTCCCTGTTCTTAACGTGAACATGTCTTAAATGTTCTGGGCCATGTGTTGTCCGCCGTTATTGTCCGCCAACTTTTTACATTCCCTGACACCTTCTCCACTTATGTTCCCATGGGTTCTTGGAGGCCCAGAAGTTATTTATTTATTTATTTTGCCCTGATTCGGTCCCCCGATCTCATCTGGCCTTGTCATCTACTTGGGCGACTGTTTGTGCGATCCCGCCTCGGCCGCCACCCGTCCGTGGACACAGATAGGCCTTGTTGAGGTGGAGGGACTGGGGTGCGATGCAGGCGGTCACATTGCAGCAACCCGAAGGGTCCCCATCGCACCCCTGCAGGTCTCCACTGAGAAGCCATGCCAACGGCACCCACCAGCCATCCATGGTGACGACGAGCAGAAATAAGCAGAAATCCGTAACGGATCGGATCTTGCCCGGATCAACACGGACCGTGCCAGATGTTCCAGCCTCTGGACATCTGGCAACCAAGGAGCTACAGGGCTCAGCAGACCCTGTCAACAGGCTTCTGCAAAACTACTGGAACAACAAAAACACAAAATATGGACTTCCATTGAAAACTGGGAGCACATAATATTAGGGTTGTGGTTAAATGTGTTGCATAGTTGTACATTATTTATTTCATTAAGATGTATTCTAGTCTAGGGCAGAATTATTATTATTATTATTATTATTATTATTATTATTATTATTATTATTGATGTTTCTTCCCACTATTTTGTTGGTTTTCTTTTTCCTGTGTATGTGCGTGTGTCTTTCGATTGTTCTATTGATTATTTATTGTTTGCTTAGCCTTCTTTGTAAACCGCCCCGAGTTCCCCTGGGAAGATGGGTGGTATATAAATAAATAAAATAAAAAATATTATTATTATTATCACACAGCAGACTATGCTGGATTTTCTGTTGTTGTTGTTGTTGTTGTTGTTGTTGTTGTTGTTGTTGTTGTTAAAGGGATGTGAAAAATGGACAGCAAAGAAAGCTGATAAGAAAATTTAATTCTGCTTCCCTTGTGGGTCCCAAGTCCCCTTTGTGGTTTTGACATCCTCCAGCGATCACGCCAGTCCTTGTTTAATGTTACAGCCTTGAGGTGACACTGGTCACTTTGCCTCTTTAATTTTTTTAAAAAAAATATTTTGGTGTTCATCTCCTTGGGTTTTTTGTGTGGTTTTCCGCAGCCAGAACTATCCCTCCTGGTTCATTCCACCTTCCAGATGCCCTAAAGGCCTAAATCAGCGAATTTTAATCCAGTTTCCCCCAACAACATTTGGGGGGGAACCTTCTTTCAATATCTCCGTGTGTTCCTTTAGGGATGTTTACCTTCGGTTATGTGTGTGGGGGGGTGTTTTGCTGTACGCCGCTTAGAGGAGTTCCTTGTATCCAGCCAGCGGCATATAAAGCCACAAAATAAGCAGACGCATCCATATAAGCCTCAGGGTCCTCACTAGGATGCCCCAAGACCTCCAGGGGCGACCGCTGAAGAGCTCAAGGCGTTTCTAGAGGTTGGGAGTTCATGATTGAGGGGGGGGGGTCCCATCGCTTTCCAGATCTGCGGTTCCACTGCCTTTCTGTTGATTTTTTCGGAGAGCACAGGGCTCCGGGTCGAGTTCCTCCCTCCCTTCCTTACTTGTAAGACCCCCCCCTCCTCTCCCAATCCCCCCCCATCCCTGACCTTCCCTGGTGAATCTAAGGACCCCTGCAACCTGCCGAAGCGCCTCGAGGTCTCTCTTTGAGGGGGGGATTGGCAGAGGATTCGAACCCGGCACTCCAAGGGGGGGGGATGCAGGGCTCCGGCGGGAAGGGGTGGGGAGAGGAGGCTCGCTCCAGAGGCGGGATGGAGGGCCGGAGGAGCGTGTGAATGCGTGGGCACCCACCCCTCTTGGAAATGCGGGAACGGAGCAGCAGGTGGTGCTGCTGCTAAAACAGCAGGACGCACGAGAGGGTTTGGAGGGGGGGGTGGAAAAGCAGCCGCCGCCATTAAACAAAAGGAGAAAGAGGGATCCGCGAGGCCCCAGCGCTGCTGCTCCTTCCTCCTCCTCGGAGCCCAGCGCATCTTCCGCGGGTCTGAAAGCTCCCGAGCGAGCAGAGCAGCCGCCGGGCGGAGCACATCTAGGCGCGCCGTGCCAAACCGGAGAAGGCCCTCTTAGCTTTTTATTTTTTATTTTTTTTTATTCTCTGTCCTGCCCTCCGCCTTTTTTTTTTGGCTTGCCCCCCCTCTTCCCCCGCCTGGCTCCCTTTTCGTCTCTTTTTTTGTCCGCCTTCCGGGCCTGGCCCCGGCGCGCGCCCCGGGTTTTTGCGCACCGCCGCGCGCAAAAGCGCAAAACCTCCCGCGCGCGGGTCTTGGCCTCCGGGCGCCTTTCGGAAGCTTCCCTTTCTCCGGGACCTGGGCCATTCCCCCCTAAAAACACACACACACACACACACACACAAAGGGGGCCGATCGAGGACCTCCCCCCCCACTGCTTGGATCTCCCCCCTCTCCAAATCAGGAGGGTCGCCGGAGAAGAAGCGGAGGCCAAGGAGAGGCCGGAGGCTCACAAAAGGCAGCTTTGCAGCGGCTCTGCGGCAGGAGGAAAGGCGATCCGGAGCCGATTCGGAGGCACCGCCGCCTGCTATGATGTTTCCTCAAAGCCGGCATTCGGTGAGGAATCGGGGGGGGGGGGTTGGCAGGGGGGTGGCTGTAAAGAGGATTTGGGGCGCCAGGAGGCTGGGAGATGCTCTCGGCTTGTTGAATTTCGGGGCCCAGGAAGGGTGGATAGATGGAGGCCGGTGGGGGGGGGAGAAGGAGATTGGAGGGGGAGGTGTTTTTATCTCGGGGCGGGCGGACCTGGAGCGCGGGGAGGGGGGAGAGGGAAGGGCTGTGAGCACCGGAGAATTGGGGGTGCAGGACGGGATGCAGGGGCGGGTGACGGGGGGCAGGCGGGAGATGGGAGGTCTCCCTGCAGGTGGGGCTGCTTTTTTTGGGGGGGGGGCGCGCAGCTAGAGTGGAGTGGTATAGGCCTCACTTAAGGGGCAGAGGGAGCCAGGCACGGGAGAGATCTTGATGTAAACAGGCAGGGCAGGAAAGGGGGGTTGGGTGGGTTCCTTGCCCCAGGTAGAGGGGAAGGGAGGGCAGGAACTCCCCCCACCCCCCAAAAATATAGGAATTAATGAAAGTGGGAAGAAGGGGGTTTAGATCCAGAAAGAAAAGAGGAAAACGGGAGAGGGTTTGAATTATTATTTTTATGAGGTGGTGTTTGGGGTTAGGAGTAGTGAACTTTTTTTGGGGGGGGGAGCGGCCGGAGGGGGCAAGTGGTGGGTTTTTTTGTTTGTTTGGGATTTGGGGGGCGAGGTTTTAGGGATTCGAGAGAGAGGCAGCAAAACTAGGCCTGGGAGGAAATGAGAACCATATCCGCAGTGAGGCGTGGGCAGACAAGAAGAGGCTTGTTGGAGAATCCGGATTTTTGCCCCGGTTGGTTCTTTTGGGGATGGTCAAGCCCCAGAATCCCCCCAGCCCAGGGCTGATGGGGTTTGTAGTTGGGAACAAAGCTGTGCCTCTGAATTTGGGGGGATGAACAGGTAAGGAGGAGAGGAGGACAAGGCCCCTGAATAACTTGGCGAGCGATGTTGATGGGGTGAGGTATCCTGCCCTCCACCACATTTCGCCTGGGCTGCATCCTGACACTCAGGACGTTGGCAAGGCGTTAAAACAAGAGACGTGGGGTGGGCAGAGAGAGGGGGGGAGACGTGGAGGATGGGTTGTGGAGTCCCTGTTGGAGTGAAATAGGGAACTGTGCCCTGCCGAAGGAGGCAAGGCAAGGACTTCCAGTGGCCAGCTGACTACAACATCTATCAGGGGCATGGGGGCTCAGCGGACTAAGGCTCCGAAACTGTTGACTGCAAAGTCAGGAGCTTGGCAGTTCGAATCCCGGGTACCATGCAGCGGAGCGAGCTCCCGCTGTTCACCCCCAAATGCTGCCAACCTCGCAGTTCGAAAGCATTTAAATGGAAGTAGATAAATAGGTACCACCGTAAAAAGCGGGAAGGTGAAACAGTGTTTCCTTGCAGCCATGCTGGCCACGTGGCCACGGACTTGCACAACACTGGCTCTTCGGCTTGAATACGGAGATGAACACCTCCCCTAGAGTCGGACACGACTAGCACGCATGTGCGGGGAGGGGGGAACCTTTACATTTACCTTTTTACAACATCTATCAGCCCCGTGTACCCAACAGTCCCAGGGGCTGATGGGAGAGGCCTACCCTAACTATCTAAAGCAGAAGGAAACATTGGCCTTTTTTAATATTTCAAATCCCACCCACCCTCTTGAGAATGATGGGAACTGGTGTTCATTCTCCATAGCGCCCGTGGTTTCCCCCAGTCCTTGTCTTAAGGGTTCTAAGTTTTCTCCTTCTGGCCTAGAACCTGCAATGCTCAGAGTAGCTCAGAGCAACCCAGAATCATTGGGTGGGTTGAAAACAGAGTCTGGGTGTCCACCTGTCAGGGGTACTTGGATGGGGGCCCTTGCAGAACAGGGAGTTGGACCGGGTGGCTCTTGAGGTCTCGTCCAACGACTCTATGATTCAAGGATTCTCTCTCTTTTCAAAGGTTTGTTTATTTTTTTTAAAGATGGAAACAAGCCATTTTGCAAGGTCTTTATTTATTACTTCAAATACATATTGAGCAGGTGCTGTATGTATTCCTTCATTAGCACGCTTTAAAATTAAAATAAATGCTGTCTATTAGTTGTAATTTCTTAATTACTAGCTGCTCCCCTCTCTCCCACGGCCACCATACTGATTCGGCCAAGCAAAGGAGAATGGAGCTCAAATAAATATTTAAGACTAAGATATAACTTAGTATCTCTTGCAGTGAAACAATATCCCAGACAGAATACTATTTATTCACTTTAAAAAGTTTGTGGAAGTGGTGGTGGGGGACATTGCTACTTTGTCTCTCTGGGTCTGTTTTTGGAAGGGTCAAGCCATAAAGTTTCATGGCTTTTACTTGTACCTGTTTTTGTAAAATTGAAATTTCCATTTTTCCCATGCATACATATGCTTCATTAAAAAAAAGCATCTGGAAAATAAAAATGTCCAACTCCCTGTAGAACAGAAGCTTGTCAGGGAGAACCTAAGAACCTCAGAAGAGCCCTGCTGTATGAGGCCAAAGGCCCATCTAGTCCAGCTTCCTGGATCTCACAGTGGCCCCACCAGATGCGTCTGGGAGCGCACGAGACTAGATCTCTGTCTTCTGATCCCACTCCCCTGCCTCTGGCCCTTGAAGGACCCCAGTTTTAAGCCTGGAAATTATACACACTCCATCATGATTTGTCACCTTGGATGATGGACTTTTCCTCCAGGAATCTGTCCCAATTCCCTTTTGAAGGCATCCAGGCCAGATGCCATCCCCACCTCTTGTGGCAGGGAGTTCCACAGACTAACAACACGATGGGTTATTTTTTTTTCTTTTGTCTGTTCTCACTCTCCCAATCCACAGTTTGAGTGGATGACCCCTAGTTTTGATATTTTGTGAGAGGGAGAAGAGCGTCCCTCTATCCACTTGATTCATGCCCTGCATTATTTTGTACGTCCCAGTCCTATCCCCCTTCAGGCTCCAGGTTCAGCCGTTCTAGATTGCCACCTGAAGGGACTTGGAAGAGTTTGGGAACAGAGTTTTAAAAAAATAAAATCTGGAATCTTGCAAGGTGACCCCATTTTGGAACCAAGGAAGGATTTATCTTCTTTGGGATTCATTACTTCACATCCAGGGCATGGTTTGCTACTGGGTTTTATTTGCACCTGAGACCCCCCCCCCCCAAAAAAAGGACACAGGAAGTATAGGGCCCCCAAATGGCCAAGAAGCACGCAGTGTAAAACCCAAACCTCATAGAACAGACACGTCCAAACTTTGGCCCTCCAGATGTTTTGGACCGCAACTCCCACGGTCCTTTGCCATTGGAAATACAGGCTTTGAATTCTTAGGAGTTGTGGTCCAAAACATCTGGAGGGTCCTAGAGTCCAACTTCCAGTTTTTGAATTTAAAGATGAGTATTCTGGGATGTTTCACAAGTGATATAATGCTACCACAGGGTCACCTAGAGTATATTTTTCTGTGCTTGAAACTTCCCTCTCATCTCCTCTGACAATCTACTATTCACTATAGATTTGCCTATGCAATAAGTTGGTAAAACATGCAAATGCAACCATAAGGACAGTGAAAAAGCACCCCAGACTAGAAGAAATAAATAAATAAATAAATAAATAAATAAATACAGGAGACGTGACCTATTTAAAAGGTGAATCACCATTTTTGGAGGTGAAATAAAACATTATTTCACTGCCAGGGACTGCTGGCAGCACCGGAGATGATGAAGAATCTTGTGGAATCTTGTACATTAGCACACCTGTAATTTTTCTGTCATTACCTTTTTCCCAGAGAAAAAGGGAGCAGAGAAAGCAAGGGGCTGATGAACAATTTGGGGGGGGGGGGTGCACGTGGTTTGTGCGAACCTCACACACTCCCAAATGGCAGCCCGTCTCGCTGACTTCTGATGTGGGTGTTTTCCACTCCCCTTGAGAAAGGTTTGGCATTGACCTTGGAGAATTTTGGTCCTAAACCTGAGCCAGGATCATAAAATTGTCAAGTCATGGGATGTGGCCCTCGTTGAGGCTGCCTTGACCCAGAATATCAAGTTAAGTAACTAGTCCTCATGATTTCTAGCTAGTTCGGATAGAAACAGAGAAAGCTGCCTTACGTCACCTCAGGGCCTTGGTGCTGCTAAACTACCACGAATAAATTCGCCACACTGAGGAACTTTAGTATGAGGGGGAAAGTGTGTGGGGGATACTTCTATAATTTGGAGTTTCTAGATCAAAAAGACAGGCCTAGCACATATTGGTCAGCTTGTGTGATGTCTCAGATGTTCAATAACACCTCTGTTCCTCCCCCCCCCCCCAATTTCCTCATAGTGACAATCTGAAGTTTGGTCAGAGAAGACTTATTCAACTTGATGTGACGGGGAGGATAGTTTTCCAGAATCAGGACAGAGTGTTTATTATCCGTATTGCCCATCCACGCATAAGTTGTATTTAAATCCCGTTTTCCTCTGGTCAAGCTCAAGGTGGTACATGTGGAGCTTCCCACTTTATCCTCAAAAATCACAAAGGGAGGATTTGAACTCCTGTTTTGCATTTTGCTGCCCGAGACTCTCACCAGTACACCACACAGCCTTCTGTAGGCAAAAAGCAGGCCGGTTCATGGGAGTGGTGTTTTTTTTGGTCAGTTTTAACCATGTTGGGTTTCCATTTTTCCTTCCTGGATTAGCCTCCCAGCTAGTCAGTTTCAAGGGCCTCCCTTGTTTTATACCTTTGATCTTTTATTTAATCAGTTCAGGGACTGCTGGCAGCACCAGAGATGGTGAAGAATCTTGTGGAGTCTTTTAAATTGGCATGTGTGTGTGTTGTGTCGTTAGGGTCGTGACCGACCCTTTGTGACTCCACACCCTGTATTTTTTTTCTGTCTATAAGATGCCCCCACTCATAAGATAACCCCCAATTTTCCAGCCTGAAATAACAGTTTCTTTCCTGTATTTTTTTCTCATTGGCTTACTCCCGGGTACAAGATGATCTTAAATTTCTAGTCTGTCTGTCTGTCTGTCTGTCTGTCTGTCTATCTATCTATCTATCTATCTATCTATCTATCTATCTATCTATCTATCCCTTCCTGTTCTCTCTCTCTCTCTCTCTACACACACACATGCACACACACATATATAGTCTTATACATGCAAAGCACAGTATTTATTATAGCACTAATACAGTATCTTGATCGACCAGATCAAACGGCCTCTAGTCCGCATTTCTACAAAACAAAAGAGCGTTTCTGCCAGGCAGGGGGATTTTCAGTGTTTTAGGGGTGGGGGGGTTGTGCTGTCTTGGGTGGGGTGGTGGGAGAATTGAGATTTCAGTTTTATTTTTGGAGAGGGAATGGTAAACAATTGCTATTTAAATGCCAGGCTTCTTCTGTCACCCTGCAATTTACAGCTGCCTTTAAAAAACAACCCCTCTCTGAATGGAAGTTGTTGTGAAATTACTTGATGCTGGATGATGACCGCTTCGAATGAGGGTGCTGGATGGCCATCATCCTCAGCTTAGAACGGCAGAACTGAATAATATGGAATCATCAGGTCCAGCCCATGTTGGGGAGGCCCGGGGGGGGGGTTCAAACTCCAGACCTCTCCCCTTATTCACCCTGTAAGCTGTTTTCCTTCCTGAATGACACTTTCTGTTTATTGTTTATCTCGAATGATCAGCTGTAACAATCTCAACTCGCCCTTTCTCATTACACAACTCACATATTCTGGCCGGCTGTTTTTTAACGTGCCTCACACTTTCTTCCTCTTTATTCTTTCACATCAGCACTATTTCCTCAACCTCCCTCCCTGCTTTAAACCCACCTTTCCATTGGTCTTTCTCTTTCTTACGGCCTCCTGCATGGCTCGCCGTAGGTTTGCTTGAAATAAACCCATGTGCCAACTGGTTCCGTCGTTTTTATCCTCACCTTGGGCCAATGCCCACCATTCTGCGCCCTGCAGTAGAACCAAGAATACACACCCGTCCTAAAATGTGCAGTTTCTAAGCTGGCATGAAGCTTGTGCTGGAGGTTATGTTCCTTGCCCTTACAAAGCTGCCGGGGGGCCGTGTCTGTATTCTTATTTTGATTACATAGCTCTCTGTCCACCTTGACCCGGTTTCTGGCTTGTCACGGATTATCATGAACCCTGTGCTTTTCAAATTCGTGGTCAGATTGGGTTCCTGCTGCATTGATTTTATCGGGTCGCCTTCTAAATGGCCTCCCCTTCTCCCCACCCCGGTTTTCCACTCTCTGAAAAATCTTTTTCTTCTTCTTTTGAACATCATTGTGACGACAGAACCAATCGTCCACTCTCTTTGGCTAATAATAAATTCGGATCCTTTATCAGTTGGTAAAGTGTGGTTTCTTTGATTACTGTATTTTTTTTTTACCCTACCGTTTTGTGCTGTTCTAGGGTTCCTCTCATCTTCCCCAGCAGCTGAAATTCACCACATCGGATTCCTGTGACCGGATTAAAGACGAGTTCCAGCTCCTACAAGCCCAGTACCACAGGTACGTTCTCGGGGGGCAACCCCCCACCTCTTGCCCTCCATTGCGGCTTCACTTCCTCTTTCTGCCGATCACCTTTGTAGTCTATTGATTTTTAAAAGCACTTTTGATCTGGGTGTCAGCCAAAAGGACACTCGGAAACGGCTTACGTCTGAATTGCATATTTATTTCTTTAATGCGCGCCGCTGCCAGCAGGTTTACGGTTAAACAGAAGATAGGATACAAGAAGGGAAAAGGGGGAAAAGGGAAGAGGAAAGGAACAGAAATTACACTTCATTAGGACTGGTGGTTTTGTGTCGTTTCTTGCCTCCTCTCTTGAGTAGACGGAGCTATCGAGATTATTATTCAATATTAATCAGGTGCTGTCAGGCAGATTCTGTTCTTTTTGGGGGATTTCTTGGTCACACTCCCCTTTTTGGGGGGGAGGGGGAGTGTGCAGCTTGGCTCTTCTCCCGGGAATCGAACTCGCAACGTTTAGCTTTGCACCCAGAGACCTCCGCCGCTGAGTGATCTAGCCAGCTCTTATGGTGACACGAATACGGTTGCTAAAGTCCGCGAGAGGTTGATTAACAGCGACTTGCCCCAATAGCACACACAGTCCCCATGCAGAAATAATGACTAATAAATACATTGCACCCATTGCCAATTGTACACAGACTGGCACTTTAGGGCCTGAAAATGTCAGACGGAACTCTTAAGCATAGCTTTGGAGCGCATCCTGAAGACACTGCAGGGTTGTGAATCAATAAAAGCAAGGCAGGCAAAGTCATGGCGCTAGAAAAATGGAAGATGGTTTTGCACGGGGCAGTGTTTTGAATGGTGGGTTACGTCACCGTAGCAGTTCAGGTATTTACAGAACAGGATGGCCTCAGGGAGTAGGCTTCCCTTTTTCTCATTAACTGGCACTTACAGTCTTGAGGACCCAGTGTAAGGCAGGAGAAAGAATAAAATATATATCATTTACTTCCGGCACAGAACCGATCCAACAGCAAAGGGAGCAACAGGACTGCTGTCAGCAACAGACTCCAGAGAAGGGAAAATCACAGACGCAGAGGCGGGGTTCTCTTTGAACTCAGGGACAGGGAAGGAACGATTGGTTCAATGCTGGATGAACAGGACAGCCCAGAAAGGTCCCTCCCAGCCACGCCTACTAAATAAAGGCAGCATGCGAGGTTGCAGAAACTCCCAACAGAACAGATTCTTGAAGTCCCTGCCAGTGTTTATTTTCTGAAGGATGAAAATAAGATCTTCCTGTTGTGCTCATGTGTCCTTTCTCTTCTGTTTGCGCACCCCCATTTCCTTTTCCTCGACAGCCTGAAGTTGGAGTGTGACAAGCTTGCCAGTGAGAAGTCGGAAATGCAGCGCCATTACGTGATGGTAAGATTCGCACAAGCGACAGGGCGTGCTCGGGGGCAAGGGGAGGGGGGGATGCCATTCATTGTGGAACAGTGGGGAATTATTTGTCTGGCTCTGCCACCATCCTTTGTTGCTGTCCCTCTTAAGGGAGCCTGTGTTTTCATGGGTTTTTAGCCCTTGTGACTGCTAAACCCTACTTAAATGTACATGGAGCACCCCTCCTAGATACGTAAAAAATGTTGATGCCTTGTTAGGTGACTTGCAGCACCCTCTAAGCAGGTGGTTGTGCTATGTGAAGCTCGCTTTAACACCACCCCGCCTCTCTAGCCAACAAAAACAGACCCTCCATGGACAGGTGCAGTATACCTTGTGCCCTCCCACCCCAATTTGGCTCCAGAGGGAAAGCAAGCAAGTCACCAACGCTCATGGTTTTTCTGGGAGGCATCTTATATTGGGGGGATTAGGGTTCAGAAGACCTTTTGTGCGATGCACACTGAGGAAATTAACATGGCGTTTTATTTTCTTGTTCAAAATCTTACATGCGCTGCCTTGACTCTCTCTGCTGGCTGGACTTTCAAGTATTACGAGATGTCCTACGGACTCAATATCGAAATGCACAAACAGGTGAGAAACCCCTGCGGCTGCTCTCTGGAAGAAAACCTAAAGGCTGAAACCACTGCGCGCTCCTTCCCAGCCTCCTTGTGTCTCCAAGGCTTCCGTTTTACTTCCTTCCCTCCTTCCCTGTGTCGAATCTTAAATGTGTCCGTCTCTCGAACTCAGGACCCTGTTCTCTCATGTTGTGCGAAATACCATCAGCAAATTTTTAACAGGCTTGGTCACCTGTTCCAGGTCCCCACTTCTTTAAACCTTGTTCCATTTGAATATTAGGAATAACTTCACGATACCCAAAGGAGGGTGGTGGAGTCTCCTTCCTTGGAGGTTTTTAATCAGAGGCTGGATGGCCATCTGTCGGAAATATTCTGATGGGGTTCCTGCATGGCAGGGGGTTGGACTGGATGGCCCTTGGAGGTCCCTTCCAACTCTATGGCTCTATGATTCTTTCTCCTCCGTTTGTCATGGAGAAGATTTCTTAGGAAAGCACCAAACAAAGAGGAACAGAGATTCCGTTGAAAGGGAAATAAATTGCAAGCTAATGGACATTAGAAATTCCTTAGAAATTCTCTTTTCCTGTGCCGTTGAATGAGGTGCCCTCCAGAGCTCTGTGGCTGCAAAGGAAAAAGAAAAAGAAAGGCAAATGCAATTCTAGGACGCACTAAGAGAACTCTAGTCCCCAAATCCCGGGAAGGACTTGTCGCCTTCTGTTCTGCTAACGGGTTAGCCCTCATCCTGCATCCTGTGTCCAGTTCTGGACTTGAAGGAGGGATCCGAGAAAGCGGAACAAGTTCAGAGGAGGGCAAGAAGGAGAATCGGGGGGGGGGGGCTGGAAACAGAGTCTTACGAGAAAAGACAGAAAGAACTGGGAACCTGTTCTGCCGTGAGCAAAAGATACGTAATAACGGGCTCCAGTTACAAGAAGCCAGGTTTTTGTTGAACATCAGTGGGGGGAAAACTTTCTGACGGTTAGAGCCGTGCGACAACGGAAGCAGTGGCCGCGGGAGGTGTTGAGTGCTCCTACAATGGAGGAATTTAGACCACCACAAACCAATATGACATAAATTTTGTTGTTCAGTGCTTTTTTAAATTGTAGTTTTATAATCTTTAATTTTTAAAAAAAGACCACCGCATAAGAACCTAAGAAGAGCCCTGCTGGATCAGGCCCAAGGCCCATCTAGTCCAGCTTCCTGCATATCACAGTGGCCCCACCAGATGCGTCTGGGAGCGCATGAGACTAGATATGTTTCCTAATAGTCCACTCCCCTGCATCTGGTCTTTGAAGGACCCCGGTTTTAAGCCTGGAGATGACACGTCTCCCTCATGGTTTGTCACCTGGGATGGACTTTTCCTCCAGGAATCTGTCCAATGAAGGCATCCAGGCCAGGTGCCATCACCCCATGCTGTGGCAGGGAGTTCCACAGACTAACAATGCGCTGGGTGAAAAAAATATTTGGCTGGTATCCAGCTGCCTCGATGCCCTAAGCACATCCGATCTCGCCTGATTTTGGAAGCTAAGCAGGGTCGGCCCTGGTTAGTACTTGGATGGGAGACCCCCAGGGAATACCAGGTGCTGTTAGGTGCCTGGAGTAGGAACTGGCAAACCACTCCAGAATTCCTGTCAGGAAAACTCCCTGGGCATGGGGTCACAAAGATTCGGTCCCGACTGTAACAACACAACACACACCCACACACACACACACATCCTTGGATTTCTATTCCTACTTTGTGGAATAGGCCCCCTTCCATCTCCATGATTCTAGAAATCTGTGATCACGGGGGGCCCCCCCCCCCCCCCAATGATATATTTGACGCGGGAGTCTCTTCCCCACTCACTTTCTCTGCTCTTCTCATTTCAGGCTGAAATTGTGAAGCGGTTAAATGGGATCTGCGCCCAAGTCTTGCCATACCTTTCTCAAGAGGTAGATACCTTCATTTATCTCTATGTTCAACTTTCCGTATCTCTATGTTCAACTTCTATGTTCAACCTTATTTATCTCTTATGTTCAACTTTCCATATCTCTATGTTCAACTTCTGTGTTCAACTTCATTTATCTCTCATGTTCAACTTCCCTTCTGTACCTCCGTATCCGTCCTGGTTTTTTTTGGCCCAACCAAGAGTTCACCCGGCCCCTGCTTAGCCTTCCGGAAACAGGTGTGACCCCCCCCTTTTCCGACACAGAAACTCAACATCGTCCCATTTCGCAAAGTCCCCATCCTTTATAGCAGGCACGCCCAAACTTTGGCCCTCCAGATGTTTTGGACCACAATTCCCACAGTCCTTTGTCAATGGCAATCTAAGCTTAGAATTCTGGGAGTTGTGGTCCAAAACATCTGGAGGGCCAAAATTTGGGTGTGCCTGCTTTATAGGATGCTCGGGGAGCCAGAATTGCCGTCAACAGGGATGAACCCTGTGGCACCCCATTGGCCCCGGTGCCCTGGGAACCCTGACCCCCAGGGCTCCTCCCGCTCTAGTTTCATCGGGGGGCCCTCCAAACCCATTTTCTCTCCCTCCCCTGCCCCGCCTGCCCGTTGTGCTGGTAGACACAGTCTCTGCGAAATGGGCCTTGGTGTTCACGCCTTGGGTCTTCCTCTCTTGTCTCCCCAGCACCAGCAGCAGGTCCTCGGAGCCATCGAGCGAGCCAAGCAAGTGACGGCCCCGGAACTGAACTCCATCATCCGGGTGGGTGGCGCTCCTGACAGAGACTCAGTAGCGGGTGGGGTGGGGGAGGCGGGTGGGAGTCTGGAAAAAAGGCACCTATTGGGGGGGGGGATAGGATTGAGACATACAAAATTATACAGGGCATGAGTCAAGTGGAGAGAGGGACACTCTTCTCCCTCTCACAAAATACCAGAACTAGGGGACATCCACTCAAATTGAGGGCTGGGGGAGTAAGAACAGACAAAAGAAAATATTTTTTCACCCGGCATGTTGTTAGTCTGTGGAACTCCCTGCCATAGGATGTGGTGATGGCTTCAAAAGGGGATTGGACAGATTCCTGGAGGAAAAGTCCATCCCGGGTGTCATCTCCAGGCTTAAAACGGGGGTTCTTTAAGGACCAGCTGCAGGGGAGTGCTATCAAGAGTCAGAGATCTAGTCTCGTGCTCTCCCGGACATGTTTGTTGGGGGCACGTGTGAGACCCAGGAAGCTGGACTAGATGGGCCTTTGGCCTGATCCAGCAGGGCTCTTCTTATACTCCTATGTGTCCGGGCTGACGGTCTTGCAGGGGACACACCAATCTCCTCCTAAATTCCTAAATTTTAGACGAGCTTCACCCCTAGCTAGCACGCGTTTGCGGAAGGAGAGGGGATAACCTTTCCCTTTTCTCTTACCGAGGGGGGGGGTCTGTTGAGCGAGGAGCTGAAAGCCCCCCCCCCGGTCAGATTGATTTCCCGCTGCCTGCCGAATGGGGCTGGGACGGCGCCCGCTCACTCACCCCGCTCTCCTCTCTCTTTTCTCTCCCCCCCTTAACTTTCTTACAGCAGCAGCTCCAGGCTCACCAGCTGTCCCAGTTGCAGGCGCTGGCCCTGCCCTTGACCCCGTTGCCGGTGGGTTTGCAACCGCCATCCCTGCCCGCCGTCAGCGCCAGCTCGGGCCTCCTCTCCCTCTCCGCCCTGGGCTCCCAAGCCCACCTCTCCAAGGAAGACAAGAATGGGCACGACGGGGACACCCACCCGGATGACGACGGGGAGAAGTCAGATTAGAGGGACTCCGGTGCGGGGTGGGGGCGAGGCAGGGCAGGGGATCAGTAAAAAAATATAATAATAATAATAATAATAATAACCATAATTGCAGTGTTCCCCCCCCCAATGAGCGCTGGAAGGAGCTGCTGGTGTTGTCCGGCGGAGTGGCGAGGAGGCGGCAAACGGCCGGATGTGCCCCGCGACTCCCTCGTTGGGGGTCTTCCGTCCCTTCGCCTCCCCCACCCCCACCCCGTTGCAGCAATAATGCTCACCGCTGCTCCCCCGCTCATGATCCTGCCCCCCCTTGCATGAGTGACGCCACCCCCCCCATTCAAAACGAAACAAAAACCCTCGTTCGGTGACGCGGCCGGGTGTGGTGTGTCTGGGTGCGTTGGCGGGGAGGCTGCAAAAGTGTCGAGGAGGTGGGTGCCGGTCTCCCCTTCCCTTCCACCCGCCTGGCCCCAATTTGAAAGCCAGCGTCCCCACGAAGTTTGGACCAAGAGCCGCAGCAGCCTCGTGCTCCGTGTCTACCCACCCCCCCATAGCCGCGCACGGTCTCTCGCTCCCATCGCCTCTTGTGTACTTGTAGCCCGTTCTGTTGTTTCCGTCTTTGTGTTGAAACTCTGAAACTCGTAGGGAGGGGGCTGTCCTTCCGCTGTGGGGTCAGATCCTCGCAGGATGTCTCCCCCTCCCCCCCATATGGTGTTGTGCTTGTATCCTGGTATCCTAAAAAAGAAGGGATTATATAGGATACTTAATGTGCCGAGGCAGTGAAGACAGCAGTTTGGAAGCTTTTTTGGGGGGGGGGGTAGGCTGGTGCATTCCCCTGAATGCAGTTTAAATCAGAGCTTTTCCCTGATCCATCATCCCCCCTAGAAATGTCGAGACCTTTGGCACAAGGAGCGGCAAACTAGTTGTGTTTGTTGCCTGTGCGACCTGCACAGTTTTTGATCGGCTCTTGGCCGTGTTAGACGGTTGGGGCAACGCGATGAACCCGGACGGATGTTTCTCAAGCCCCATGAGAGGCCCCCGAATTGCTATCTGATTCTCCCGCCCCACACCGGCTCATTGGTTTTGTATCAGCTAAGTGGAATTTCAGGGGACCAGTAAATGGCATACACATGCACGCACACGCGCACACACACACAAACTGATTTTGCAAGCCTGTTGTGTTCTGTGCTGTACAGTTATTTCCGTAGTTGTGTTTGACTTAGTGTCGGGTCAGGCCTCAAGGCCCAGCTGAAGAGAGGGGTCTTTATTTTCCCCATAATTCGGGCATGGGGAAGATTTGCTTTTTGTGTACTCCAGTTCCCATCCATCCCCGTTTAGGGACAAGGGGCACTGTAGTCCGATAACGCAGCTGCAGGTCCCTCTGCCCCACTTACGCTCATTCAGGTGGGGCAGAATAAAACCCCTGTTCTTATTTCTTTGACACTCTTGCTTCGCCCCCCCCACAACCATCCACCCATCTGACCCTCGGCCAGACAGAAAGGTGACTCTGAGTTCAAGGGGTCAGTGGATCCACTCCGGGTTTTCCCTTGGATCTTATAGTCCCAGTCCAAGATATGGACTCCCTCCCTCCCTCCCTCCCTCCCTTGCTCCCTCCAAATGAGCTCCCTGTGGAAGGCTCCTGCAAAGTCACGGCCTGGACCCTCTGCCCTCCCCATGGACTGGAGTCTCCAACTTACATCCCTTCTTGTGCCGCTTGTGATCTGCTCGTTTTCTTCTTCTTCTTGCCCTGATGACCTCCAGGTGGGGAGTTGCGTGCACAGACTGGAACTGGGTTGGTGGTGGTGGTGGGGCATGTGTGTGGGGGGTGTCCTTTGCAGATGTCATCCGCACCTCCTTTGCTCCTCCCCAGTGCATTATTTGTCTTGCTCTCAGCACCCCAAGTTACCCTTTGGCTTGATTCCGGTCCCCACCTCCACCGTTCCGCCTCTTTTCCCCCCACTTCCCTCCCCGATGTCATCTGCATCCCCCCTGCAAATGTTTTAGAGGATGAGCACCTTTTGTCATTATGCATGTATTTTGTTTCTAAGGTAGCACAGAAGAAAAATTTATATATATAAATATAAAAATATATAAATATATTAGTTCTGTAACTCCTTGCAAATCTCATGACCCTTTTGCCTTGGGCGTCCCGGTCGTTCCTTCATTTCCCGGTCAACCTGGATTCTGAATCTCATGTAACTTCTTTGTGGTTATGACTTTTTTAAAAATAAAATTAAAAAAAAAATTCTTGGTGGAAAAGGGGAATGTGTTGGGCGGACGAAATGAAGTCATTTTTGCCCATCTGGTTTTTTTTTTAAACTCCCCATTGATGTTTTTTTTTTAAGGATACTGTGGGTTTCCCCCCCCCCCGTCTTTTCTTTGTGTACACTAACCTGGCTTCTTTTCTCTCCCCCCCCCTTGTTTAACAGAAGAAAATTTACGACAAAAATAAAGAACCCTCCCCCCCCTTCCCCGTGTTTGTATATATTCCTTCAGCGAAAGGAAGAGGGTGGGGGAAAATGATCTTGTTTGCTTCATGTGTTTATTAATCACTTGACCTATATTAAGAGGAACTGAGAAAAAAAATTAATAATTCTGTATTGAGGATGTAATAGCTGTGCCTTTTCAAATAAAAAAAAATCAGATGGTTGGTTATAATGTGACAATTCTTTTTTTTAAAAACAACAACAAACCTCCTTCTATGCATTCTTTGTCTTCTTTTTCTTTACAGTAGAACCCCGGTATCTACTGAGGATTGGTTCCAGGCCTTCCAGTGCATAACGAAAACTGTGGATAAGAGAGAATGCCACCCCCCCCCAAAAAAAAACCCTGCAGTTTTATGACAGTAACTTGCTTTACAGCTACTGTTTTATGACAGTAGCTTGTTGTGTGGCTGCTGAATTATTTAATTTTTTTCCTGTGCCAACCATGGATAACTGAATCAATGGTTAATGAATCAGTGGATACGGGGTTCCTACTGTATTTGTGAAGCAACCTGACCCCAAAAGGATTTGTTGGATGTGGCAGTGCCATTTCGCTGCCACTAGAGGGAGCACCTGCCTTGCATTGTGCTGCTCTTGAGCACTACCAGTGGTGGATGATGGGTACTACACCCGGTTTTGTTAAATCTCCAAAAAAAAATGGGGGCAGGTTAACAAACCCGGGGGCATGGTGGCTCAGCAGGCTAGAGCACTGAAAACTGGCCGCTAGAAAGGCGGCAGCTCAGCGATTCGAATCCCAGGTGCCGCACAGCGGAGCAAGCTCCCGCTGTTCACCCCAGCTTCTGCCAACCTAGCAGTTCGAAAGCAGGTAAATGCAAGCAGATAAAAAAATGGGAAGGTAAAACAGTGTTTCCTTGCAGCCATGCCTGCCACACGGCCACGGGCTTGCACAACACTGGCTCTTCGGCTTGAATACGGAGATGAGCACCACCCCTAGAGTCGGACACGACTAGCATGCATACCTTTACCTGTAGGCGCCAGGAGTAGGAACTGGCGAACCGCTCCAGTATTCCTGCCAAGAAAACTCCATGGACATGGGGTCGCAGTCAGTCACGCGCATGCACAAGTAAACCGGCTTTTCTTGGTCTGGATCGGACCTGTTTACACTGCCACAACAATCAAGGGAGAAGGATCGGGGTAAAAAAAATGCAAGGGGTTACGCGCGGTGGGCAGTTTGGGGGAGGACTTGTGTCTGTAGGGGCCATCCGAAAAAGAGGAATTTATTTATTAGATTTCAATACCATGTCGTCTAGCAGCAGAGCCCGCTCTGGGTTGGTGTACAAAATTGACCGATGCAAAAATAGCATACCAGTGCACTATAATAAACACAATAAACAGAACTAAATCATTTGCTCATTGTTGCTCTTAAGTCCCGTCAGAAATGTGGACAGTTCAGTTTAACATGAGGGATCCGAGGTGTGTGGGGGTGTGTGCCCTTGACTCTACCCAGCAGTCCCCCCCCAGGGGTCTTCTTACCCCCCGCCTGGGTCCATTGCCTCTGCTTGATTCCATTTACAGCTGGCAAGCTATTCCACCCTCGCATCAAGACGAGAGTCGTCTCCTGGAGCATCACTAATGCACAAGCAGTAGGGGCAGTTGTTTTGGTTGTGTGTGTGTGGGGGGGAGCTGCATCAGTTTAAAAGAAAAGGGAAAAAATTGAAAAGGCATCAATAATTCAAAATCTGCACAGGAGACTGGAAGTGAAAACAAGCCAAAGAAAAGTGTGTGTGTGTTTGTGTGTGTGTGTGTGTGTGAGAGAGAGAGAGAGAGCTGGCAAGGTTCTCCAAGACCTGTAATGTCCATGGGGAGCAGACCCATAAGTAGGGCAGGGGAACCGGTGCCTTGCCCCCATCTGCTGAAATTTTCAAGGGCTCCCGAATTGGACAAATGCGAGGAAAATAAAGAGCACAGCCTCTTTCATCTGTTCCTTCTCTTATTGGGAAGCAAGAACCTTCAGGGTTTTTAAAATATATATATTTATTTTTGACAGGGCTGGGTGCCCTGTGGCCCAAGCAAGGTCTTCCCATTTTTATTGCCCCTCCAACACCCTTCCGTCTTGGACAGCGTTGCCTAATGGTCAAGGATGGTGGGGTTTGCAGTCTTGAAAACCTGGGAATGGCACCTGCTCTCCACACCTGCAAAGGAAAGCTGTTCAAGCCGGCCAGCAAAAAACAAACAAAAAAACCCCTGGTTCCCTCTAGTGGTCACTTCTGATATTGCTCTCTCTTTTTTTTGGTCCCCTTTAGTGGTCAGTTCCGATATTGCCTCTTGCAAATATTTCCCCAAAAATACAAAGCAGCAAACCTTTAGGGGCAGGGGTTTCACTTTCTTAGTATAGTAGGAGCCCCGTATCCACTGATTCATTATCCACTGATCCAGTTATCCATGGTTGGCAGAGGAAAAAATTAAATAATTCAGCAGCCACAAAGCAAGTTGTAAAGCAAGCTGTTGTCACAAACAGCAGCTGTAAATCATAGAATCATAGAATTATAGAGTTGGAAGAGACCTCATGGGCCATCGAATCCAACCCCCTGCCAAGCAGGAACCCCTTCACAATATTTCCGAGAGATGGCCATCCAGCCTCTGCTTAAATACCGTCAAAGAAGGAGACTCTACCACCCTCTGTGGCAGCATATTCCACTGCCGAATAGCTCTAACTGTCATGAAGTTCTTCCGAATGTTCAAATGGAATCTCTTTTCCTGTAGTTTGAAACCATTGCCCCGAGTCCTAGTCTCTGAAGCCATGGAGAACAAACCTGTTCCCTCTTCAATATGACATCCTTTCAAATATTTAAACATAGCTATCATATCCCCTCTCAGTCTTCTTTTTGATAGGCTAAACATTCCCAGTTCCCTAAGCCGTTCTTCATAAGACATCTCTTCCAGGCCTTCAACCATCCTAGTCGCTCTCCTCTGCACCCGTTCGAGGTTGTCAACATCCTTTTTAAACTGAGGCGCACAGAACTGGACACAGTACTCCAGGTGGGGTCTGACCAGAGCAGAATAGAGTGGCACTATCACCTCCCTTGATCTAGACACTATGGTTCTGTTGATGCAACCAAGAATCGCATTGGCTTTCTTGGCCGCCACATCACACTGCTGGCTCATGTTCAATTTGTGGTCCACCAAGACCCCCAAATCCCTTTCACAGGTACTATTCTCTAGCCAAGTGTCCCCCATCTTATATCTGTGCAATTCATTCTTTCTACCTAGATGTAGCACCCTATATTTCCCTCTGTTGAAATCCATTCCATTAGCTTTGGCCCAGACTTCTAATCTGTCAAGGTCCTTTTGGATTTTCATCTGATCCTCTAGGGAATTAGCAACCCCTTCCAATTTGGTATCATCTGCAAATTTAATTAGCATACTCTCTATTCCTTCCTCCAAGTCTATTAATAAAGATATTGAAGAGCACTGGACCAAGAACAGAACCTTGGGGCACCCCACTGGTCACGTCTCTCCAAGATGATGAGAGACCATTTATGATCACCCTTTGCGTGCGATCAGTCAACCAATTACAAATCCACCTCACTGTAGCACTATCTATCCCACTTCCTACTAACTTCTTAGCAAGAATACCATGGGGAACCTTATCGAAGGCCTTGCTAAAGTCCAGATAAGCAATATCCACAGCATTCCCCTCGTCTACCATGCCTGTAATTCTATCAAAGAAAGAGATCAAATTAGTCTGGCATGACTTGTTTTTAAGAAACCCGTGTTGACTTTTTGTAATGACAGCATTGTTTGTTAGATAATTGCAGACTGATTTCTTAATCTGTTCTAGGATCTTTCCGGGAATTGAAGTCAAGCTGACTGGGCGGTAATTATTTGGGTCCTCTTTTTTCCCCTTTTTGAAGATGGGGACATCTGCCTCAAAACAGCAGTCATAAAGCAAGTTACTGTCAGGAAACAGTAGTTTGGGGGTGGGCGGGCAGGTGTTCTCTCTTATCCACGGTTTTCATTATACACGGGAAGGCCTGGAACCAATCCCCAGCGGATACTGGGGTCCTACTGTACTTGGTACTTGATGAGAAAATGAGAGGCGTCCTGAATAACAGATACTTCTGAAGGGTGAAATGGAATAGGAAACACTCCTTGTAACTAGTTACTTCTGAGCGCCGGAGAACCCAGTTGTCCACAGATAGGTCTCCCCAACGCTGGCCATAGGAAGTTTCCCGTCCACGTGGAAGGCAGAATCGCAACCCACAGCTGTTGACGCCTCTCATGTTCTACGATGATCGAGGTTGGTTAAAATGTACTTAAAAATATATTCTGTCCTATGCTTCATTTTTAAAAAACATGCTGAATCCAACATGGTTTCTGATCTCTACTATTGACGGAGACTTTTATACTGAGTGGCAACCCTGAAGCCCTCCAGACCTGCTAGGATGATGATCTTCACACACACACACACACACAGAGAGAGAGAGAGAGAGAGAGAGAGAGAGATCTATTGATCATATCACTGAGGTTTGGGCACCACTATCTGGCCGCCAGCTGCCGACCCTTTTCTGAAACTACTCTGCCTGGTCCAGGGAATGGGTGCTCTCCGGGATGCATAGGGCATCATAACACGTATGCAGTGCCCACTCAATGCTACCTCTCTCTCCTCCCCCCCAGTCTGACAAGGGCAGCCACAAATCCAGCCAAGTAAATAAGGTAATTAATAAAAGATTAGGTGGCAATGTGGTGCATTAAATATTTAGTCCCCACAGCTGGCAGGGGGTGGGAGAAGGAGGGAGGGAGGCAGGGAGGGAGAGGGGAGAGGCACAGCTGGCAAAAGCAGCATTTCAGGGGGAAAAAAGGAAAAGGTGCAGGCGTGCTCTCCTCCTGAGCATCAACAGAGTGCCAGTACCTGTCCCACAGGACCGAAGGGCTAAGTTGGGCACTCGAATTGAAAGGCATTTTTCATCACGGGGAAAGACAAGGGCAGGCGAGGAAGTGTTTGGGCAGCTTAAGTGCTTTTGTTAGGATTAGGGGCAAGGGTGAGGAGGACAGCACTGGGTCTGCCTGCTAAGGGCTCCGCCTACTATTGCATTTGACTCCGCCTCCTTTTACACCGGACTCCCCCTACCATTGCACTTGGCTCCACCTACTATTCCATTTGACTCCGCCTACCATTGCACCAGGCTCCACCTACTATTGCATTTGACTCCGCCTCCGTTTACACTGGACTCCGCCTACCCTTTTTCCTTTTCTGCCGCCAGGATGCCTTCGTGCCCCAAATGGGCGAGAAGAGCAGGCGGTTGGAGCACCTGCTGGAGTAGGAGTTCGAATCCCCGCTGTGCCTCCTGGGGGCGGCGGGGGGGGGCGGATATGCATGGCCAATTGGGTGACACGCCTTGACCGGTGGGCCACTGGCTGTCAGAAGCAACTTAGCACGGAACTGCTGGAGATTGCAGGCGTTGAGGTGGGGCTGTGGCGCCCGGTACGGGAGTTCGATTCCCCCGCGCCGGGCCTCGATCCGGGTTGGGCTGGATGCTGTCGAGGGGTCCCCTAACCCCGCGCTGCCTTTCCAAAACCACAATTGTCCTGGATCACATCATTTAGGGCAAATCATGCTCTCTCTCTCTTTAACCATGCGGTGCGCGCGTGTGGCCTGCCGGGGAAGCCGATGGGGGCAGAAAATCCCTGCCCAGCACTATATATATATATATATATATATATATATATATATATATAATTCCATCTCTTCTACCCCCCCACCCCCCACCCCAAACCTCGGCACCAGCGCTTTCTTCTTTCCCAGGGCGAATTCCCTCTGCTTATGCTGAGAGGGCACCCACCCCGTCCTTCCGCGCATCCCCATAGGTGTTTATAATATCTCAGTGGGGCTTGGTCTCTCTTTTTTTTTTTTTGCAGAACGGAGCCTGGCTCTGGAATTAAGGCCAGCGAAAAGGGGGGGCGAAGGAGGAGGAGGAGGAGGAAGCACACACACGCACACACACACACACACACACACACACACACACACACACAGAGAGCACAAAAACAAGAGTTTTTTAAATTTTATTTATATTTTATTTTTTTGTACCGGAGCCTCGGCTGGAGGGCTTGCGAGCCCCCCCCCCCCGCCAAGAGAGCCGCGGAGCTTTTGATGGAAGCCCTGGGTGCGCTTAATGCTGGAGGCATGAGCTGTTCTCGCCCCCTCCTCTTTCTTTTCCAACCCCCCTTGATCCCCCCATCTCTCTCTCTCTCTCTCTCCCTAATGCTTGATTGATGGGCAGCAGAAAAGCCTTGACTAGGTTAGATCAATGGGTTGCAATTATAGCAACCAACCAGTCAGGGGGAAGGGGAAGGGAGGGGGGGAGAAGAAGAAGAAAAAGGAAAAAAAACCTGGGGGGACCCACGTTACTTTGATTGACAGGGAGGAACTGAGAGGAGGAGGAGAGAGGAGTGGTGGTGGAATCTTTGCAAGGGCTTGTGGGAAATGTAGTTTCCTGCCTCTTGCAGCTGGCTGCTGCCACCTCGGGGGTTTCCTCCTTGCAAGGAGGTGCCTCTGGTTTGCCCTGCAGAGTCCATGATCCCCTCCCCCTCCCCAGCTTGGGCTGGCGTGGGGGTGCATGGGACTCGGAGTGCACCGGGATAAAACCCCACCCCCCACCCCCAGGCTTGGCGAGAACAAGTCCTTGGGTTGAAAAGTTTCGTGGATGCCTTTAAGGGGGGTTTAATATTCTTCACCCACGCACGCGCGCGCGCGCGCGCGCGCACACACACACACACACACACACACACACATATATATATATACAGTAAATGCTTCTGGGGTGGGGGCAAAGAAAAGAAACCGGTTCATGCCCCAAAGGAGTGCAAGAAAGTGTTGAGGTTTATTTATTTTATTAATAATGTCATTTGATTTTTTTTTTATCATTCCGTTCTCCCTCTTGGCCTTGGCACAGGGACCCCCCCCCCCCCCAAGGCAGCTTAGGAAACCGGAGTGCGACACAGAACTTATAAGATAGGGGTTGTGTGTGTGTGTGTGTGTGAGAGAGAGAGAGAGAGAGAGGATGCAATTAAAATATCTCATTTTAACACCACAGGGCTTAGAAGAGCGAGGGAACGAAATTAAAAGTAAAAGGCACAGGCGATCTATAAAAGCTCCTTCAGTAGATCTCAGCAGATTATTCCTATTTTTGTGACACTATTTGATCATGAACTGTTCATTGTGTACCAATGGAGGTATCCGTGAATTGCCAGGTATGTGCTGCACCCCTAAAAGTGAATGGTTATTTTTAATATTTTAAACTTGCATTTAGTTCTGTTTTCAGACTTCACCTATGTATAATTCTTTTAAACATGGCAGCTAGATAGGAAGGAAGGAAGGATTACACAGATAGAGAGAGAGAGAGAGAGATAGAAGACCTTGAAAACAACAACTCAGGATAGTTATTATGTAACATCACCTAATGGTAAACTGAATGATTGTTGTTATTACATAATATATCTAATAGATGCTTCCTGGGAGATTATGAAGAAGGCCAAGTCCCTCTGGGTTTATTTATTTATTTTTAATTATAGAAGAAACGACGTGCCCGTCCCAGCGATGGAAGAGACGGTAGGGAAGAAGGCGTTTGCCATCCCCAGAGATCTTAAGCCTCTGCAGAAACATCCCAGCCTCCGTAAGATTTAGCAAAAA
>JAHTLZ010000067.1:244-10896 GCA_023846285.1 Phrynocephalus versicolor | reverse complement strand
CACACACACACACACACACACACACACACACACACACACACACACACCTCCTGTATGGTGCCACCAGACCCACCTGGAGCCCAATGACGCATTGCCCAGCCTTCAACTTGGCCTCATCAAAAGAACGCTCCTGTTTCTCTGAGTATTTCACCCCGATGGGTATCCCACTCTCGATCCCTTTCGTTTTGGCCTGCAGAGACAAAGAAAATCGGTGCGTGGCTCCTCTCTCGGCCCACCATGGGTGGGTTCTCTGTTGAGGCGGACATCCTTGTGAGAATAGGAGGGGGGGACCCCCTCCAGGCAAAGCCGGGGAGGCCCTAAAGAGAAGCATTCCGAACCAAGGGCCCTCCAGGCACATTCCAGCTTTTCCTAGGCTTAAAAAAACAACAACAACCCTAAACCTACTGAAATGAAACATTGCTTTCCTCTCTTCAAGGAGCCTCGTGGCACAGTGGTTAAATGCCTGTCCTGCAGCTAAAACTGTGCTCACAACCTAGAGTTCAATCCCAGGTAGCTGGCTCGTGGTTGACGCAGCCTTCCATCCTCCCGAGGTCGGTAAAAGGAGTACCCAGATTTCTAGGGGTGGGGCCATGTGTCGCATAATAAATAAAAATAATAAAATTATTATTGCATAATAAAATTGTAAACTACCCAGAGAATGCTTGAGGCGCTATGAACATAAGAACCTAACAAGAGCCCCGCTGGATCAGGCCAAAGGCCCATCTAGTCCAGCTTCCTGGATCTCACAGTGGCCCCACCAGATGTGTTTGGGAGCGCACGAGACTAGATCTCTGTCTCCTGATCCCACTCCCCTGCATCTGGCCCTTGAAGGACCCTGGTTTAAAGCCTGGAGATGACACATCTCCATCATGGTGTGTAACCTGGGATGATGGACTTTTCCTCCAGGAATCTGTCCCATCCCCTTTGGAAGGCCTCCAGGCCAGATGCCATCATCCCCACCTCCTGTGGCAGGGAGTTCCACAGACTAACCACGCGCTGGGCGAAAAAAATAATAATTTCTTTTGTCTGTTCTGACTCTCCCAGCCCTCCATTGGAGTGGATGTCCCCCTAGTTCTGGCCTTTTGTGAGAGGGGAGAAGAGTCTTCCCTCTCTCCACTTGACACGATCATGGCTATGAGCCCGTGCACTCACCATGCCGGCCAAGGCGAGGAGGGAGACCTGGACTTGGGTCATGTTCCCGTTCTCAAAGAGATCATTGGCCTCGAACAAGTCGACGGGTTTCAAGCCGTAGCTCGTCAGTGCCTTAATGAAGTTGGAGAGGTTCTCCAGCTAGGGGAAGAAAGAGGCCCCAGGTCAGAGGGATTTTTTTAAAAAAAAGGAGGAGGAGGAGAATCTCATGGGGGTTTCCTGGTTCGTCACCCAGAGCGGCTAACAATCAGGTTTTGTCTGGTAGAAGAGGGTTGTGGGGAATTCAGAAGCCACACAGTTTAAATCACTAAGGAACATGCTATAAAAAGTGGGAACAAAACAGTGATCCAAGTTGTGTGTGTGTGTGTTTTTTTTTTTACCTGTGCAGGAGGGCAGGGCAGGGGAGGCTTGCAACCTGAATCTGCCATTGAGGCCGGGGAATTTATTTATTATTATTTGTTGGTTTTGTTTCTTATACCGCCCATCTCTCCCACAGGAACGCTGGGCGCTTTGCAGCAAAAAGATAAAAGCAGCAATGGATAACCATCGACAATACTATGCACATGGGTGTGTGTGTGTGTGTGTGTGTGTGTGTGTGTATGGTGGTGGTGGTGGGGAAGATTCTGAGGAATATCTGGAAGTTGAGCCATGGCTACTGCGACTTCTTTTTGAGAGATAGAAACGTTTCGCTGCTCATCCAAACAGCTTCATCGGTCTGAATACAGCTAGTGCAAATCCTCCATCTTATAGGCAGAGAAACGTTTCTCTCTCTCAAAAAGAAGTCCAGTAGCCGTGACTCAACTTCCAGATAAACTCCCCTGGAGGACTGAGAATCTTCACAGACATATCCTGAGGAAGAAAGGAAAAATGAGACCAAACAGACCGGCGCATCCAGAACCTTACCTGATGCCAGTTGAGAGCAGAATGGTTGATTTTCTTCACTGATCCAGGTTGCAGCTTGTTTATTAGCCTGAGAGAGTGAGAAGGAAGTGGGGGGAAATGCAGTTTTATGATCATCCTTGCGCTGTCAACCAGGATGGACAGGCAGGCAGGCAGGGATTCGGGGCACCTTGAGTTTAGGATCAGAACAATTCCTCCACCTTCAGAGAGAAGGGCTCGACGGCCCCTGGGCTATTGGACAGAAAGAAGCCCCCTCCTTGGAAAGGCGCAGAAGAGGGCGAGGGTCTCTGAGGCTTTTTCCCATGCTACTCACTCGCAAAGAAAGATGCCATCTTTTAGCCCTCTCTGGAAATCGGGTCCGATCTCCCGTCCCGTGAGGCTTTCGATCCAAGCCCGCAACTCAGCCTCCTTCTGGGGGTCATATTTCTGGGCCAGCTGGAAAGAGGAGAAAGAAGAGTCCAGGCTGGGTTTTTTTTTTGGGGTGGGGGGGGCGCCTGGGCAACCCTGAGCCAGTCCTTGGCATAGGAGGCCAGGGATTCCGGGCAAAGGAAGGCAATCAATCTCCTTTCTGGCTAGTTGAGTTTTCTTTTTTTTCAAAAGTGGGGGTGGGGGGGGAGTAGAGACCTTCCCTGTGTTGCATTCTTATCCCGGGAATAACAGAGTACCAGGACTTGGGTGTGTAGGAGAGGGAGGTGTCTCTCTTTTGCACCAGCTTCGGCACAACTGCAGGGCGGAAAAGTTATCTTACTCCCATCAGGAGACTTCTCAAGCCCGAAAACCGGTTGGAGGAGCTCGGATTTCCAAGAAGGGTTTCTCCGAAGAGCAGGAACACACACCCCAGGCAAGGCTGGCTCTCTACAGCACCACGAGGATGTGGGGCTGGCCGGTCGGTTGGCGAGTCCAGCGGGGCCCCCCCCCCCCCCGGGAGGCCTCCACGCGCCCCCCCGGCGGGGGGGAGGGGGATGATGCCTCCAGCATCCCCCCCCCCAAGAGCCTTCCGTTCCCAGCCCATTCACGCCACTTGTCAGTCACAGGCAGCGACACCAACACCAGGATAACAAACAACAACAACAACAACCGACGACTGATGAAGGTGTTGGGGTGAGCAGCGAAACATTTCTATCTCTCTCAAAAAAGAGAAGAAGTCCAGTCGCCACGAACTCAACTTCCAGATAAACTCGCCTGGAGGACTGAGAATCTTCACAGACCACCACCACATCAGCAAGGGCAGTTCTGCCAACTTCGAAGTGGGCTACCCAAGTCCTGAATTGCTCGGCCATTTGGCTTGGCTTGCGGGGGCGGGGGTTCCTCCGAAAAGCCAGGAGCAAAGGCGGTCCTTGGCTGACGCCCTCCCCCCGCCCCCCCCCCGTCCCGGGACTCTCCCCACTGCCGGCTCCCGGGGGCTTCCCGGAGAGTATCACCTGGCTGGCTTCTGGGTCAGGCAGGCACAAAGCCTGGGGGGCAAAAGCCGCATCTAACTCGCCCCCCCACCCCACCCCCTGGGATGCTTTCGATCCAAGCCTGCCACTCGGCCTCCTTCTGGGGGGTCATATTTCTGGGCCAGCTGGGAAGAGGAGAAAGAGGGGTCCAGGCTGGTTATTTTGGGGCGGGGCTGCACAGGAGGCCAGGGATTCTGTGGGGAGATCGGGGGCCGCGCGTCCTGCCCTGTTAGAGACCCGGAGTGCCTCTCCCCCCAACCCCGGGCACCCTCCGTGGGGAGATCTGGCAGTCTCCTTTGCAAACTCCTTTGCAAACTTTGCAAATCTCCACCGGTCGCCCCCATCCCCATCCCATCCCCGTCCCCTTCCCCCCCTGCGCTCACCCGGCTGCGGACTTCGGCGGACAAGCCATAGCTGGGGCCCTTGTTGAACTGGCTGCCGCTGCCGCTCATGGTGGGGCCGGGACTGGGGCTGGAGGAGGAGGAGGAGGAGGAGGTGGTGGTGGCTCCCCCAGGCAGGCAGGCGGGCCGAGGTGTGGTTGGTTTTTTTGGAGACGGGGCGGGAGGGCACCTCTTCCTCCTCCTCTGATTGGGCGCCCGTCGAAATGGCCTTATAAGGGCAGAAAGAGCCGGATTCCTGCCCATCCCAGGACCTGGACGGGTTTGGCGGGGGTGGGGGCGCGTAGACCAGGCATGTCCACACTTTCGACCCTCCAGATGTTTTGGACCGCAACTCCCACAGTCCTTTGCCATTGGCCACCTAAGCTTCGAATTCTGGGAGTGGTGGTCCAAAACATCAGGAGGGCCGAAGTTTGGACATGCCTGGCGTAGACTGTCCGGGGACCTCAGGCATGTCCCCCCCCCGGTCTGGGCCTGGGCCCCCTTTTCCCGAGGGAAAGAAGGCAGGCTGGCAGGCAGGCCGGTCGGGAACCCAGCTCGAACTCCACCGGTTGAATGGCCCGAGCTTAATATGGCATCAGCTCCTGCCTTAGATTTGCACTAAAGCAGGCATGCCCAAACTTCGGCCCTCCAGAGGTTTTGGACCACTCCTTCCAGACTTTCTGTTGTGAAGGAGGTGGCCCGGTTCCCATCCCAGAGAAGGCAGCCCCGCCGTGTCCAGATTCCTCACTTTCTTCTCTCTTTTTTTTAAAGAAAAACTTTTCCCCCTGCTGGGCTTGGCCGGCTTCGCATACTCAGACGGTGACATCACAGTTAGGGTTAGGAAGAGGCGAGGATGATGATGATGATGATGATGATGATGGGCGGGAGGGGAGGGGAGATTTTGTTGTTCAGTTGTTCAGTCGTGTCCGACTCTTCGTGACCCCCATCATGGACCAAAGCTCGCCAGGCCTTCCTATCTTCCACTTCCTCCCGGAGTTTTGTGCAAATCCATCTTGGTTGCATCGATGACGCCGTCCAACCATCTCATTCTCTGCCGTCCTCTTTTCCCTTTGCCTTCCATCTTTCCCAACATCAGGGACTTTTCCAAGGACTCCTCTCTCCTCAGGAGCTGGCCAAAGTATTATGGATGCCTCCGCTTCAAAATCTGTCCTTCCAGTGAACATTCGGGGTTGAATTATTTCAGGATGGATCGGTTTGATCTCCTTGCAGTCCAGGGGACTCTCAAGACTCTCCTCCAGCACCGCAGCTCAAAAGCATTGATTCTGCGGCGACCAGCCTTCTTTAGAGTCCAGCTTTCACTTCCATACATCACTCCTGGAAAAACCATAGCTTTGACTATCCGGACCTTAGTTGGCAAAGTGATGTCTCTGCTCTTTAGGATGCTACCTAGGTTGGCCACTGCTTTCCTCCCAAGAAGCAGGCGTCTTTTTATTTCGTTGCTACCGTCACCATCGGCAGTGAACTGCTAAGCCACCCCAGGATCCCTGCCAAGAATATTCCATGGACAGAGAGGCGATGAGCCCCCCCCCCCCAAAAAAAGTGGAATCACTCCCTTTTAACCCTTTCAGCCCTTCTTGAGTTCTTACACTAACATGGGTGACCCCCTGCCAACTCCCATGGAGGAGAGGGGACCCACGATGACTGTGGGGACCCGCTGGGGTGTGTGTGTGTGATGATGCAGTGAAGACCAATCGTGAGAGGCAGGTCCTGTTTGTGGAGTAGGCCCAGGAATGCATAGAGGGAGATTTTTCTGGCTATTGTGAGGGGTGGGTGTAGGTGTGATTTATTTATTTATTTATTTATTTTTATATTTATATACCGCGCCTTCTTCCCAGGCCGGGATCTCAGGCCCCAGAGCTCCCTGGCCAAGTTACTTTTGAATACCTGGTTACTTCGTGTTTCCCTGAAAATAAGACAGTGTCTTATATTAATTTTTCCTCCCAAATATGCGCTAGGTCTTATTTTCAGGGGATGTCTTATTTTCCCATGAAGAAGAATACGGTACACATTTATTGTTATCTTATTATTGGGGAGGCCTTATTTTCGGGCGGGGGGGGATGCCTTATATTTCAGCAAGAGGCCAAACCGTAAATAGGTCTTATTTTCAGGGGATGTCTTATTTTTCCATGACGAAGAATACGGTACACATTTATTGTTATCTTATTATCGGGGAGGCCTTGTTTTCTGAGGGGGGGGTGCCTTATATTTCAGCGAGAGGCCAGACTGTAAGTAGGTCTTATTTTCGGGGGATGTCTTATTTTCCCATGAAGAAGAATACGGTACACCTTTATTGTTATCTTATTATTGGGGAGGCCTTATTTTCGGGGGGGTGCCTTTTTTTTCAGCAAGAGGCCAAACTGTAAGTAAGTCTTATTTTCAGGGGATGTCTTATTTTCGGGGAAACAGGGTATAAACCGGCTTCCCTGTGGTATAAAAAAGACTAGAGTAACAGAAGAGGGAGCTCCAATTGTACATCTCTCTCTCTCTCTCTTTCTCTCTCTTTCTCTCCCCCCCCCAAAACACAGGCACGTAGCACAATAACTTGTGGCACTCCATTGGATGAGTTTGTAGCCTGTTCCCCCCCCCCCACATTATATTGAAACGTAATATGTGGAACTCACGGCCACAAGATGGGGCCAGGAAGACCAATGGCTCGGCTCCTGATCAAACGGCACCTGATGGAGGTGCTTCTGATCAACAAAAGGAATGAGGACATTTTATTTATTTATTTATTTATTTTAAATAGAGACAGATTGGGCACAACTTGAGCCAGGGCTGGCTTCTTCCTGGTTTCCAACCGGGTGGGGGTAGGGGCTGCGGCTGCTGCGGCTGCTGCTGCAGTGTGTCTGCATGGGGCCTGCACACACACACACACACATGCACGCACGCACACACACACACACACACAGAGAGAGCTATTTCCTGTGTTGTTGCCGTGGTGGAGTGTCTGTTTGTAAAACTCGATCTCGGGTTTTCGGGCAAACCAATCTAGCCAGGAAGCGATTTTGAATCATGTGCTCTCAGCGCGGCAGCACCCAGGAGTGAGGGCTCCCAGAGCAGCTGCAGCAGCAGGAGTCGTGGTGGTGGCCTTCCCTGGGTGAGAGCGAAGGGTGGGGTGGGCGGCTCCTTGGTCAAGCCAGAACCCTTGCTAAGGACGCCCACCTGTCGTGGGTGGCAACGCTGGGCCCCTAGCGGGACAAGCGGGCCCCGGGGCCTGCCACCACCCCCCCACTCACCTGAGCTTGCCCCGTTGCCCTTTCAGGGAGCAGCGCCATGTTTTCCAGGAAGAAGCGGGAGCTGATCAAGACACCCTCCATCCACAAGAAGGGCAGCCCAGGGAGCCTCAGGCCTCCGCTGGCCTCTGCGGTGAGTACATAAGAACCTAAGAAGAGCCATGCTGGAACAGGCCCAAAGGCCCATCTAGTCCAGCTTCCTGTATATCTCCCAGTGGCCCCACCAGATGTGTCAGGGAGCGCACGAGACTAGATCTCTGTCTCCTGATCCTACTCCCTTACCTCTGGCCCTTGAAGGACCCTGGTTTTAAGCCTGGAGATTCCACCTCTCCATCACGGTTTGTCACCTGGGATGGACTTTTCCTCCAGGAATCGGTCCAATCCCCCTTTGGAAGGCATCCAGGCCAGATGCCATCACCCCCTCCTGTGGCAGGGAGTTCCACAGACTCACAACGTGCCGGGTGAAAAAAAAATATTTTCTTTGGTCTGTTCTTACTCTCCCAGCCCTCAATTTGAGTAGCACAGGGCCGAGGCACCCTGGCGGTGCCAACGGCGTGTCTCCAAGAACGGAGCAGGCGGCTCGCTAGGTCTGCTCCAACCGGAACCACCTCCTCAGCCTTTGTCCCGCCGACGAGATGCCCCGGAGGCTGGTTTAAATCCAAAGTGCTTGGGCGGGAGAAATATCTTTCCCTGAAACTAAGAGGTTGATCCCAGCGATCAACCTCGGCTCGACCAACACGGACGCCGTGGGCGCACTCGCTTCGTGTGGCCACCCCTAAAAAGGCCCGGAAAACTTCGACTCGTAACCGGGCCTTTTCCGTGCTTGGCCCGAGTCTTTGGAACCATCTTCCAAGCGAAGTGCGCCTCGCAGAGTCCCTACTGGCCTTTCTCAGAGCTTTAAAGACCCTCCTCTTTCGCGAGGCCTTGGGTGACCTAGTTTAGTCCTATTGCTCCCCCCCCCCTTCCCGGCCATCTGTTTAATTAGTTATTGTTGTTTTACGCTGGGCTGCAGACTTTGTTTTAAATGGTCTGTATCGTATTGTCTGTTTGTTTGTACTGTATTGCTAGGCTGACCGGGTTCAGACCCTGTAACGCCGCCCAGAGTTCCATTAGGAAGATGGGCGGTATAGGAGCTCGCATAATAAATAAATAATAAATAAATAAATAAATAAGACCAAAATGAACCTTGGCAACCGCCAGGTCATTGGGTGTGTGTGTGTGTGTGTGGACACCAGCCTCATCTCCTGATGTTCTTGTCTGTACGTTCGTGGCATGCACATAGTAGAGGAGGGTGCAGGATTCATTCCTTGAGTGTTTCTCAGCTGGAAACTCTGAGCTCGGGGACCACCTTCCACTTCCCTTCTGAAAGCAAGTCAGATCAGGAATCTTCCACAGGAGGCCGAACCCTGCCTGGATCCGGTTCTCTTTTGAACGGTCGCTTTTTTAAGGGAACTGAAACTTGGACCGCGTGTTCACTTCTTGGGATGTTTCCAGCCCCCCCCATTGGCTCTTGTTGGTGCCGGTCGTCCGGGGCTGTCCGAACTTCGGCCCGCCCGATGTCTTGGACCACCACGCCCAGAATCCCAAGCCTGTATTATCAATGGCAAAGGACCGTGGGAGTTGTGGCCCAAAGCATCTGGAGGGGCCGAAGTTCGGACACCACTGCTGTCGTCCAAACGGTTCGGGCCGGTCCCGGAGGCGACGGGCGCATGCTGACCTGTCGCTCCGGAAGCAAAAAAAGCCATTTTGATCGTGGGAAGAGCAGCGGCAGCATATCTGGCGTTTCAGCCGATGTAGAAATAGGCCTTGCCTGGTCTCCAGTCAAGTGTGAAAGGGAAGTCCTGTGTGTGTGTATATGTGTGCTGGTCTTTTTTCTGAAGGCCCTTTGCTGTGCACCCTGGCACGCTAGCAGCTTGCTGGGTTCTGCTTTTGCAACGAGACACCGGCAAAAACGAATCCCTTTCACTGCCAAGCTAAGGCGTTGTCATCAGGGAGCCCCTAGTAGCTCTGCAATCTTGTCCTCTTTCCTTGCTGTTCGGGAAATAAGTTCTTTGGGAGAGGCTGCTGTTGAACACGGAGATTTTGCGGAGCCATCCTCGATCCAGGCCTGTGGATGGACCTTTCCTCCTTTCCCTGTTCACCCCCCCCCCCCCCCGGCCAATTGCCTGATGCCCCTTTAATACCCTGCTTCCCCGAAAATAAGACATCCCCTGAAAATAAGAGCTACTTACAGTTTTGCCCCTCACTGAAATATAAGGCATCCCCCCCCCCAAAAAAAATAAGGCCTCCTCGATAATAAGATAACAATAAATGTCTACCGTGTGGCAGGCTGAACTGAGATTATGAGTTGTCACCTGATTCCCTCCCTCTCTCCCTCTCTCTTTCTTTGAAAGAGAAACGCAAACACAGCCAGAGCTTTTGAGTTTGGACAGTATTGCCCCCTATTTTGGAGGGTGTGGGGTCAAATCCCATGAAATAGCTTACCTCCCAACACCCGTGCCCATCTTCAGGCTGCTTACAAGTCCAGCTGACAATTAGAGCAGAAGGCTCTGTCTTTTGAGCTTATCTTCTAAATTAAAGACACAGCACACGAGGTGCAAAGGAGGGGGAGGGATGAGGAAAACGGAAGGCACGCCGGCAGATCCAGGTGGCCACCGGGGGGGGGGGAAGACAACAGCAGGAGGGCTGTTTATTCCAGTTCCTCCGGCAGAAATAACCACAGTTGACAGATAAGGAGGGGAAACCATTCTGTGTCCCCCCCCCCCCCCGGCCACAACTGTTTTAGTTTGTTTTAACTCACTTTTGTCCAGGGCCGTCGCTGTGGGTGCCCCAAAGGAGGAAGTGGGTCAGGTCTGACTTCCTCTTGCCTTGAGAGACCATTTGTGGTTCCTTCTCCCGGCCTCCTCTCGTCGCAGCAACGGCTGCGGCGCCGAGGGGGCAGGGAGGGCCCAGGGGTGGGGTGCGATGGGCGGGCGGTGGCCTTGCGTGCGGGGCGCCGTTTGAATCCCAGGAGCTCGGCAGACCTGGGGTGGGTGGACAGGCCCTGGCGACGCCTTTGGGGGCACCGACACACTTGTGGGGCTGCCTTCGTGGGGGTCCTGTTAGCCGCTGGCGGGGCTGAGTCTCACCCCCGTTCCGGGGCCAGGATGCAGGGGAAGGACGGGGCCGCCAGGAGAAGTGCCAGCCCCTCGCCGTCTGCCAGCCTGCGGAAGAGAGTCGCCAAAGCCGGGGGCCACGTCCTGGACCCCTTCTCCTGGCGAGCCAGCGTGTGGTTGAAGGTGAGCTGTGAAAACAGAGCCTTATGAGAAGGATGTGGTTTGGCTAGTGATGGGGCTCGTTTTACCGTGTTTCCCCGGAAATAAGACAGTGTCTTGTCTTAATTTTTGCTCCCAAAGATGCGCTAGGTCTTATTTTCAGGGGATGTCTTATTTTTCCATGCAGAAGAATACAGTACACATTTATTGTTATCTTATTATTGGGGAAGCCTTATTTTCAGGGGGATGCCTTATTTTTCAGCAAGAGGCCAAACC
>JAHTLZ010000066.1:0-25837 GCA_023846285.1 Phrynocephalus versicolor | reverse complement strand
CCCCCCCCCACACACACAAGGGCCCCACGCCAGCCCTCCCGGATGCACTCCTACCTTCACGCCGCGGATCCGGAACTCGGCCAGGGCTCGGCTCATCTTGGCGGCGGCCGTGGGGTGGTCCTTGCCGTGGGCGATGACCTTCACCAGGAGGGAATCGTAGTGGGGGGAGATGACGGCCCCCTGGAAGGCCGAGGCGCTGTCCAGCCGGATCCCCATCCCTTCCCCGCTCCGGAAGACCTGCAGAGGAGGAAGAGGAGGAGAAGTTCAAGACACAGCCAGGGATTTGAACACCAGGGCCAGCCCTCTAGCCACTATACGACACAGTCTCTCACAGCATCCACTTGAGCTCTGAAAGCACGAGGGGGGCTTGTGTGGTTTAGCAGGGTTGGTCCTGAGGGCCTGCACTTAAATCCTTATTAGTCCTGACTTGATGGGTACCTGGGTTTTCTCCCAAGGTGGGACCCCAGGTGACTCAGAACAGGGGAGGTTATGAGTCACCCGGGGATGGAGGGAGAGAGAGAGAGAGATGGATCATGCCAAAATGCAGCGAAAACAACTAGAAGATTAAAACACTTTTGAATGATAGAACAACATAAAAGCTTCTTTTGAAAAAAGGACAGCACAAACCACTGCGGGTGACAGCCCACTGCCTGCCAGTAACGGGACGCCCAGGAGGGGGCCCAGCCTTGCCTGACCTCTCTCTTAGCCTGAAGTGGCAGAGAGTTCCAGAGGCTGGAGGCACCACCAAGAAGGCCCCCCTCTTGTCCACTCCAGAAACTGGCCTTTGTGGGGGAGGAGATGAAGACAAGGAGAGTTCTACTCTGGACAAGACCAAGTAGCTTGATTTGCATGCGTGCCAACTCAGAAATTGCAATCCATCTTGCAAGAGTGGTGAGCAGGTGGCCCTGCCTTTTGTGGGGTCTGCTGCCTAGAGGCTGGCCACCTTGGGTGGGTGGAGGGGCTTCCCTGTCTCAAAAGCCCCCCTCCCTCCAGTTTAGGACTCTCCATCTTTCTGCCAGACTTGCACTGAATACCTGTCCAAATGGAGGAACACCCCCTGACCCCCAGAAAAGAGGCCCGCAGCCTGTCAGCCCTTGTCGTAGAGGATGCACGGGCATCCCCCAGTAGACGATACCCTCCCCTCCCCACAGAGAACAGCGGGGGCAGATTGAGTCCTCCCCTGGAGGGGCCTGCGTGATGCAGAACAACCATTTGGACTCCACTGCATAAACCTTTGACTACTGAACAAGCCCCGCCCCTTCCTCCTCCCCAGACTACGTTGCCAGCCTTGTTCAGGGAGAAGTCCCAGAGGGGACAGGACGTGTGCGCGCAAGTGTCTGGCCGGACGATCCCCTCCCAGAAGCAGATGCACAGACACCCCTTCGGGGGGGGGGGGCAGGCAAGAGAGAACTAGAGCTCTGATCTCCCCAACTGCTGCTGCGCCTGGGTCTGCGGGAGACTTTAATGGGAAGTGACAGGACCACCCCCCCAGGGGCCTCCGTCCCAACCCTACGCGTGCCAGATCGTGTAACGTCACGGTGGTGCCTGGGAGCGGGTTCTTATGGCCACGTGCCGACCCTCGCTCACCCCAGCCACGCTCAAGAAAGAAACGGTGCCCCTGGCAGGGATGCTTCACCACGGCCACGGCCCTCCCTCTCCTCCTCCTCCGTGGCGGGAGACAAAGACACAGAAAGAAAGCAGAGCCCTGATTCCCCTCCTGGGGACAGACCCTGTCCTGGCCAGGCACCGATAGGGCAGCCCTGGGGAAAAAATGTTCTGGCAAGCACACGCCTTGGGGGAGGGTCTCTCTCTCTCTCTCTGCAGAGCTCTTTGCCTTGCCCCCTCCTCCTGATGGGGGGGGGAGAACCATCCCTGTCCCCATTAGTGTGCCAAGAGAGCCAAACCCATCGGTGGACCCCTCCCTCCCATTCCTGGTTTAAACGGAGGGGGGCTTTGATGCCTGTGTAACGGACCCCAAGGAGGACAGGAGGGGGGGGAATCCCTCACAGCCTCTCAGGGGTCCTGGTCTTCCCCCACAGCTGATGGAACCAAGATTCATCCATTGCGTCAAAATAACATTTCTCTTTCGCAGTGAGTCCTCCTGGGTCCAAAAGGGGGGGGTGTCAAAAGCACCTCCTTCTGGAGAGAGAGGGGGCCCAGGGCTCTCCGTGCCCTAATTTGGGTCGGACCCCCTGCCTGGTTCCTTGGCCGTGGCCGGGAAGGGGCTAAGGTCATGTCTGGCCCAGGCCTCCTGCCTCCCGGAGCCCCGCCGAGGCCACGGGGGAGGCACAAGGCCCTGCTGGATGGTTTGGCCTGTGGCTGGCTTAGGGTTAGGACTTGTGTGTGCGTGTGTGTGTTATGCGAACCATCCAAGAGGGGTGCTCAACCCAAACCAACAGTCAGCGCACACAACCCTGGTCGGCCGCCCCTCTTGTCTGCCCTTCATGGCCAACTGGACTCCAGATGGGGTGGCCTTAAATGACGGTGACCCGAGGTCTCTCTAACTGGCCTGTCAGGCACCAATCCTTCCTGCTTTTCCTCTCCTACTTATGAAGGACCAACTGTCACCATCGTAATGCTTCGCCCCTTGCTGCATCATCACCGAAGCTCTCCAGCTTTCCATGTTTTCTGTGTAATCCTCGGTCTGTATTCATCAGTGTTAGGCCTCCGTCACTCACCACCCTCTCTCTGTACAAAGCAAAAAAAAAACAAACCCTCATTCCCCTCGAGATCGATCCATTTCTCCAAACCTCCCTCCCGTTTTATGGCTTGCTTGTGTTCGAGTCCTTGATTCCACGCCAGACGGCAGAACTGAATTCTCCCAGGGCCTCGCTCAGGGCACTGCCTGCCGTTCTCTCTCTCTCTCTCTTTCTCTCAAGGCAGCTGCTCAAGGCCGCCTCTCCTCTGCTTCTCTGTTTTCACGGCTCCTTCTTCCACATGGCCAGGCATGAGTGGCTGGCTACAGGGACACCATTCTTCCATCTCTGATCCGTATTTCACGAATCTCCGTCACACACCTTTTTTAGAGACTCTTGTTTCTGGCCAGCTCCTATCGTGGGCCGACCCCATGGATGCCACGCAAGGGCGCAGAGTGGTACCCTCTGGCCAGCTGGGATGAGAGAGGGTGCTTGGAACAGCTGGACACTATGTGCCAAGGAGGGAGCGAGACTCCAAGGCCCAGCTGCCTGCCACCCGTGGCTCATTGTGTCTTATAAGGGCTGTGGCTGCTTCAGGCACCAGGCCCAAGACAGGAGGGGTCTCATCCAGCACAGAGACTTATCAGGCGCCCGCAGGGGGAGAGAAGCCGCCTGCCCCAGTCCAGTCAGGGAAGACCAAGCCCCGGGGAGACATGGGGGGTGGGAGGGAGGGAGGGAGGGAGGGAGGGAGGGAGGGGGATAGACAACCCACCCCGGCACACCTTGTGGGGGCCCCTTCCGGCCCGCCACCTCTCCATGCTTCACCCACAACAGCGAAACCCGTTGCAAACAGCGGAAGACAAATGATGCAAATGCATATCCACACAAATCTGCCCAATTTGCATGATCTGCAGCAGAAAACATGTTTCCGTAGCAGGAAGCAGGATCCGGGCATTTCAAAACACCGCTCAACGCATGATCGGCCTCAGAGACATTAGTCAGCACTAATTAAGATGCTTTTCAACCGCCCTCCTGCCCTCCTCTTCCCGTGGTGGGCATTGGTTGATTCAAAGGACAGGTCAAAGCAGGAGGGGGGGGGGTTGGAGCAGGCGCCCAAAGGCCGACCGTGCTGTGGGGGTCCAGGTGGGGGTCCTAGTGGCCCCTGCTTTGCCCACCCGTGGACCGCCACCTTATCCTGGGCCACACTGCCAGCGCAGAATCACAAGGGAGAGCTCACAGGAAGCGCCACGAGAGCCACAACCCCCCCCCCAGTCTTGAGAGAGAGGAGGTGGGCGCAGAGGGGGCTAGCTCCCCAAAGTCGGGGCTCCTGCGGCTGGTTCCCCCACCCCCACCCGCCTGTTCTCCTGGACCTCTCCTTGCTTTCCAATGGTCCATTTTTCAGTCTCCTCCCTCCCTCCCTCCCTCCCTCCCTCTCTCTCTCTCTCTCTCTCTCTCTCTCTCTCTCTGGAGAGCTTGCTGCGGTTGCCAGAGACAAAAGCCACTCCATTCCCTCTTTCTGCCTGCAATTTGCTGTCTTTTTAACAGACAAGGCCCCACGGCTGCTTGCTGGCTTCATTACTGGGGGGGGGGGGGGAGTGGAGGCTGAAGATTATAAGGCTTCCAGTAAGACTTCCTGGCCTACCGCAAAGGAGAAGCGTAGAGGGGACCTTTGGGGGAAGAGCAAAGGGCAGCTGTGTCCATCGGGGGACCCCAGGGTGCAGCCGACTCCTGGATGGGTCAGTTCCACCAAAGGAAATAGAGCAAACCCCTTCCCCCCCCCCACCGTCCCCGGCCCTTCAGCCCCTGAGAGACCCCTCAAGGTCTGCTTGGCCCAGGGGGGGCGGGGCTGGGGAGACCAGGGTGCGTCATAAGCAACCGGAGGCACAACATGGGCGACACTTGGAGAGAGCAAGAGAGAGCTGAGGAGACCCCATCATCCTTAACCGCCCCCCGCCCCCCCCGCCTGCACCTTTTCCAGGTCAGGCCCCTCGGAGATGCTCAGGTAGCTACTCCCGGACGGACTTCTTTCCTGCTTCAAAGCTGTTCTCCCTGAGTGGCTAGCAGAAGGGGAGCAGGGCTAGGGGGGCAGCTTTGGGTGGGGGGGTGGTAGGTAAGCAGAGGGCCTGCCCTGCAGCTCCCCTTCCGAAGGAATCTGCTGAGAAAAGAGCTCTTGGCGCCTCCTCACGTCTGGGCTTCAATTCCTGGCTCCCAGAGCAGCCGCCCCAGCGGAACCCCCCTTACGTGCGTGCAAGAGAGAGGAATTTCACAGTGAATCTTCACAGCCCCCCCCCCCCGCCCGCCACCGCCTCTGCTTGGTAAGATTATTTAAAGACCTTCCTTCGTGTCTCTCCGTAGTGTTTTTATTCTGCATTAGACATGCCTTTGGGGGCAAGCAAGCAGTTTTTTTTTTAAAAAAGAGTTTGTTCTATCAAGCAGCAGGCAAGAAAGAAGGCCAGGCAAACAAAACAATACATAATGACGCTGGGAAGTGTGATGCCCACATAGTTAGAGTTCGTCCCGAAGATAGGCGGGATATAAATGCAATAATAAATAGTTGCTGCCTGACCGAAAGCCTGGGAGACGGAGGCCGACCTCAAGGATGCCACCTTTCCACCGCACGCACGCACGCACGCGCGAGAAGCTGCGGGGGGGGGATGGGAAGAGAGAAAGAGAGAGAGAGAGAATGCGCTTGGGGTGTAATTTCCTCTGCATCTTGGAATTATGCATTTGCTCAAAATAGGAAAGTGATTCAGTGTCCTTAAGGGTGTGGGAAACGCTTTCTCTCTCTCTCTCTCTCTCTCTCTCTCTGCATCTGCACGCACACTGACAGAAATCTTCAAGAGAGGCGCCGTGGCCGAAGGAGGTTCTGCGTGAGCTGCCACATGACTCAGAAGAGGAATGAAAAATCGTACAAAAGCTCAGGTTAAATTATGCAAAATTTGTACTGCAAACTTGCCCCACTTGGCAGATGTTATACCAATTACCTGGGCAAAGTAATTTATATATCTTGGGCACATAAAAGAGAGTGAGAGAGCACAAAGCCCCACTCCTCGCACGGCAGGCATCTCGTGGCGGGGCCCCCGCCGGCAGCAGCATCACCCCCAGCCCTCCAGAAAGCAAGCGGGGGCCCTGGCAGAAAGGAGAGGACAGGCACGGGGGGGGGCAAGCAGACCCCCCAATCACTGGGCCGCCTTGGGAGTCCCGGGGCTCCTTCCACAGCCCCCCATCAGGTATGGCGCTACGCCAAGGGCCTCCGGGAGGGGGTCCCCCAGCTGGGATCCCTCCTCAGCCAGAGGGAGCCAGACCCGGGCCTGGCGGTGGGCTTGCAAACGGCGTCATGCGTGGTTCCAAACAGAGAAGGGTGTGCATGTCTTTGTCAATCCCACAGTGATGAAACAGTCAAGATCCTTTCTGTATGAGTGACAGCTTCTTTGCAAAAATGCTCATGCTTCAGGGGAAATTGTTTAAAATAAAAGTAGAAGGGGGAAAATGAAGCCAAGTCCCAAGACCAATTTAGCCCGTTTTAAGTCAAGGAACTCTGCAGCCAAACTCTTTGCAAACTTTTGTGCAAGTTCTTTAAATGTTCCTATTAGGGGGATTTTAACTGTAGCTGTTCACTGTTTAAAACATCCCGGCCAGATGTTTCGAGTTCAATCGCTCCTTCCTTAACTTCCCATCTTTTAAAAATGATGCACTCAGAAGAGCCCCAGACGCTGCTTTGCAGGGGGTGGGGCGGGGGTGGGGCAGCTGGAGAGGCTTGGGATCTTCCACCACCCAGCCTTCGCTCCACACCCAGCGAAGAGGCATTTGGGCCGAACGCCTCCTTGTGCAGAGATGGTTTGGTGCCCTGTTTGCATCCACCGCAATTAACCACTTCTGGAAGCAAGCGGAAGCCTGATTTTTCATCAACTCTGGAAAATTCAATTAGTCAGCATATAAGTTATTGTAATTAAGATAATGGCACCATCTAATATCTCCCTTTTGAACCTCCGAGGCTGACGACAACAAGCAGAACCAGCATTTGGGGGAGGTGAGAAGGGGGAGGCAGCAGCTACTTCAGGAACGGAAAGGGAACGCCCCCCCCCCCCAAGCTGTGGTTTTCAAAAGAAGGCTGCGAGGCAGGCGTTCTCGCCGTGACACCAAGTGAAAACACACCCGGGGGGGGGGGCTTGGAAGGAGAAGTGGAGTGGCCACAGAGACCCCTCAGAGCATGCGAGGAGGAGTGGAGGGATCGGAACCCCACGGAGACAGAGAGGGGGGAGCCCAGAGGCCATCTAGTCTCACCCACCCGGCTGGTGAGGAAGAGCCTCCTGGGGCAGCCCTGACGGCTGTGCAAAGCCCCCCCCGGAGGATAGCCCCCTCCCATCGTCCCTCAAGGAAGCCTGCGTTGCTCTTGGCGCCAGGTCCCCGTTGGGAGCCCCAGAAGTCAGCTCCCCGGGGCGTGGATACGGACTCCCTCCCTTCCGTCGGTGGCTCCGCTTGCCACCTATTTCACCAACAACATGTGTTCCGCCTCCTGCGTTCCGGCGGTTCTTTCCCGTGGCTGGATTTATTCTCTGCACGCACACGGCGCGCGCTTCCCAGCTGAGATCGGGGTTTGCACATGGCCCAACCGGGCACCCCCACCTCGACCTGCTCCACCAGACGTGGAGGCTGCTGTCTCTCTCGCCCCCCCTCCCTCCTTTTGCCCAGAGCTGCCAGCCGAGAGGAGGCAGCCGAATGGCCCCAACTGACCGCCCCAGCGTGGAGGCTGCACCCGCGCCTCCCCCCCCCCCAGCTGAGGGAGGGATCGGTGGCCGTGGCTTCCTGGCATTCGAGGGATGCAAACCCCCTCCAGCTGGTAAATAATGCAATTAGCAGAAACTCCCGGCGGGTGATTGGCAGAGCCGGGCCAGCCAGGAGCTGGGGGCCTTTTTCCACGGGTTGAATCCTCCTCCTCTTCCAAAGGGCTCCGCGGGCAGGCGGGCGGGCGGGCAGCCGGTTGCCGCTCAACCTTTGGAAAGAGGTCCATGGCTGGAAAGGCTGCTCCTCGCCACATTTATACATACCTAAAACTAAAAGCCACACTGGGCCTGCTGCAAATGGCTGGATGGCCTGCTGTTTCAGAGCAAGCAGCCTCTTTTGCGTCAGGCCAGCCAGGCACCCGGAGGAGGAGGAGGAGGAGGAGGAGGAGGAGGAGGAGGAGGAGGAGGAAGAGGAGGAGGAGGAGGAAGAAGAGGAGGAGGAGGAGACCTCCTCCTTTGCAGCCCCCTCCCCAAAAGCCCTGCCTGCACCAAGATGGCTTTCTCTCTCCCCTTCGGCCCAACAGGCCCCAAAGGTCACTAGGTCCAGCCCTTCTCCTCCTCCTCCTCTCCCCCTTCCTGAGTCCCTCGAAATACCAGCATCCCCACACCTTTGCCCCCCCCTTCACCTGACGGCCAGCAGGAGGGAGACGCCAGGGCAGGCGGAGGGAGGAAGAAAGACAGAGAGAGAGAGATGGCAAGTGTCAGGGGGAAGCCATCCACCCACGCGTGGCTTGCACGAAACCCAAAGGGCACCGACAAGCCCTGGGCATCATCCCATGCCCCTTCCTGCCCCTTCTGTCGGCCACAACGCCTCCGGCTCCCCAGCGCAGGGCCAGCCACCAGCCTCTCTCCCTCCCTTGCCCCACAAAGCCCCTGCGCCCCACATTTCAGCACGCATGTGCGGGCAAAAGACACATTGGTTGGGGCTTCTCAGTCATGGTTTGCCAAAGCAGAAGCCGAGGGGTTGGGAGCTTTTGTGCCAGGCGATAACACCAGAGGATGATGGTCGACCCTGAGGGCACTTACGGGGGGGGGGGGAAGAGAAGCACCAGCCGGGTTGCCTTGGGCAAAAATGGCACAGAGACCCCAGGGGTTCTCTCCCCACCCCACCCCCCCACACACACCGCCTCCCTGGAAGAAGAGGAGAACGGTACAAAAACCCATTTTCACCCATCTCTACCTGAAACCCCCTGAGAAAGGTCCCCCCTCAAGAAGGCTTCAACCCCCCCTCCCCATGCATGGCCCAGGCTACTCTCAACACACCGACTGACCGACCAGAAGGGGAGCAGAAAGGACACCCCACCCCACCTTCGGCCTCTCCCCCCATCCTTGCACCGGCCTCTCCAAGCCTCCACCTGCCCCTGTCAAGGCTGCCACGATGACCCTTTTCCAGGGCAGCTTCCCTGGAGGGGCCGGTTTCCTCTCCCACCCCCATCAACCTGGCAGTGAAAAACAGAATGGAAGCAGAAGCCGACAAAAATATCCAAACGGAGACAGAGGAAAACACTCAGACCGACAGGCCCGGATGGCCGTTCTCCTCTCTCTCTCTCTCTCTCTCTCTCTCTCTGAAGAGGGCAGCTGGGTTTTTTTTTTCCTTTTTAAAAAATCTGTTCCTCCTTTGTGCAAAACCGGTAAGTGTCCACAACCACACTATTAAACCAGCAGATCTAAGCTCAGCCTGATGGGTTGTTCGGTCATCAAATAACCAGAATCTCTACCCCACCCCACCCCACCAACACACACACACATCTCCCACGAGCAGGTACTTGTTTTCAAGGAAACCTTGAAATCCTGCCAGGATGCTCAGCTTTCAAGGTATGTTTTCTGGAGACAAAACCCTGCAGGATATTGTGGGGTGGGGGAGGGAGGGGAGGGGAGGGGAGGTGCCAGGCACAAAGGAACAGCAACGACCCACAAAACAAATACTTTTTGTGAGGTGTCAAAATCTGCCATAAAACACTTGGGATTAATACTATCGCCATGGTAACTGTAAAACTAACAATACCTTTCAAAAGGTAAGTGCGTGACTGGGAATAAATGCACGAGAACCAGTGGCAAGTGTGTGGGGGGGGGGGGGGGGGCGCGGGGGGGGGGTCCCTCGCTTGGTTCCCACATTGGGCACCGGGGATGGGTTATAAACGTGTCCAAGGGCAGCCTCAGGTAGAGGATGGGGAAGTAGCCAAGCCATGAAGTTGGCTGGAGCATCAAGAGGGAGGAGGATCTTATCCGCTCGCACTTTGGAAGGGTAAGACCACCACAAGCCACCGCCTCAGGGTGGGTTTTTTTGGGGGGGGGGGTGTTGCTTTTTCTGTTTTTCTGTTTTGCTTTTTCCTCAGGCTGGCCACTCAGAGGTAAGCCGACACCCAGCCTTCTACAACCACACAACACCAAACAGGTGGGCCATGAGAGCCGCAGTGTAGGGGCCCCTGGGGTGGGGCGGGGTTTAGGCAGCTCACAGGGACTCATTTATGACGTCTTAAAAGGCAAGCGAGACTCACATGAGCTGCTCACCAGGCCAGGGCGGCACAAGCCTTAGTCACATCCCAGCTGGATTACCACAATGGCCTCTACTTGGGGCCACCCTTGAAGTGGGTCTGGAGACTTTCCCTGGTGCCCAAGGCTGCGGGTGGAGCCTGGTTGCAGGGAGAATACAGCCCCCCCCACCCAACCCTTGTAGCAAGAGCTCCACTGGCTGCCCTTTGGGTATGTTTCATGGGGAGGGCCTTTCAGTGGCTGCTATGAAACTTTGGGACTCCCTGCCACAGGAAGTCAGGCTCGATTATCCTGTTAGTTTTTTCTAGAAAGATGTTTCTTTCCAAACCGGCCTTTAGCAATGGAAAGGAGCTGCAAAGAAATAACAGCTTTGGAGAAAAATGTGTTTCTTTTAATCCATTGTTATTAAGGTTGCTTACCTTACTGCATTTTAAGAATATAGCTTTTTAATATAGCAATTTCTTAAAAGGCCTGCCTCATTAGAAGAAAAGCAGGACACCAATTGGGGGGGGGGAAGGGTCAACAGGTAAGTAAATATTTGCCACAATAATTTTCCGGAGCAACAAACAGACAAATGAAAAGGTCAACTATGAAGCAAAAACTTTAGAAGCCTGGTAGGAAAAAAAGAGAGAGAGGAGGAGGAGATCGGGATTGTCCTCTTCCTACCCAGAAATCTTGCCAAACAGGTCCCAACATGAACCCAGGGAACTCACTGCCACAAGATGGACCCTCCTCTGCCACGGGTGGAGGCCGATTAAGGGCTGAGGTCCCTCCCCTTTTGCTGTCTTCTGGGCCACCTCCCCCCCCGGCCCATCAAAAGGCTTCCTCTGCTTGTCCATGCCATTCACCAAGGATTAACCCTTTCCCCGTCCAGGCATAAGGAGGGCGGTGGGGGTGGGGGTGGGGGTGGTGTTGCATTCATTCCCACCCACCCACCCCCTTTGTTTTTCACGCATCAGACTCAACCAGGGTGGGCAGTTCTGAGACTCTTTCCTTCAAGGAGTCCACTTGGGTGCAGGATCCCGGGCTGGACCTGGAGTATTTCCGCCTCCCCCGTGCCCACTTAAGCCCACCCTGGAGGATGGTCGTTTAAGCCACAAGGGGAATTCTCATCCCATATGGGTTTTTTTGCTCAAGGTGTCGACCAGAGGAGACCTTTGGGGGTGGGGGGTGTCGGATAGTGGCCGTTTTGATGAAGGCCTGAAGACAGCAAAGGCCAAGAGACCTCACGGGGTTTGTAGGGCCACCACCTCCGTGGGGAGATGCTTGACCCGGGGCAACTTGGCAGCAAGAACCACCACCATCACCGCCCACCGCCGCCATGAAGGGCGGGGTTGTGTGTGTGTGTGTGTGTGTGTGTGTGTGTGTGTCCCACCGCTGCCCTCCGGCTCCCTCTGATCTGACCAATTTGCGCCTGATCTGTTCCCTGGCCAAACGGCTCTCTTCCCTTCAAAAGGTAAAAGCCCTCTTGAGGAGGCACCACATCCAAGGGGCCCGGCTCCTTCTGCCCACTCTCTCTGCCTGCCTGCCTGCCTTCCCTCCCTCCCTCCCTCCTCCTGGGGCGTCTGACTCAATTCAATTAAGTTCGCCTCGTTCCTATTATCACCAGCCGCTGCACCTAATGCACTTCTTTTTCAAGCCCCTAATTAGTTATTTGATTAATTAGGCAACCGCAGCCCATCTAATGGGCAAATGGTTTTGGAAGAGCAGTTTCTGCACATTTATCTTTCCACCCCCCCCCAAACGCCCCTCATTTCTGGGTCTGTGAAACCTACGCTCACGTCCCCGGTTGAGGGTCGGTGGGGGGGGAAGGGGGAGCCCTCTGGAAGGTCCTGAGCCCCCAAGGGCCACACGGAGCTAAATGATGGGGGCGGTAGTCCTTTGTTCCCCTACCATCCTCGTTCCTGGAGAGAGGGAGGGGCCCCCACGGCCCGGATTTATCATTATCATTATTTATTTATAGCCCTGCTTTACCTTAAATATTTATCCCTTCCTTCTTCCGCACCACTGGAGCTCCCAAAGTGCTGCAGGAGGGAAACAGGGATTTAAAAACGCACCAGAAAGGACTGCCTGACTGTTTCCCTCCGATTTGTGTTCCTGCACGGAGGAGCAGGGTGCGTGCGTTAGGGTGAGGGTGGATGGCCTTGTAGGGGCCCATGCAACCTCCCCTCTTCTGGGATCATAGGATTCAGGATCATCCTCTAACAAATGGATTGCTAAACGACTTATCCACTGAGGGAGAGCCACCCCTGAACCAGGGAGGTTTGGCCACTGCCTGCTGAAGGAAGCCAATGCCCGAGGGTGGGGGGGGGGGTTGCGTGGGGGGCCTGGGGCCTGGTTCTGCTGCCTGCAAAAGAGCCTTCCCGGCCTGTCGGGGTCCCTCCTGACCCCTCTCACCAGCCTTCCAACGAGGAAGCCCCTTGCAGGAGCCCTGCCTGAGCCCTGCTCCAAATGACACTGGGGTGCCCCCACCTCCACCCCCACCCCAGGCACTGAGAGGAGAGGCAGTCCGAGCAGCAGGGGGCACCTCCTGGGCACCTCTGGGCGCCTCTGAGCAGAGGTGGCACCTTTTGGGTGCCAGGCCATCCATGGTGTCACCCCCTGACTTGGAAGCCTCGCCCCCCCTCCGCCTCAAGACCAGCCTACCCACGCGACCCCCCCCCCCCCCGGCCAACCCAGGGGGGGCCGGGGAACTCTTTCTTCAAAGTTATGTGTGATCTTGCATTCACTACCATGTTTAAAAAGACCATCTGCTGCCACCCCCAGTGTTTTGAAAAACAACTAAACTCTTTGCAAACAGCCTCCCTCTCAGTTGTTACTTTTTTTAAGGGAGGGGAAAACAACCTCCACAAGGCTGGAGGGGATAAAATCTGCTGACAAAACATCTCTTAAAAGGCAAAGGTATAAAGTTGCAAGGAAATAGCTATAAAATAACTTCACTCCCGGTTTCTACCTTGATATTGAAAAGGAGCCCCGTTCTTACAAGGAGAGGGCAGGCGGGCCTTCCGAGGCGGCTCCTCAGCTCCTGGACCCCAAACAGCCCCCAGAGAACCAGAAAACAAGGGTTGGGGGGCGGGAGGGACCCCCCCCAAAGGGCCACCCAGCCCAGCCCTTGATCCAAAACAGGCCCCCAAACCACAGAAGTCGGCAGTGACAGCTGAGCACGGAGGCCCTCCAGGGTGCAAATGCCTGGCCTTGCACTCTCCTGGGGGGGTGGGTGGAGATGGGTGGGTGGGGGTGGATTCAGTGGTGTGAAGTAGGCCTTTGTGGGTTTAAGGTGGGCGGAGGTCCCTGCCTCCCGTGACAGCCCCTGAGAGAAGAAACCCATGGTCCTGCCCTCTTCATCCACCCCACAAATGCCCTAAAATAAGCTGGACCCTTCTCACCCTGCTGGCACCGACAGGGAAGACCTGGGAAGGGCCTCCTCCCAGCATCGGCCTGAGCGAATGGATAGATTCTTCCTTTAAACAACCTTACATGACACTGGAGCACAGTTCGGCCTCTTTCCCTGTCCTTTGGTCACGTGAAGATCAATTGAGGCGGTATTTCCACAAAGACCCAATTCCCATCCATTGGGCAGGAGACAAAATCTCGGGCCCCGAATAATCCCTCAGGAAGAGCCTCTCAGAGGGGTAAGTCTGGCTGGACAAACAAATGGCGGCCTCTTTGGGGTGCGTGTGTGAGTGAATTAACTCTGTTAACGGGGCCCCAAATTAACATGCAAAGATACACAGACCACGCTCTCGCTTCCACTCACTGTGACGGGGGGGGGGAGGCTGCACGCTAGACCATGCCAGCACATGTCCTTGCCCAAGACGGAGAAACAGGCACACGGAGGTCAGGCGTGCTGGTGTAGAGAGAGGGCCAACAGGCAGAAACATGGGTGCACCGGGCCAAGGTCAGCGGCCACTTTTCCTCCTTTTCTGAAGGAGATCAGAATCCCCAATGGGACCCATTTCTCTCTCTCTCTCTTTTTTTCTTCTTCTACACTGGATTTGTCATCCTTTGCCTTTTGAGGAGATGCTCGAGAGGAACTGTTGGAGCCAGAGGAAGAGGAAGGGAGTTTTGGGAGCGTGGAGGCAGCGAGGGGGACCCAGGGAGGCGCCCTACCTCAATCCGACCTGTGTCTGGCTGGAAACCCCGGGCCGGGTCCTCCGTGGTCACGCGGCACTGGATGGCGCAGCCGTTGATCCGGATGTTCTCCTGTTTCAGGCCCAGCTCCGGGAGGCTTTTCCCCTCCGAGATGTGGATCTGGGCGTGGACCAAGTCGACACTGGAAGCAGGCAGGCAGAAAGAGAGGAAAGAGGTGACACAGGTGAACCCCAGGAATATGGCAGGCACCTGTAGGCGTCCATCGCATCATCGTCCGTTCTATTGAGAGGCCACCTTTTTCTGATAAGGGGAGCCAAACCAGCTTACAATATTGAAAAAACAGAACTAGAAACACACAAAGCTTTGTTTTATTTTGTTTTGTTTCTTAGAGTTTTGCCAGGACCAAGTCTCCGTATGGAAACTCAGTGGCGCTCGAGTCCCGGCAGGAAAGGCTCCCGAAGAAAAAAGGAGGAGGATCTGAGGCCCCCGCTGTCTGGAGCATTCCGGAAAGTGGAACAATCATCCTGATATACCCAGAGGGAGGATTAAAAACCAAGGTGAGTTTAGAGCCAGCAAATATGAGCAGGATACGTGTGCAAGCAGAGACACACCTGAGGGTGGACCGGCGTAAAACGCAAAAGCCCACCCCACCCCATCCGCGCACACGCCAGGGGAGCCGCCGGGTCACACCCCAGAGAGGAAAGCTCAGCTGTCTGTCGGGACAAAGGCCGCAGCCGGGAGAACCGGAACCAAGAAGGCCCCCAAAAGGAGGTGCAAAGAGGGGCCTGCTTATGCCCAGGAGCGACACAAGCCAGACAAACGGAAGAAACAAAAACACTGATTTTATGTCAAGCAGTTGCCCTCTCTCTTTGTTTTCAACTACAGAGAGCGAGAGGGAGAGAATGTGTGTGTGTCTACGTGTGTGTGAGACTGTCCCCAAAGGGGGCTGGACTAGAAGGCCTTTTTTGGGGGAGGGGGAGGGGGGCTTTTTCAGCCCCAGTGCCTTGAGAGAAACCACTCGCCTTCTGCATGCGACCTTTGGGGGGGTATCTTGCCCAGGAAGTGTGACTTTTGGATTCTCTCCCCCCACCCCCAGTTGTCACCAAAGGCCACCAGCTCCTCTGTTGTCTGTGCTGGGAGAGAGCAGCAGGCTGGCCAATAGACCCACCCCCAGCCCCACCCGCACCCCCTGGAAATGCCTCCCAGCCCCAGAACTGCCAACTGGGCTGTGAAGTGGCAAGTCAGGAACAATCAAGCCCAGAGCCCCGCTTCCCTCCTCCTGCTGGGCGACAGGCCGTGTGGACGGGGAGCGCCTGGTTCCCTGTCACATCCCATCCCATCAGCCTGATCTGAAAGGACTGGGGAGTGGGTGGGGGGGGGGAGAGGGAAGCAGGGCAACCACCAGCGGCAGCAGCAGCAACACCTGCGCCCGTGGCGTCCACCTTGAGGCCGAGACAGCACAAGACGAGGGGTCAGGGGGTGGGAGGGCAGCCCGCCCAGCTGGCACGGCTGACCAGCACCCATCTGCGCTGGCCAAGGGCACTCCCACCAGGTGTGTGCCCCCCCACCGAAAGGCTTGGCCAGAGCTCCTGCCAGGCCTCTTTGTCCACCCCCTCCCCCAAGCAGAGAAGAGGGGGAAAGGGGTAGATTTGGGGGGGGGTGATTTGAAGAGGTGGGAGGGAAATGTCAAATGCAGGGAGAGAAAAACTTCAAATTTGTGCAGGAAAACCTTTAGGATGGCCCAAACTGTGGAAGTCTGGAAAGCAAATGCTTCCTTTTTGGAGGGGGGGGAAGGGGGCCAGGGGAGGGATTGTGGCTCATGGAACCAGCATAGGGCTGCCCCACGGATGATGGAGCCAGGCGGGTTCCCTCCTGCTCCAGGGGACATGATCTGGGCCGGCCGATCCAAATCACCAACCGAGTGGGACTGAAGATTAGGGGGCCCCAGATCTGGGTCCGGGCTTTTCCCTTCGGCTCCTTCCTCCTCCTTTCCTCCTCCTCCTCCTCCTCCTTGAAGCCACCCTGAGAGGCCAGCTGGCCAGGGTTTGAGGGGGTGGGGGTGAAGGCCAGTGGTAGCCCTCGGTGCCTGTCCCTTCCCTGAGGGTCAGGCCACGGACAGGAGGGCAGCTGGAGCCACCTTCCCAGGGAGCGTCAGGCCACAGAAGCACCTCTTTAATCTCCAGCTGCCTCGGGGAAATTAAAAAGAGCCGATGGAGCCGTTCCAGGATGCAGGAGGAAGTGCCAAGGAGGAGGGGGGTGCAGGGGAAGGAAGGTAGGAAAGGCAGGCAGCCACAGGAGAGGGAGAGGAAGAGGGAGGTTTTGGTTCCTCCCCAGCAGGGGCAAGAGATCCACCGGCACCCTTGCCCCCCCCCCCGGATGGGAGCATCACCCCCAGGCAATGAAGGGACCCCAGAGGGCTCCCTTCCGTCCAGCAATAGAGCAGTCGGCCAAAGAGAGGAGGGTTCACGGTATTTCCCCTCCTCCTCCTCCCCCTCCTCCCCCCGCTGGCTTATTCCTACCCCCACTTCACAGGGAGACGAGGGCCGGTGGCCGGGGACCCGAAGGAGCCCCTGCTGACCGGCACCCACTTCGTGTTGCTGACGATACACTTCGCCTGATGGGAAGCCGTGTTAGAGAAAGAACCCCCTCTGCCTTCAAAAAATGGGGTGGGGGTACCAGGTTTTTGGAGAATAAATGTGGGAGAAGAAAAGGGACCCAACCCCCAGGAATGAGGTGGGGGGAAAGGCCTGGAGGTGCCCCTTGCAGGCTTCTGAAGGAGCTCGGCCATCCTTTAGAAGTGCAAGCACTATGTGCGCTCTCTCTCTCTCTCTCTCTCTCTCTCTCCCTCCCTCTGTAACCTGCAATTGCAAAAAAAACAAAAAAAAACCAAAAAAAAAAAACCAAAACCCTTTTCTGAGGTGCAAGACAAGCAGGCAGGGACGCAAATAAAAGGGACAGATGGACAGAGAGAGAGAGAGAGAGAGAGAGAGAGAGAGAGAGAGCGAGCAGAAAACTCCCTGGGGCCCTAAAGACCAGGGCGGCGGCAGAGGAGCCACCCATGAGGGCAGGGCTTCCCGGGAGGAACACGGCCACCCCCCGCCTTTCACGGGCACCCCCACGGCCTCCTCCGTGCAAGCGTGTTCTCCCGCCTCCTCGTTCCCTTCCGTCCTTAAACGCCACCAGGCCATCCCTCCCGCTGCCACCACCTGGTCTATCAGAAACCGACGGCGGGCACAAACAAATCTGCTGCAGCAAACAATTAAGAAAACCATCAGCCTGGGTATTGCCACAAATGGCAACAGGGGTTGGGTTTCCCTCTTCCCTGCTGGCTGTGTTTATTCTAACGCAAGGCTTCAGACAAGCCGGCCAGGGAGCTGCAGCCTGGGAATGGGAGCGCCACCACGCCTGCCCCCCCACCTGAAGCCCCCCTCCCTGCCAGCCACTCAAAAGGAACCCCCCCACACACACACAGCCGAATCCTGCTTGCCCTCCAACCAGAGCAGCAGCAGCAGCAGCAGCAGCGCCAGACATGAAAGGAGTCGGGAGCGATCACAAGGAACTCTGTCGGGTTCCCCCAAACAAAGAGGCACGGCCAGGAGAGAACGGCTGGGCCAACAGATGTTTTATGGATCAGAGGAGAGAGAGAGAGAGAGAGAGAGAGAGAGAAAGAGAGAGAGAAGAGGCTGTTTAATACTTCCTAATTAGGTGCAGCATCTCCTCTCTACGGTCCCGGCCAAGCCCCAAAGAGGCCCACGGAGGAGCCACGGAAAGAAAAGGTGCCGTTTAATCTGAGAGGCTGCTCGGGGGGGGGGGGTTGCCCCTCTTCCCACCTCCTGGCACACTCCACACCTGCAAGGAAACACCCACACACACACACACGCACAGAGTGTAGAGGCCAGGAGGAGGCGCCAGGTGGCCAGACGCGCCCCGTGGCAGCCCCCACCCGCCGGGAGGTTGCAAATAGATTTGCTGTGATGGTGGGAAAGCGTCGGCAGGGACAAAGGGAGGGGGGTCCCTCTTTCATCCGGGGTGGAGTGGGGTTTGGAAGGTCCAGAGCACCCGCCCTGGGCTCACGCTCACCCGGGACAGGGCGCCCCTTTGCCCTGCGCCAACCGGGCACCGTGTCCCCTTCATAAGGGCCATCCATCACCCCTGTCCCAGCGGCAGGGCCGGCGCCTCATTAGCTCCGCTGGAAAGGAGCTGCAACTGCCCCCCCCATGCCTAGAGGGGGCTAATTGACAGCGGTAATGGTGCAATATTTATTAGCCAGGCTCAGAAAGAGAAGGATGTAAAACCGTGCAATTATCTATGCATGCCGCCTCTCCCTGCTGCCTGGCACTCTTTGGCAGGAAAGGCTCAGGGCCGAGGGTGGTGGTGGTGGGGGAGAAGAAGGCATGACAAGGGCCCCCCCTTGGGACCTGCGCCCTTCAGGTGTGTTCCTCCTTGCGGGTAGGAAGGGGCTCTGGCCCTGCTCCATCTCTGCTTCCGGCGGCCTCGTTATGACACAGGAGGTGAATTCGCTGGACGTCTCCTCGGGGGAGCTCTCTTGATACCTGCACTTCCTGGGGGGGGGGTTGGGGGGGCACAAGAGCTGTTGCTGCTCAAGGGTGGCGAGGACTCCCTAGGAAAGGGGCCGTCTCTCCTCAGCAGGCGAGGCCGGTTGGCTGTTTGCCACAGGCGCTGCACCTGGGGAACTCCTACCTTCTCTCCACCCTGGCAGGATGAGCTCTCTTGGTGGGGCCCCATTGCCTGCCCCTCCCTTGCACCTGCCCCATGGGACAAGGGGTCTCTGTGTGTGTGTGTGTTGGAAGTGTGTGTGGGGGGGGAATGAAGAACCTCCCTCTCTCCCTTCCCCCCCCCACCTTGACCCCCCCGGACCCCCGGACTCACTAAGTGATCTCTTCGGTGACCGTGTGCTCCACCTGGAGGCGGGAGTTCACCTCGATGAAGTAATGCTTCCCTTGACGGTCCACCAGGAACTCCACCGTGCCGGCATTTTCGTAGCCGACCTGAAAAGCAAAAGACGTGGGGGGTTGGTCCCAGTGAGCAGCAACAGAGGTCCCACATGTGGCACCCACGGGGCATGCCACGCCAGCGAAGGCTCCAGGGTGGGGTGGGGGGAGAGCAACTGTGGAGCCCAGGCCAACACCTGGCAGCGGCAGAGGAGACCGCGGGAAGGCAGCCAGGATCCAGAACCATTTCTGTGCCCATCAGAAACCGGGGGGGGGGGGGGCGCCCCGGGCCCCCGGGTGGGGGGGGGTGAGAGGGACCCGGCAGCAAAGACAGGCCCAGGAGGCGACTCTGGGTGTGGGAGTCGGGTGCGAAAGGAGTGGCTGTGCCAGAGGTGGGCATTTAACACCCCTTCCCTGCTGGGACCCACATGGGGAGGGCACCTTTCCGGCCCCCTCATCCTCCTTTTCGCCTCCCTCTGGACTTACTCCAATTTGTCAGCATCCTTGTTAAAGTCGCATCCAGAAATGGACCCGGGACTCCACGTGAGGCCTAAGCGGTGCTGGATTGCAGGTGGGGGGGGAGGGGGACTTTGCACGTAAATTGTCACATGCAAAGGATGGACTAAATAGGCATTTAAGTACCAAGTGCTAAGCCCCCCATACACACATTTTTTTGGGGGGGGGGGCACAGCTTTAGGTGTCAAACTCACACCTCCAGGGGAATGTGGGGTGTGTGAAAGGGTGTCTCCGGTTCAATCGCCATGCTATGGAGCTTAAACCCCCCCCCCCAAAACAAAGGTAACAGTGGGGAGTGAAAGGAGAACAGGGGCCTCCCATCCACTTGCCAAGGCCTCATGTGGCCAGACGTGGGCAGGATCCGGAGGCCACGGGCGTGGGGCCGCCCACCCCTCCGCCTCTCTCTCTCTCTCTCTCTCTCTCTCTTTCTCTCGTGATGGACGGCCAGACCCTCAGCCCTCCCAGGTGGGGCTCCTCCTTTCAATTACCACAGCATCACAAAAGGGCAGCCAGAGTGCATAAAATGGAATGGAAGATTAATTTCCGCCAAGTGAAAAGCTTTCAAGGCGCCCGGGGACCGTCTCGGGTTATCGAACAGAGCAGGGCACGAGCACCCCATGGAGCGCGAAGCTATTTGTGGGGGCCACGCCGGAGCGTGCAAAGGGAGTGGGAGGCGGAGGGCAGCGATGGATCCGTCGGCATGCCTGCCTGATACCTGCCCCCCCCCCCCAGCGCGCCCATACGGTGTGGTCCTTGGCACGGAAGCTGAAGGAAGGGGGTGGCTTAATGGGGGGGGGGCAGGCACTCTTGCCCTTTGAATGCCAGGTGCTTCCCGAAAGAGACAGAAGCATCACGAAACGTCCTGTCCACATGTGGCCAATGAAGTGGAAAACAATGTTGGCAAACCTGCAGACGGCACAACAAGGTGCCACTTTGTCACTGAAGATTTCTCTCTCTCTCTCTCTGCCTGCTGTCAACGGCTCTGTTGGCGTCTGAGGGTGCCAGAAAACAATCGTGGGAGACAAGACGTGGCAGAGACTCCCCCTTCTTCGTCTGACTCTCCCATGCCTGCAACAGCTTGGCAGGTCTGCGGGAATCAGCCCAACCTCTCATTGCCGCCGCCTCCTCCTCCTCCTCATCTTTCCCCTCCGCTCCACAGGCTTAACTTTTCAAAATGCAGAGGCATCCTGTTTTTAATGACAGCCAGCCATGCACACAAAAACCTGGAGCGCCAGGCAGCCCACAGGCGGAAGAAAACGGGGGTCTAAAATTCACCGGCCACAAACCCTCTTTCTTGCGAGCCTTTGTGGTTCCAGCGCCCTGCCTGATGGGGAATGAATGGCCATGGGCCCTGAGAGGTAGCCCTCTGGCTCGGAGGCTCAGCCCTGGCAGCCACGCCAGAACCTGGTGGGTCCTGCCTTGCGTCCAGAATGCCCCAACGTCACCACGGCCAGCGCCACCAGGCTCCGTTTCCATGCAAACCTTTCCCAAGCTGTCCAAAACACCAGAAAGGGCTGCGGCAAGCTCTTGGCAAAGATGCCCCCTCACCCTGTGGCCACGGGCTACCAGGTGCCACCCCCTCCCCCAGAGGCAGCAGAAAGGCCAGGCAGGGGGGCTGCCACCTTCTCTTGTGGTGCTCCTGTAGCAAAAATGAGAGGTAAAAGAGCCACAAACAGGGGTGGGGGTGGTTAATAGAAAAGAGGGAAATGTTGAACAAAAACTTCCTTGAAGTGCTGCTCCCCAACCAAATGCTGTGGCCCAAACAGGCCACCAATGGAAAAAAAAGGGGGGAGGCTCGCCGTGTCCTTGGGGTGGGATTCGGGGCGCAGTGTGTGTGTGTGTGTGTGTGGAGAGTGGGGAAGGCCAGCAGCCCTGCTTTCAGAGACTGCCGTGTCTCTCTCTCTGATATTCCCCCTCCAGCAGCGTTCGATCTCAGGGTTGGACATTCAAAGCAGGAACGGGCCCCGTGCCCACTGTGTGTGTGTGTGTGTGTGTGTGTGTGTGTGCGTGCGTGCGTGCGTGTGCATTGGGAGGCGGAAGAGATGAGTTAAGAGCCTGTGTTTTGCTCTCCTTTGAGAAGCCCGGCCAGACAGGCATAAAGAGGATAATGAAGCGTGGAAGCCATGACGGGTGTTTTCGCCAGGGAGGGAGGAAACGTTGGCCTCGGGATGTTCATAGCACAGGCCACGGCTGGGCAGTGGGGGCGGGGGTGGTGGGGCAGCCGGAGGGGCTCTGTGGCCCACCAGGGATGCCAGGCGGAAGAGGGGCCGGCCGTGCGACCCACCAGGGAGGACACAGGGACGGCTGGAGATGCTGCTGTCCCCACTTTTTTAGAAAAAGCAAGTGGGGGGGGGACCTCATGGCTTGATGTTCAGAGGCCAAAGCTTTCTGGGCGTTCCTGAGGCTCAGCCCGGGGGCAGCCAAGGAGGCCTCCTTCCAGAGGACAAGGAAGGACCCCCCCCTCATCCCCCCCCAGGAACGTGGGGAGCCCCTGGCCAGAAACCTCCAGAGGGGCTGCCCTTGGCCCACGCCAGGGAATCCCTCGGCACCTTCGGGGTTGACTCCCAGCCCTTTGGACCGAGCGGGGAAGGGAGAACCGAAATATCAGGGAGGCCGACCGAGAGGACAAAAAAACACAAACACACATTCCAGGAAAGAAAAGGGACGTCGGGCACCTGCAGCCCCTTTCCCTCTCCGGGCGTTTGACTTCAAAATTCACTCTGTCATCAGAGGATGAGAAGGTTTGTTTTTTTTAAAACAGGGGACTAATAATCCCCTCTTGAGGTACCAGGGCTGGCCGTGGGCGGCCTCCCCTTTCCAGCACCACCAGCCTTGAGCAGCGAAGGGCGCCTGTTCCTCCTTCCTCGTAAGGGGGGGGGGAATGCCGCCTGGGGCTCCCCACCTGCCCTCCCTCGCTTGGCCCTGAACTCGCTTCTCCTCCACCGGGCTGAGAAAATCTATTTCCACCCTGGGGGTTTCACGGCCCGCCTGCTCAGAGGCGCCGCAGCTGGCTCTGGTGCAAAAACAGACCCTGTTTTCTGCTTTCACCGGAGACTGGTTACTTGTCACGCCTGGCTGCGGAGAGAGGAGGGGGGGGTCGGTGATTAGAGCGTGAGCAGGACGGAGCCCTGAGTGGCCGGGGGGGGGGAGAGCCCATGCACTGGAACAACAAGCCAAGAACCGCAGGCGGGGAAGTCCTGTGTCTGATGCAGGGCAGGTAGCTTCCTTTCTGCCTGACCTGCCTTACAGGGCTGTTGTGTGTGTGTGTGGGGGGGTGGAATCAGCAGGGAGGAAGAGAGGCATGAGCTGGCCAGCAAGGAGTGGAATCATTGCCCATCAGAAAAAGGTCATTAGAATGAGAAAGGTTCCCCACCTTCTCTTTGTTCTCCTTTTTACAAGGGTGTGTGTGTGTGTGATAAATATTGCTTTTCCAGGACTGGGAGGGAACCACTGGGCAGCTCTGGGGTTGGATGAGGCCTCTGCTTACAAGGCAGCCAAGGGTTGGGAGGAGCTCAATTCCACCCTCACCCCTTCCACACACACCCGCGGGGGGGGGGGCTCCTGGGCAAGAGGAGTGGGGCTTGAGGGACTGATCTAGACAGAGAACCCCTTCCGGTTTTAAGAGGATCGCGGGTGTGGTTCTACTTTGTGTGCATCAGGTACCAGAGCCAGAGGTTGCAAGTTCAATTCCCCCCTTGGGGAGGGGGGTTTCTTCCCTAACGAGGGTCTGGAGCGGATGCTCCAGGGGGGACCCTTCCCACTCTCCACTATGTTCTGAGAGGGGGCCCATTAAAAAGGGGGAAAGGAGGAGGAGGAGGAGGAAGAAGGAAGGAAGGACACATCTGGCGTGCAGAGGGAGAAAAACATTCACCAGCAAAGCCGATACAAAGGAGAGGAGATGATCTCACCCCCCATTACCGGAGGAGACCGCAGAGGAAGGCAAGGGACATCTGAGCGAAATGCTCTCCAATGACTGACAGCAACGCAACCCCCCCTCCCGCTCAATTCCCTTTTGCAAGACAAGGCAGTAAAGAAAAGGGCCAACGTGAAGATGGGCTGCAGGGCCGTTATGACATCCGGTCCTCCGGATTGGGCCAGGTTGCCAGACGAGGGGGGGGGGAACGGCGGCAGAGGCATGGCCGATCCTGCAAGTGCTTCCTCCAAAAGGCCGGTGTGTGTGTGTGTTTGATGGCCATTTTGGGCATGGCACGGGAGGGGCCCCACTCAGTTCCTTCCTTCCCTGGGAGAGGGGGAAGGCGCCCACCTGCTTGGCCAGCCGGACGGCGTCGTTGGTCAGCCTGGAGCGCAGCTGGGAGTCCAGGTGGGCGGCCGGGGCAATCTCCACCACCTTCTGGTGCCGCCGCTGGATGGAGCAATCCCGCTCGTACAGGTGGATCACATTTCCGTACTTGTCGCCTGCGGGAAGAAGGGGGGAAGAGGGCAGTTGTGCATGGGGCATAAGTGGGCCTGGTCAGCCCCCAAACGGGGGAGGGGGGGCTCGAGTGGATCGTCAGAGGCCCACGCCCCCAACCCCCTCCCCCTCAGGGCAAGAGGGCCACCACGTAGGAGGCCGCCAGCCGCTCCCAAACACGGGCGGCAGAGACATCTCCCCCTGCCTGAATAGGCACTCATTCTTTTTCTGCTTCAAAGCCATTAAACGAGGACACAACCCAGCCCCCTCACTAAAAATCAGCCATGTAACATCGGCATCTCTGAATGTCAGCCCCAGTTTTTACTTGTCATTACATGGTTTTGACCCAAAGAGGTGCTTGTTTTATTCCATTGCATGGCTTTGTGGTTTTTATGGCACTCGTTTTCTCTGCAATGCAAACCAGGAGGGCCATTTCCGCCCAAACCCACAGCACCCAAACGGAGCTGCCAGGAGGGCAAAAGGGCCGCCATCCTTTAAGGGGCTGAGCCACTCAGGTTTCAGACCCGGAAGGGCCACCACCGCCGGCGGCGGCCTGTATCTGGAATCTCGGGAGCTGTGGGAAGCGGCGCTGGACATATGGGCGACCCGGGCGAAGGGCAGGGATGCAAACACGCCCTGGCGTCTGCTCCATACCCAAAATCTGGACCTCGATGTGCCTTGGCTTCTCCACGAACTTCTCCACGAAGAGGGCTCCGTTCCCGAAGGCCGAGAGGGCTTCTGAGAAGGCGCGGGTGTAGTTCTCCTCCAGCTCCTGCCGGGAGAGAGAAGAGGGGTGTAAAACTGGGGGGGGGGGGGCTTCCCAGGCTGCAGGAGTGGACATGGGAGGGGTTCACCCCCCCCGCCCCGTGCTGACGGACCCCCTGGACTCTCCTCTCGGCTGGCCTGGCTGGCTGTGGGAGCCTCTGGCCTCCCTCTCCGCCGCCGCCGCCCCCCCACAAAAGAAAGGGGGTGTCCACTCTGGAAGGGAAGGCAGCCGCCCGCCCCAGCCTCCCAGGGAGGAGCCTCCCCCACTCCCTGGTCCCCCCGTTACGTGCCTCGTAGCTGCGCACGACCCGCATCCCCCTGCCGCCTCCGCCGTACGCGGCCTTGAAGATGATGGGGAAGCCGTAGGTCTCCGAGAACTCTTGGGCCTCGCTGAGGGAGGAGATGGGGGAGTCCGTCCCGGGGACCACGGGCACCCCTGGGGGAGAGCAGAGGGAAGGACCCGTCACCCACAGCCCCCCTGACTCCACACAGTCCCTCCCCACTCCCCCCCGTGCCCCTCTCCCCCCCTCGCCGGCCAGGGGCTTCCCCTCCACCCAGTCCTCTGCTGGGAAGGCCCCACACGGGGTGCCCCTGTGCCAGACGTGGGGAGCAAGCCGGATCGGGAGGACATGGGAGGACTTGGGTTTCGAATCCCGGCTTGGGACTACAAAGCCTATGCTGGCCCGCCCCTTGTTTTCTGGCTCGATGGCGGTGGCTTTCCCTGCAGGGTGGTGGGGAAGCATGGCGCGGCTGGAAAAGCTCACCGGCGGCAATGGCGATGCTCCGGGCCTCGACCTTGTCGCCCATCTTGCGCACCACCTCAGGGGAAGGGCCGATGAAGCGCACGCCGGCCTCCAGGCAGGCCTGGGCGAAGTCGGCGCGCTCGGAGAGGAAGCCGTAGCCCGGGTGGATGGCGTCCACGTCATTCTCCTGAGGAGACCCAGAAGAGGAAGAGGGCGGCAAGTTTAGGGGGAATCTTGTTCTGGTCATGCTTGCCCCCGGGGCGGCCCTAGAGGCCCCAAGGAACAAAGGGAGAGCCTTCCCACCCTGCAGCGCAAGGGACGTTCCGTGTAAACGCGACAGCGGTAGAGTTCCTAACGAGGACGCAATCGTGCACCTCATTTGCATGGCACGGAGACAGCAAGCTGTAGCTGTGCCGAGCGAGCGCAAGTTTGATCAGGGCTTCAT
>JAHTLZ010003564.1:0-10323 GCA_023846285.1 Phrynocephalus versicolor | reverse complement strand
ATAATCAATGTGACAGATCAGTTATCAAATGCAGGATGTGTTTCTGTTGTACCCTGGATCCCAGTACAAATTTTAGAAAACATTTTCTTCTGCTATGGAGTGACTGCACAGGGAGGGCCTCTTTTGAGTGTTTAAAGAAAATAAGAGTTTTTGCTGTTCTGGTTTTCTTGTTATTTTTTTTCTGAGGTTGGTAAAATGGTTACCCATCTCATGGTGGGGGCAGGGCAGTGTGAAGGCTCCATAATTAAATTGTAACCAGCCAAGAGAGTGATTTAAGCATAACGGGGCAATATATAATCGGGACATTTTGCTTCTTGTTTGTTATTACTTTGAAGCTCTCTGTATCAAATTAAATATGTCCATCTGGTTTTTGCTGCCAATAAAGAGCAATGTTCCTTCAAAATGACGAAACTTTTTCGTTGCTTTGAAGGTAATCCTAAGCACCATGAATTCATATGTAATATGTATGATTAGATCCAAAATGATATGTAAACATATGAAGGCTGTGGAACAAGTTCCATCCATTTCTTACCCTGGTCCTCACAAAAAAGAGAACCATTTCACAGGAGGAGTGTGATAAATCCCCTGGTTTTCCTCAGGATATTCACTGGTGCCACAATGGGCCTCCTCACTCAGGTGGGTGGAGGTGGGTCCACCCTGGAGCTGTGTCTCATTCTCCTGCCTCCTCCATGGCAGTGCATCAGGTTTGTTACTTAATTTAAAACTTTGTTTTTTGTGGTCGCTTATATTTTGCAGGTAAGATGCTGTAGAGAAGAAATAAAAAAGGAGGCCACCAAGCTTCAGAGGAAGAGGTTGAATATTCTGATGCAAAAGAGGGTGTTTAGAATCAAACCTGAAGGAATAAACTTAGAGGAAAACAGATAGATGAGAAGATCGACAAATCTGTTACTTGTCAGGAGAAAGACCAAGCTATTCCAAAAACATCCAAAGGAGAACAAAATAACGTGTACTCCAAGTGTGTAAAATCTTTCACTAACACCTCAACAACTTGCCTCCATAGCAAAATCCACCAGGGGGAGAATCCATTGACATGTCTAGAGTGTGAAATGAGGTTTAGTCAAGCTGTAAAGCTTGCTAGCCATCACATGACCCGCACAGGCGAGAACCCATTTGAATGTCTGGAGTGTGGAAAGAGGTTAAGGGATTCTGGAAGCCTTGCTAAGCATCTCAGGACCCACACGGGCGAGAAGCCATTTGAATGCTTGGAGTGTGGAAAGAGGTTCAGTCATACTGGAAGCCTTGCTAACCATCACAGGACCCACACGGGTGAGAAGCCGTTTGAATGTCCTGATTGTGGAAAGAGGTTCAGTCAAGCTGGAAACCTTGCTAGGCATCACAGGACCCACACGGGTGAGAAGCCGTTTGAATGTCCTGATTGTGGAAAGAGGTTCAGTCAAGCTGGAAACCTTGCTCAGCATCACAGGACCCACACAGGTGAGAGGCCATTTGAATGTCTGGAGTGTGGAAAGAGGTTCAGTGAGTCTGGAAGCCTTGCTATGCATCACAGGAACCATACGGGCAAGTCGCCATTTGAATGTCCGGAGTGTGGAAAGAGGTTCAGTCAAGCTGGAAGCCTTGCTAGCCACCACAGGACCCACACAGGTGAGAAGCCATTTGAATGCCTGGAGTGTGGAAAGAGGTTCAGTCAAGCTGGAAGCCTTGCTAATCATCAGAGGACCCACACAGGTGAGAAGCCATTTGAATGTCTGGAGTGTGGAAAGAGGTTCAGTCACTCTAGAAGCCTTGCTAGCCATCACAGGACCAAACACGGAAGCCACATGAGTGTCTGGAATGTGGAAAGTGGTTCAGATTGAGAAAGAGGCTCCCTCCAAGCCTCACCCAATCTCTCCCTATTTCTCTCCCCCCCCCCCAGTTTCCCCCACTTTGTGGGAATATGCCAGGTAAAGCTGGGTCAAAGATGGTGCTGGGTATGCCAAGCAACAGGCTTGACTCAGGAGGCTTGCAACAGCACAGTCTCTAGAACTGGCACCTGACCCCTGCCAGGCTGGCAAAATTCCTGAGCCCTCAACATTCCTACCTGTAAGCATTTCTGAGTTTCTAAGAACCCAGTAATTCCCTTGTTGTACCCATTCCCTTGTTTTCCTGGTTTCTGTAAACTGTCACCAAGAGGTAAATAAAAGCCAGCAGGTGGAGAAGGGGGCACTCTTCTTTTCCCCACTGTTCCGGACAGCGGTGTGTGTGTGTTTCTTTTCCAGGCATTCCCCCCCCCCTTATTCCTTCCAGGCGCCTCCCTTATTTCTTCCAGGTGCCCCCCTCAAGCTTATTCCTACAAATGGTGTCCTCTCTGAGGCACAGGTTCGAGACCGGCCATACTCACCCACGCCCTGCACGGGCTACAGACGCGCCCTTGCATCCTCTTGGGTCCCGGGTGAGTACAGAAGGAGTGGGTAGCTCCCTTTCTTCATTGCAACAGAAACATTGTGAAGATCTTGAATATTTGCTAGAAAAAGAATGGTCATAAAGGTATAGGCAACTCAGTTCGGCAATTCATACATTATGTGGACCAAATCTGTTCCTGGTGCCCAAAGGAGGGGACCTTTAAGATAGAGGACTGGGACAAACTTGGCAAAGCCTTACAGGCTGATCCACAGGCACCTGCTCGTGTTCTTTACACGTGGGGCCTTTACTGCACAGCAGTTCAAAAAGTAGGGAATAGCTGGACCACGAAGCTGGACCATTCATTGTGCCCAGAGTTATAGATGGAAATCACGCAGGTGGCACAAAAGCTCAAATCTGGTCCAATATGCTACAAACCCTCCCAGCTGGAGAGTCTGCAGCCCAGTTGCTTTTTCTACCTCTGCCTGACAGCAGTTGGGAGAGCTCTACAGCCACTACGATAGCCAAGGAACTGCCAATGTCAACTTTCTCTGTTGCCGGCAGTTCAATAGTAGCCTTGATGGATACTGGGGCAGATGTCTCAGTGATATCCCAAAAGGATTGCCCTTCACAATGGGTTATTCCCCCAGTGGCAGATGCTATTGGGATTGGAGACTGCACGCCTGCTAGGCAAAGTGCAAATTTGGCTGGAATATCGGACCCTGCCGAGCCTGAAGTCACCTTTTCCACCGAGCCCTGTGGCATGTCTATTCCCCTTACACTTGGGGGGGGAAAGGCTTGCCTGAGAGACTGGGAAACACCCTGCATACAAAGTTTACAGATAAGGTGACTCTGGAGCAGCCTCAAACAGCACTACCGCTTAAGTGGCTAGAGAAGGGCCTCCAGTCTGGGTAGACTGGTGGCCCCCCTTTTCAAGCACCCCCAGAGGTTGTTTGTCAATTGTTTTTCAACTCCAGCCTAAACCTGCAATTTCTATTGTTGAATGGTGTTATCTCCCTAACTCAATCCCCCAAGGAATGTTAAACAGCACGACCTTATGTCAACACTTTGTAGATCAAGCCTTGCAGCCATTTCGCACCCAGTACCCTGAATTACTTGGGTATCATTTCATGAATGATATTTTGGTGGCTGGCAAGCAGTTACCATCACAGGTCTTGGTTGACTTAGACAAACACCTGACTAAGGCAGGATTAAAGATTGCCAAAAACCCGGCACCATATAGATACTTAGGGCACAAATTGTTGCAAACCTCATCATCTCCCTTTGTTCCTCAACTAGCTGTTCCCAAGCAATTCACACTGGTACAGTTCCAACAGTTTCTAGGCAACCTTAATTGGGCAAGGCCCTTTTTAGGGCTACCCACAACGGCGCTGCCACCATTGTTTCAAGCCTTTAAAGGGTCACACAAGTTCAGCCAAAGTAATTCCTGTTACAGTGGAAATGAAAAAAAAATGCTTACATTTAATAAACTAAGCACTGCAAGTTCAATTTGTAGATCACATTTCATTGTCACCTGATCAAACACTATCTTTAGTAATCCTATCTACAGGAAAACTTCCTACAGGAAGATTGTATGTGCCCAAGAAGCCAGGAAGAATTCCAATCATTGAATGGTTACCCCTGCCACACACTCCTTCAAGAAATCTATATTCAGTAGTTCAAGCAACAGCAGATTTAATTATTAAGGCAAGGTGCAGTTAGGTGGGCATGATGTCCAGAAAATTGTCCTTCCCTTTCCCCAGAATGAAGCAGTCTCATTGTGGCAAACCTCTGTTCCTTTTCAGATTGCCATGTCAAATTTTGTGGGTGAGATTACACACAATCCCCTTCATGGCAAGCGGCTGACTGTGTTAAAAACTATACCTTAAAAAATAACTCTTATGTCCCCACACCCAATTCAGGATCCCCTTAACAGTTTTCCCAGGGGGCCCCCCCCCGGGGGGGGGGGGGGCTGGTGTGACTCAAAGGGTCAATGGCACTCAAAATTTTCGACGCCACAGTCTTCAGCACAAAGAGCAGAATTAGCCGCCCGTTATCTTAGCCTTTTAACTTTTCTCTCAACAGGCAATCAAGCTAATAATTGACACACAGTATGTTTACTGTCTTCTAATGCATCTACCATTCTCTTATCTCTCTCCCTCATTGGATTCTAATCTGTTGATTCTGTTTAATGAATTACATCAGGTGATCCTTAACCAGCAAAATCCTTAGTAATCTACCCAGGCTTCCTTTTACAGGGCAATGCTTGCTGAACACCCTGAAACAGATCTTCTAATAGTAAACTATCTTCGGTTTTTACAGATCCTGTTAACAGACATTCATCTTTTTCATCAGTCTGTGAAAAATCTTCATAAACAATTTGCCATACCCATGTCACAAGCCAGAGATATTATTGCTAATTACCCTTCATGTTCTTTGTCACCCTTGTTTTTACAGATGATGCTGTTAACCCCCGTGGGACTCAAGCTAATCAAATTTGGCAAATGGATGTTACTCATGTGCCTACTCTGTCTCTGTTCTCCAAACTGCATCTTACTCTTGATATCTTTTCAGGCCTTGCTTTCAAACAAACAAACAAAAAGCAGGAATTTCCCCTCAAGAAGTCATTAATGTGATTCATCAGGTCTTGTTTACCTTAAATCATTTATTTACACCCCCAAACAAGTTGCATACCCCGGTGGACTGCCACTTTTGCCGCGAAGAGCAGTTGCCACGGCCATTGGTGTCTTTCAGACAAGCCACCGGACCCTACATGGCGAGGTCCCGCACAGCTAATAACATGGGGCGGGGTATGCCACTATTTCTCTTCCTACAGGAGCAGTTTGGGTTCCGGCTCGGTGTGTTAATTGAGATGAGTTGGCACTGGGAGGTCGAGAAGATGCAGGATCCTATCCCGAACTTCAGCCCAGCACTGACCCTGGACAAAGGCGCAATGATGAAGAAGCCCACGATGGAGCACCACCAACCAGAGGGGAAGACGTCGCAAACGAGGTCGTGATGTTAAGAAGGCAACCCCCAAAAGTGACGTGGGGAAATGTTGAAGACACTGTCTGCAGATGCCCGAGACTCTCTTGTGGCAACAGACACTCCAGAAACGCCAGAGACGTTTTTGCCCGCTGTGATTGCCCAGTTGAATGTTAATTCGAAGCAAGCTCTCGCCATTGTGATGTGTATTTTATGAAGCTTGACTTTCCCTGTTCTTGCTGCCCCTCCTGAGATGCTTGCACATAGTTTGCACCGCAATGTTTGGCTACGGCTGGCAGATATTAGCAATGTCACTCATTTTTGCCTTCCTTCTCGTTATGCTATAGGGGATTTATTTTCAACAGGTCTAGTGCCCGTTTGCCATCAGCCTGGGAATATTACAAACTACACCGGGCTGAGTGGATTGGAGAACCTTACCGCTCATTACAACAATATTCATCTTCCAAAAGCTGCAGTAACTCTATATACACCCAATGTAGGGTTTAGTGAAAACATGACATGTGCTAAGGTTGTCAACTGTTCCTCATCCCCATCTCAACCCCTTTGCCACAACACTTGAGAATGCCACATGGACAAGAAATTGTGCCCGAATATATAATACCTCTTTTCTATATTTTCACGTGCTGCTGCCCCCTGGGTGGTTTTGGACCTACGGGGGGGGGGCATACCTTTAGTTGTGTTCCTGCCAACTTGTCTGAATCTGCTTGTCACGATTGACCTTAATTTTGCCTCAACGGAAAGATATAGCTCAGCGAAAACGTAGAGACACAGCTGCTAGACATACGTCTGTGAAGATTCTCAGTCATCCAGGTGCGTTTAACTGGGAGTTGAGTCATGGCCACTGGACTTCTTTTTCGAGAGATAGAAACGTTTCGCTGTTCATCCAAACAGCTTCATCGGTCTGAATACAGCTAGTGCAAGTAGACCTTCTTATAGTCAGCTTAACCTCTTGTCCCCTGGTCTGATTGGCTCATAAGATGAACAATAGCCTGAATAGGCTCGTTAAGGAGACATTGGTGTCCATGGCCTTAAGGTGAACAGTGGCCTAAGGTGCTGACAGTTGTCTGAGCTGCTAGACAGTTGTCTGAGTCCTGTTCATAAGATGTTACCATACAAAGTGAAGTGCAGGCCCTGGGGGGGTGGGGGTGGGGAATAGTTATCCCCGCTGTTCAGGCATTCACCCACTATCAAAATATCAAAGGTCTTGCCTGCTCGCTAGCTAAATCACTTAATCACACCTCAAAGGCTTTAGCCTTGCTTGCCAGTGAGCAGGAGATCAGGAGGGCGGCCTTAGACAACAGAACTGCCATAGATTATATTTTGCTAAGACTGCACCTTGGGTGTGAGGCAGTACCACAAATGTGTTGTTTCAACATTTCAGATCATAGCAACTCCATCCGCGAACAGGTAAAGGACCTGCAGGATCTCACCTCTCACATCACTGAAAATGCAGTCCCTATTTGGTGGTCCAATTTGTGGTCATGGCTCCCTGGGGCCGGATGGCTTCGAACTGCCCTGCAATACGCCGTGATAATCACAGTGTTTGGAATTATCTTTTGCTGCTTCATGCAGTCCATCCCTTCTCCACTGAATACTTATACCAAAGTGTTCCCCACCCTGCCCGGCGGGTCTCTCCCGCCGTGACCTGTATGCCTTGCAAAATCTCTACTCACCCCTTCCCCAAGATGACTCCCTTTGAACAAACACAATCAGAGGAGATGTGGCGATATGCCAGGTAAAGCTGGGTCAAAGATGGCGCTGGGTATGCCAAGCAACAGGCTTGACTCAGGAGGCTCGCAACAGCACAGTCTCTAGAACTGGCACCTGACCCCTGCCAGGCTGGCAAAATCCCTAAGCCCTCAACATTCCTACCTGTAAGCATTTCTGAGTTTCTAAGAACCCAGCAAGTTAACCATTCCCTTGTTGTACCCATTCCCTTGTTTTCCTGGTTTCTGTAAACTGTCACCAAGAGGTAAATAAAAGCCAGCAGGCGGACAAGGGGTCACTCTCCTTTCCCCCCTCTGTTCCGGACAGCTGTGTGTGCGTGTGTTTCTTTTCCAGGAACCCCCCCCCCCTTATTCCTTCCAGGTGCCTCCCTTATTTCTCCCAGGTGTCTCCCTCAGGCTTACTCCTACACCACTTGATTTGGGGGGGGGAGGAGAGCAGAAATTCCCCCCCCCCACACACACACCCGTTTGGTTGAATCTGGGTCAATCTAGGAGGGGTAGGAGGGTTGTGCAGTGGGAGGGGGGAAATGGAGGGGTCTTGAAGGCAACCCCCCTTTCTCCCCCCCCAAAGGGGAAAGGATGGAAAAAGCAGTTTATAGGGCTGCACCAGGACAAGGAATGGGGAGGGGGGAGAAAGAAGGCCAAAATCCCCCCCCCCCCCAAAAAAAGAACCAGGCCTTCTTCTCCAGGGGCAAATCATCCCCTCTGACGGGAGGGCTAGAGGTAGAGACGGTCCATGCAGTTGCATTAGGCTTCATCCTCCACAACTCCTGCTGCTCTATGTCTGAAGAAGTGTGCATGTCCACGAAATGTTACATTAAAATAACCCCAAACCCTTGAGTTTCCCAGAAGGGGCATCTGTGGCCAGAGGAAGAAGAAAGGAGAAGAAGGGGGGTTATTTGATCCTCCAAGGGGGTAGGGCAGCGAGTTCCTCTTCCTAGAGTGACAGGAAACTGAAAACATCTTCCTTGGTTTGGACAAACTGATAAGAAGGAAAAAAGGATAACTGATTTTGAGTCTCCTCTGTGGCTTAAGATCTCACACAGAGGCAAGGTCAATGTTGAAACTTCCTTCTCTTGCTTTGGCTATTTAAAACCTGAAAATCGCTTGCTATTGTGAAAACACAATAACCGAAGAAGTCTTAAATAATATTGAGTGCTTGTCTGTCTTGGAGGAGCTTGACAATGAACCAACACTAAAAGAACTAAATGTAGCTCTGGATTCACTTGCCTCTGGGAAGGTACCTGGAAAAGATAACATCCCTGCTGAAGTTCTGAAGTGCTGCAAAGAGATCATTGCTGATATGGTATTTTCCCTCAGGCAGTTGCAGGAGAAATGGAGGGAACAAGGACAGCCACTTTTTGTAGCCTTCGTAGATTTTACAAAGGCATTTGATATGGTTAGTAGGGACGGACTCTTTAAAATACTCCTCCGGGTTGGATGCCCACCCAAACTCCTTAACATCATTAGGTCTTTTTATGAGGATATGAAGGGCAATGTAGTTTCCTATGGCCTGGTGCCAGATCCCTTCAACATCCGAAGCGGCGTGAAGCAGGGCTGTGTCCTTGAGCCAACCTTGTTTGGGATCTCTTTTGCTACCATGCTGAAGTATGCTTTTGGAACTTCAACAGAGGATATCTATCTACTGACTAGATCAGATAGAAAACTCTTCAACCTCTCTAGATTGAGAGCAAAGTCTAAGGTACAGGTGAAGACTTTGCGGGATCTCCTCTTCGCTGATGATGCCGCCATTACTGCTCACTCTGCCAAAGATCTCCAACAACTCATGGACCATTTTAGTAAAGCTTGCAAAGATTTTGGGCTAGAAATCAGCCTGAAAAAACACAAATAATGGGCCAAAATGTGGACTCTCCTCCTCGCATTACAATTTCTGCAAAAGAACTGGAAGTTGTCCATGACTTTGTGTATCTTGGCTCAACTATCTCAGATACGCTCTCACTAGAGTCTGAGCTGAATAAATGTATAGGTAAAGCAGCAACTATGTTTTCCAGATTAACAAAGAGAGTATGGCTCAATAAGATACAGGTCTATAAAGCTTGCGTACTGAGCACACTTTTGTATTGCAGCGAGTCTTGGACCATCCATGCTCGACAGGAAAGAAAGCTTAATACCTTCCATATGCGCTGCCTTAGGCAAATATTCAACATTACCTGGCACGACAAAGTTCCAAATAGCATAGTCCTGAATCGAGCTGGAATCCCTAGCATGTACTTCATTGAAACAGTGACGCCTACACTGGCTTGGACACATTGTGAGAATGGATGACGGTTGGATCCCAAAAGATCTTCTATATGGAAAACTAATGCAGGGAAAGCGCCCCAGAGGGAGACCACAGCTGCGGTATAAGGATATCTGTAAGAGGGACCTGAAGGCCTTGGGAATGGACCTCAACAGCTGGGAAACCCTGACCTCCGATCGCACTGTCTGGAGGCAAGAGATACAGCATGGTCTACATAAATTTGAAGAGGCATTTGTCCAACATGCAGAGGAAAAGAGGCAGGCACGGAAAGAACGAAACTCAAGGACCAGGCAAGAAACAGAATACATCTGCCCCCAGTGCAATAGAGACTGCCATTCCCGAATTGGTCTATCTAGTCACACTAGGTGTTGTTTTTAGGATCTCTACTCCAGGCATGATACCATAGTCTTTCAAGACTGAAGGATGCCAATGATGATGATGATGTATAGACAGTGTGTAACTTGGGTAACAAAAGTGAAGTAACTGTTGTTCCAATTTGAGCTAAAATGAGAAACTATGTACGTGCTCTGTGAACATGCATGCTATACGTGTGTAGAGTTGTGTGCATGTCTAAGACTGCCTGTCTTGAAATATATGATGCTGTGGAAATAATGAGACGTATATTGCCTTACTCAAACTGAAATGAATGAATGGCTCTTGTTGGGTCTCAGAAAGGGTCCTTCTCTGCTTATCAGAGAAACACCATTTAGCGCATTGATTCCATTTTCACAATAAAAAGCCTTTTATTCTCAAGAACCTGTGTCTTTTTCTATGAAGATTTGCCAAAACCGCGTGCCTCTTGACCTTATCAAAGAATTCTAAAAGATTTGTCAGAAGCAGGAGAGCAGAACACACACACACACACACACACACACACACACACACGGATGAATCAGGGCCGATCTGGGGGGGTTGTGCCGGGGGCGGGGGGAAATGAAGGGGTCTTGAAGGCAAAAACCCCCAGCAAGGGAT
>JAHTLZ010003563.1:0-10327 GCA_023846285.1 Phrynocephalus versicolor | reverse complement strand
ATAATCAATGTGACAGATCAGTTATCAAATGCAGGATGTGTTTCTGTTGTACCCTGGATCCCAGTACAAATTTTAGAAAACATTTTCTTCTGCTATGGAGTGACTGCACAGGGAGGGCCTCTTTTGAGTGTTTAAAGAAAATAAGAGTTTTTGCTGTTCTGGTTTTCTTGTTATTTTTTTTCTGAGGTTGGTAAAATGGTTACCCATCTCATGGTGGGGGCAGGGCAGTGTGAAGGCTCCATAATTAAATTGTAACCAGCCAAGAGAGTGATTTAAGCATAACGGGGCAATATATAATCGGGACATTTTGCTTCTTGTTTGTTATTACTTTGAAGCTCTCTGTATCAAATTAAATATGTCCATCTGGTTTTTGCTGCCAATAAAGAGCAATGTTCCTTCAAAATGACGAAACTTTTTCGTTGCTTTGAAGGTAATCCTAAGCACCATGAATTCATATGTAATATGTATGATTAGATCCAAAATGATATGTAAACATATGAAGGCTGTGGAACAAGTTCCATCCATTTCTTACCCTGGTCCTCACAAAAAAGAGAACCATTTCACAGGAGGAGTGTGATAAATCCCCTGGTTTTCCTCAGGATATTCACTGGTGCCACAATGGGCCTCCTCACTCAGGTGGGTGGAGGTGGGTCCACCCTGGAGCTGTGTCTCATTCTCCTGCCTCCTCCATGGCAGTGCATCAGGTTTGTTACTTAATTTAAAACTTTGTTTTTTGTGGTCGCTTATATTTTGCAGGTAAGATGCTGTAGAGAAGAAATAAAAAAGGAGGCCACCAAGCTTCAGAGGAAGAGGTTGAATATTCTGATGCAAAAGAGGGTGTTTAGAATCAAACCTGAAGGAATAAACTTAGAGGAAAACAGATAGATGAGAAGATCGACAAATCTGTTACTTGTCAGGAGAAAGACCAAGCTATTCCAAAAACATCCAAAGGAGAACAAAATAACGTGTACTCCAAGTGTGTAAAATCTTTCACTAACACCTCAACAACTTGCCTCCATAGCAAAATCCACCAGGGGGAGAATCCATTGACATGTCTAGAGTGTGAAATGAGGTTTAGTCAAGCTGTAAAGCTTGCTAGCCATCACATGACCCGCACAGGCGAGAACCCATTTGAATGTCTGGAGTGTGGAAAGAGGTTAAGGGATTCTGGAAGCCTTGCTAAGCATCTCAGGACCCACACGGGCGAGAAGCCATTTGAATGCTTGGAGTGTGGAAAGAGGTTCAGTCATACTGGAAGCCTTGCTAACCATCACAGGACCCACACGGGTGAGAAGCCGTTTGAATGTCCTGATTGTGGAAAGAGGTTCAGTCAAGCTGGAAACCTTGCTAGGCATCACAGGACCCACACGGGTGAGAAGCCGTTTGAATGTCCTGATTGTGGAAAGAGGTTCAGTCAAGCTGGAAACCTTGCTCAGCATCACAGGACCCACACAGGTGAGAGGCCATTTGAATGTCTGGAGTGTGGAAAGAGGTTCAGTGAGTCTGGAAGCCTTGCTATGCATCACAGGAACCATACGGGCAAGTCGCCATTTGAATGTCCGGAGTGTGGAAAGAGGTTCAGTCAAGCTGGAAGCCTTGCTAGCCACCACAGGACCCACACAGGTGAGAAGCCATTTGAATGCCTGGAGTGTGGAAAGAGGTTCAGTCAAGCTGGAAGCCTTGCTAATCATCAGAGGACCCACACAGGTGAGAAGCCATTTGAATGTCTGGAGTGTGGAAAGAGGTTCAGTCACTCTAGAAGCCTTGCTAGCCATCACAGGACCAAACACGGAAGCCACATGAGTGTCTGGAATGTGGAAAGTGGTTCAGATTGAGAAAGAGGCTCCCTCCAAGCCTCACCCAATCTCTCCCTATTTCTCTCCCCCCCCCCCAGTTTCCCCCACTTTGTGGGAATATGCCAGGTAAAGCTGGGTCAAAGATGGTGCTGGGTATGCCAAGCAACAGGCTTGACTCAGGAGGCTTGCAACAGCACAGTCTCTAGAACTGGCACCTGACCCCTGCCAGGCTGGCAAAATTCCTGAGCCCTCAACATTCCTACCTGTAAGCATTTCTGAGTTTCTAAGAACCCAGTAATTCCCTTGTTGTACCCATTCCCTTGTTTTCCTGGTTTCTGTAAACTGTCACCAAGAGGTAAATAAAAGCCAGCAGGTGGAGAAGGGGGCACTCTTCTTTTCCCCACTGTTCCGGACAGCGGTGTGTGTGTGTTTCTTTTCCAGGCATTCCCCCCCCCCTTATTCCTTCCAGGCGCCTCCCTTATTTCTTCCAGGTGCCCCCCTCAAGCTTATTCCTACAAATGGTGTCCTCTCTGAGGCACAGGTTCGAGACCGGCCATACTCACCCACGCCCTGCACGGGCTACAGACGCGCCCTTGCATCCTCTTGGGTCCCGGGTGAGTACAGAAGGAGTGGGTAGCTCCCTTTCTTCATTGCAACAGAAACATTGTGAAGATCTTGAATATTTGCTAGAAAAAGAATGGTCATAAAGGTATAGGCAACTCAGTTCGGCAATTCATACATTATGTGGACCAAATCTGTTCCTGGTGCCCAAAGGAGGGGACCTTTAAGATAGAGGACTGGGACAAACTTGGCAAAGCCTTACAGGCTGATCCACAGGCACCTGCTCGTGTTCTTTACACGTGGGGCCTTTACTGCACAGCAGTTCAAAAAGTAGGGAATAGCTGGACCACGAAGCTGGACCATTCATTGTGCCCAGAGTTATAGATGGAAATCACGCAGGTGGCACAAAAGCTCAAATCTGGTCCAATATGCTACAAACCCTCCCAGCTGGAGAGTCTGCAGCCCAGTTGCTTTTTCTACCTCTGCCTGACAGCAGTTGGGAGAGCTCTACAGCCACTACGATAGCCAAGGAACTGCCAATGTCAACTTTCTCTGTTGCCGGCAGTTCAATAGTAGCCTTGATGGATACTGGGGCAGATGTCTCAGTGATATCCCAAAAGGATTGCCCTTCACAATGGGTTATTCCCCCAGTGGCAGATGCTATTGGGATTGGAGACTGCACGCCTGCTAGGCAAAGTGCAAATTTGGCTGGAATATCGGACCCTGCCGAGCCTGAAGTCACCTTTTCCACCGAGCCCTGTGGCATGTCTATTCCCCTTACACTTGGGGGGGGAAAGGCTTGCCTGAGAGACTGGGAAACACCCTGCATACAAAGTTTACAGATAAGGTGACTCTGGAGCAGCCTCAAACAGCACTACCGCTTAAGTGGCTAGAGAAGGGCCTCCAGTCTGGGTAGACTGGTGGCCCCCCTTTTCAAGCACCCCCAGAGGTTGTTTGTCAATTGTTTTTCAACTCCAGCCTAAACCTGCAATTTCTATTGTTGAATGGTGTTATCTCCCTAACTCAATCCCCCAAGGAATGTTAAACAGCACGACCTTATGTCAACACTTTGTAGATCAAGCCTTGCAGCCATTTCGCACCCAGTACCCTGAATTACTTGGGTATCATTTCATGAATGATATTTTGGTGGCTGGCAAGCAGTTACCATCACAGGTCTTGGTTGACTTAGACAAACACCTGACTAAGGCAGGATTAAAGATTGCCAAAAACCCGGCACCATATAGATACTTAGGGCACAAATTGTTGCAAACCTCATCATCTCCCTTTGTTCCTCAACTAGCTGTTCCCAAGCAATTCACACTGGTACAGTTCCAACAGTTTCTAGGCAACCTTAATTGGGCAAGGCCCTTTTTAGGGCTACCCACAACGGCGCTGCCACCATTGTTTCAAGCCTTTAAAGGGTCACACAAGTTCAGCCAAAGTAATTCCTGTTACAGTGGAAATGAAAAAAAAATGCTTACATTTAATAAACTAAGCACTGCAAGTTCAATTTGTAGATCACATTTCATTGTCACCTGATCAAACACTATCTTTAGTAATCCTATCTACAGGAAAACTTCCTACAGGAAGATTGTATGTGCCCAAGAAGCCAGGAAGAATTCCAATCATTGAATGGTTACCCCTGCCACACACTCCTTCAAGAAATCTATATTCAGTAGTTCAAGCAACAGCAGATTTAATTATTAAGGCAAGGTGCAGTTAGGTGGGCATGATGTCCAGAAAATTGTCCTTCCCTTTCCCCAGAATGAAGCAGTCTCATTGTGGCAAACCTCTGTTCCTTTTCAGATTGCCATGTCAAATTTTGTGGGTGAGATTACACACAATCCCCTTCATGGCAAGCGGCTGACTGTGTTAAAAACTATACCTTATAAAATAACTCTTATGTTCCCACAGCCAATTCAGGATGCACTTAACAGTTTTCACAGATGGGTCTCCTGCATGGGGGGGGGGGGGGCTGGTGTGACTCAAAGGGTCAATGGCACTCAAAATTTTCGACGCCACAGTCTTCAGCACAAAGAGCAGAATTAGCCGCCCGTTATCTTAGCCTTTTAACTTTTCTCTCAACAGGCAATCAAGCTAATAATTGACACACAGTATGTTTACTGTCTTCTAATGCATCTACCATTCTCTTATCTCTCTCCCTCATTGGATTCTAATCTGTTGATTCTGTTTAATGAATTACATCAGGTGATCCTTAACCAGCAAAATCCTTAGTAATCTACCCAGGCTTCCTTTTACAGGGCAATGCTTGCTGAACACCCTGAAACAGATCTTCTAATAGTAAACTATCTTCGGTTTTTACAGATCCTGTTAACAGACATTCATCTTTTTCATCAGTCTGTGAAAAATCTTCATAAACAATTTGCCATACCCATGTCACAAGCCAGAGATATTATTGCTAATTACCCTTCATGTTCTTTGTCACCCTTGTTTTTACAGATGATGCTGTTAACCCCCGTGGGACTCAAGCTAATCAAATTTGGCAAATGGATGTTACTCATGTGCCTACTCTGTCTCTGTTCTCCAAACTGCATCTTACTCTTGATATCTTTTCAGGCCTTGCTTTCAAACAAACAAACAAAAAGCAGGAATTTCCCCTCAAGAAGTCATTAATGTGATTCATCAGGTCTTGTTTACCTTAAATCATTTATTTACACCCCCAAACAAGTTGCATACCCCGGTGGACTGCCACTTTTGCCGCGAAGAGCAGTTGCCACGGCCATTGGTGTCTTTCAGACAAGCCACCGGACCCTACATGGCGAGGTCCCGCACAGCTAATAACATGGGGCGGGGTATGCCACTATTTCTCTTCCTACAGGAGCAGTTTGGGTTCCGGCTCGGTGTGTTAATTGAGATGAGTTGGCACTGGGAGGTCGAGAAGATGCAGGATCCTATCCCGAACTTCAGCCCAGCACTGACCCTGGACAAAGGCGCAATGATGAAGAAGCCCACGATGGAGCACCACCAACCAGAGGGGAAGACGTCGCAAACGAGGTCGTGATGTTAAGAAGGCAACCCCCAAAAGTGACGTGGGGAAATGTTGAAGACACTGTCTGCAGATGCCCGAGACTCTCTTGTGGCAACAGACACTCCAGAAACGCCAGAGACGTTTTTGCCCGCTGTGATTGCCCAGTTGAATGTTAATTCGAAGCAAGCTCTCGCCATTGTGATGTGTATTTTATGAAGCTTGACTTTCCCTGTTCTTGCTGCCCCTCCTGAGATGCTTGCACATAGTTTGCACCGCAATGTTTGGCTACGGCTGGCAGATATTAGCAATGTCACTCATTTTTGCCTTCCTTCTCGTTATGCTATAGGGGATTTATTTTCAACAGGTCTAGTGCCCGTTTGCCATCAGCCTGGGAATATTACAAACTACACCGGGCTGAGTGGATTGGAGAACCTTACCGCTCATTACAACAATATTCATCTTCCAAAAGCTGCAGTAACTCTATATACACCCAATGTAGGGTTTAGTGAAAACATGACATGTGCTAAGGTTGTCAACTGTTCCTCATCCCCATCTCAACCCCTTTGCCACAACACTTGAGAATGCCACATGGACAAGAAATTGTGCCCGAATATATAATACCTCTTTTCTATATTTTCACGTGCTGCTGCCCCCTGGGTGGTTTTGGACCTACGGGGGGGGGGCATACCTTTAGTTGTGTTCCTGCCAACTTGTCTGAATCTGCTTGTCACGATTGACCTTAATTTTGCCTCAACGGAAAGATATAGCTCAGCGAAAACGTAGAGACACAGCTGCTAGACATACGTCTGTGAAGATTCTCAGTCATCCAGGTGCGTTTAACTGGGAGTTGAGTCATGGCCACTGGACTTCTTTTTCGAGAGATAGAAACGTTTCGCTGTTCATCCAAACAGCTTCATCGGTCTGAATACAGCTAGTGCAAGTAGACCTTCTTATAGTCAGCTTAACCTCTTGTCCCCTGGTCTGATTGGCTCATAAGATGAACAATAGCCTGAATAGGCTCGTTAAGGAGACATTGGTGTCCATGGCCTTAAGGTGAACAGTGGCCTAAGGTGCTGACAGTTGTCTGAGCTGCTAGACAGTTGTCTGAGTCCTGTTCATAAGATGTTACCATACAAAGTGAAGTGCAGGCCCTGGGGGGGTGGGGGTGGGGAATAGTTATCCCCGCTGTTCAGGCATTCACCCACTATCAAAATATCAAAGGTCTTGCCTGCTCGCTAGCTAAATCACTTAATCACACCTCAAAGGCTTTAGCCTTGCTTGCCAGTGAGCAGGAGATCAGGAGGGCGGCCTTAGACAACAGAACTGCCATAGATTATATTTTGCTAAGACTGCACCTTGGGTGTGAGGCAGTACCACAAATGTGTTGTTTCAACATTTCAGATCATAGCAACTCCATCCGCGAACAGGTAAAGGACCTGCAGGATCTCACCTCTCACATCACTGAAAATGCAGTCCCTATTTGGTGGTCCAATTTGTGGTCATGGCTCCCTGGGGCCGGATGGCTTCGAACTGCCCTGCAATACGCCGTGATAATCACAGTGTTTGGAATTATCTTTTGCTGCTTCATGCAGTCCATCCCTTCTCCACTGAATACTTATACCAAAGTGTTCCCCACCCTGCCCGGCGGGTCTCTCCCGCCGTGACCTGTATGCCTTGCAAAATCTCTACTCACCCCTTCCCCAAGATGACTCCCTTTGAACAAACACAATCAGAGGAGATGTGGCGATATGCCAGGTAAAGCTGGGTCAAAGATGGCGCTGGGTATGCCAAGCAACAGGCTTGACTCAGGAGGCTCGCAACAGCACAGTCTCTAGAACTGGCACCTGACCCCTGCCAGGCTGGCAAAATCCCTAAGCCCTCAACATTCCTACCTGTAAGCATTTCTGAGTTTCTAAGAACCCAGCAAGTTAACCATTCCCTTGTTGTACCCATTCCCTTGTTTTCCTGGTTTCTGTAAACTGTCACCAAGAGGTAAATAAAAGCCAGCAGGCGGACAAGGGGTCACTCTCCTTTCCCCCCTCTGTTCCGGACAGCTGTGTGTGCGTGTGTTTCTTTTCCAGGAACCCCCCCCCTTATTCCTTCCAGGTGCCTCCCTTATTTCTCCCAGGTGTCTCCCTCAGGCTTACTCCTACACCACTTGATTTGGGGGGGGGGGAGGAGAGCAGAAATTCCCCCCCCCACACACACACACCCGTTTGGTTGAATCTGGGTCAATCTAGGAGGGGTAGGAGGGTTGTGCAGTGGGAGGGGGGAAATGGAGGGGTCTTGAAGGCAACCCCCCTTTCTCCCCCCCAAAGGGGAAAGGATGGAAAAAGCAGTTTATAGGGCTGCACCAGGACAAGGAATGGGGAGGGGGGAGAAAGAAGGCCAAAATCCCCCCCCCCCCCAAAAAAAGAACCAGGCCTTCTTCTCCAGGGGCAAATCATCCCCTCTGACGGGAGGGCTAGAGGTAGAGACGGTCCATGCAGTTGCATTAGGCTTCATCCTCCACAACTCCTGCTGCTCTATGTCTGAAGAAGTGTGCATGTCCACGAAATGTTACATTAAAATAACCCCAAACCCTTGAGTTTCCCAGAAGGGGCATCTGTGGCCAGAGGAAGAAGAAAGGAGAAGAAGGGGGGTTATTTGATCCTCCAAGGGGGTAGGGCAGCGAGTTCCTCTTCCTAGAGTGACAGGAAACTGAAAACATCTTCCTTGGTTTGGACAAACTGATAAGAAGGAAAAAAGGATAACTGATTTTGAGTCTCCTCTGTGGCTTAAGATCTCACACAGAGGCAAGGTCAATGTTGAAACTTCCTTCTCTTGCTTTGGCTATTTAAAACCTGAAAATCGCTTGCTATTGTGAAAACACAATAACCGAAGAAGTCTTAAATAATATTGAGTGCTTGTCTGTCTTGGAGGAGCTTGACAATGAACCAACACTAAAAGAACTAAATGTAGCTCTGGATTCACTTGCCTCTGGGAAGGTACCTGGAAAAGATAACATCCCTGCTGAAGTTCTGAAGTGCTGCAAAGAGATCATTGCTGATATGGTATTTTCCCTCAGGCAGTTGCAGGAGAAATGGAGGGAACAAGGACAGCCACTTTTTGTAGCCTTCGTAGATTTTACAAAGGCATTTGATATGGTTAGTAGGGACGGACTCTTTAAAATACTCCTCCGGGTTGGATGCCCACCCAAACTCCTTAACATCATTAGGTCTTTTTATGAGGATATGAAGGGCAATGTAGTTTCCTATGGCCTGGTGCCAGATCCCTTCAACATCCGAAGCGGCGTGAAGCAGGGCTGTGTCCTTGAGCCAACCTTGTTTGGGATCTCTTTTGCTACCATGCTGAAGTATGCTTTTGGAACTTCAACAGAGGATATCTATCTACTGACTAGATCAGATAGAAAACTCTTCAACCTCTCTAGATTGAGAGCAAAGTCTAAGGTACAGGTGAAGACTTTGCGGGATCTCCTCTTCGCTGATGATGCCGCCATTACTGCTCACTCTGCCAAAGATCTCCAACAACTCATGGACCATTTTAGTAAAGCTTGCAAAGATTTTGGGCTAGAAATCAGCCTGAAAAAACACAAATAATGGGCCAAAACGTGGACTCTCCTCCTCGCATTACAATTTCTGCAAAAGAACTGGAAGTTGTCCATGACTTTGTGTATCTTGGCTCAACTATCTCAGATACGCTCTCACTAGAGTCTGAGCTGAATAAATGTATAGGTAAAGCAGCAACTATGTTTTCCAGATTAACAAAGAGAGTATGGCTCAATAAGATACAGGTCTATAAAGCTTGCGTACTGAGCACACTTTTGTATTGCAGCGAGTCTTGGACCATCCATGCTCGACAGGAAAGAAAGCTTAATACCTTCCATATGCGCTGCCTTAGGCAAATATTCAACATTACCTGGCACGACAAAGTTCCAAATAGCATAGTCCTGAATCGAGCTGGAATCCCTAGCATGTACTTCATTGAAACAGTGACGCCTACACTGGCTTGGACACATTGTGAGAATGGATGACGGTTGGATCCCAAAAGATCTTCTATATGGAAAACTAATGCAGGGAAAGCGCCCCAGAGGGAGACCACAGCTGCGGTATAAGGATATCTGTAAGAGGGACCTGAAGGCCTTGGGAATGGACCTCAACAGCTGGGAAACCCTGACCTCCGATCGCACTGTCTGGAGGCAAGAGATACAGCATGGTCTACATAAATTTGAAGAGGCATTTGTCCAACATGCAGAGGAAAAGAGGCAGGCACGGAAAGAACGAAACTCAAGGACCAGGCAAGAAACAGAATACATCTGCCCCCAGTGCAATAGAGACTGCCATTCCCGAATTGGTCTATCTAGTCACACTAGGTGTTGTTTTTAGGATCTCTACTCCAGGCATGATACCATAGTCTTTCAAGACTGAAGGATGCCAATGATGATGATGATGTATAGACAGTGTGTAACTTGGGTAACAAAAGTGAAGTAACTGTTGTTCCAATTTGAGCTAAAATGAGAAACTATGTACGTGCTCTGTGAACATGCATGCTATACGTGTGTAGAGTTGTGTGCATGTCTAAGACTGCCTGTCTTGAAATATATGATGCTGTGGAAATAATGAGACGTATATTGCCTTACTCAAACTGAAATGAATGAATGGCTCTTGTTGGGTCTCAGAAAGGGTCCTTCTCTGCTTATCAGAGAAACACCATTTAGCGCATTGATTCCATTTTCACAATAAAAAGCCTTTTATTCTCAAGAACCTGTGTCTTTTTCTATGAAGATTTGCCAAAACCGCGTGCCTCTTGACCTTATCAAAGAATTCTAAAAGATTTGTCAGAAGCAGGAGAGCAGAACACACACACACACACACACACACACACACACACACACGGATGAATCAGGGCCGATCTGGGGGGGTTGTGCAGTGGGAGGGGGGAAATGAAGGGGTCTTGAAGGCAAAAACCCCCAGCAAGGGAT
>JAHTLZ010003562.1:0-10962 GCA_023846285.1 Phrynocephalus versicolor | reverse complement strand
TGAGGCCACTAAGCTTCAGAGGAAGAGGATAAATATTCCGATGCAAAAGAGGATGTTGAGAATCTAACCAGAAGGAATAAGCTTAGAGGAAAACAGATAAATGAAAAGATGGACAAATCTATTGCATGTCAGGAGTAAGACCAAGCTGTTCCAAAAACATCCAAAGCAGAAGAAAGGAACATGTTCTCCAAGTGTGTAAAATCTTTTACTAACACCTCAAAAACTTGTCCCAGTAGGAAAATCCACCAGGGGAGTTGTTCTAGAGACCTAATTATACAACTGAGAACACACACAGGCAAGAAGCCATTTGAATGACTATTGTGTGGAAAGAGGTTCAGTCAAGCTGTAATGCTTGCAAGCCATCACATGACCTGCACAGACGAAAAGCCATTTGAGTGTCTGGCGTGTGGAAAGAGATTCAGTCAAGCTGGAAACCTTGCTAGCCATCACAGGACCCACACGGGCGAGAAGCCATTTGAATGTCTGGAGTGTGGAAAGAGGTTCAGTCAAGCTGGAAACCTTGTTAGCCATCACAGGACCCACAGGGGTGAGAAGCCATTTGAATGTCTGGAGTGTGGAAAGAGATTCATTCGGGCTCGAAGCCTTGCTACCCATCGTAGGACCCACACAGGCGAGAAGCCATATGAATGTCAGCAGTGTGGAAAGAGGTTCAGTCAGGCTGGAAGCCTTGCTAGACATCACAGGACCCACACAGGTGAAAAGTTGTTTGAATGTCTGGAGTGTGGAAAGAGGTTCAGTGAGTCTGGAACCCTTTCTACCCATCGCAGGACCCACACAGGCGAGAAGCCATTTGAATGTCTGGAGTGTGGAAAGAGGTTCAGTTTCTCTGGAAGCCTTGCAATCCATCGCAGGACCCACACGGGCGAGAAGCCATTTGAATGCCTGGAGTGTGGAAAGAGTTTAAGTGATTCTGGAAGCCTTGCTAGGCATTACAGAACCCACACAGGCGAGAAGCCATTTGAATGTCTGGAGTGTGGAAAGAGGTTCAGTCGAGGTTGTCACCTTTCTATCCATCACAGGACCCACACAGGTGAAAAGCTGTTTGAATGTCTGGAGTGTGGAAAGAGATTCAGTCGTTCTGGAAACCTTGCTAGCCATCACAGGACCCACACAGGCGAGAAGCCATTTGAATGTCTGGAGTGTGGAAAGAGGTTCAGTCACTCTAGAAGCCTTGCTATCCATCGCAGGACCCACACAGACGAGAAGCCATTTGAATGTCTGGAGTGTGGAAAGAGTTTAAGTGATTCTGCAAGCCTTGCTAGCCATCACAGGACCCACACAGGCGAGAAGCCATTTGAATGTCTGGAGTGTGGAAAGAGGTTCAGTCAAGCTGGAAGCCTTGCTAGCCATCACAGGACCCACACAGGTGAGAAGCTATTTGAATGTGTGGAGTGTGGAAAGAGGTTCAGTCACTCTGGGAGCCTTGCTAGCCATCACAGGACCCACACAGGTGAGAAGCCATTTGAATGTCTACAGTGTGGTAAGAGGTTCAGTCAAGCTGGACACCTTGTTAACCATCACAGGACCCACACAGGCGAGAAGCGATTTGAATGTCTGGAGTGTGGAAAGTGTTTAAGTGATTCTGGAAGCCTTGCTAGCCATCACAGGACCCACACAGGCGAGAAGCCATTTGAATGTCTGGAGTGTGGAAAGAGATTCAGTCACTCTGGGAGCCTTGCTAGCCATCACAGGACCCACACGGGTGAGAAGCCATTTGAATGTCTGGAGTGTGGAAAGAGGTTCAGTCAAGCTGGAAACCTTGCTAGCCATCACAGAACCCACACACGTGAGAAGCTGTTTGAATGTTTGGAGTGTGGAAAGAGGTTCATTCACGCTGGACGTCTTGCTACCCATCACAGGACCCACACAGGTGAGAAGCCATTTGAATGTCTACAAGGTGGTAAGAGGTTCAGTCACTCTGGGAGCCTTGCTAGCCATCACACGACCCACACAGAAGAACATAAGAAGAGCCATGCTGGATCAGGCCAACGGCGCATCTAGTCCAGCTTCCTGTATCTCACAGTGGCCCCACCAGAGGCGTTTGGGAGCACATGAGACTAGATATCTCTCTCCTGATAGCACTCCCCTGCATCTGGCCCTTGAAGTACCCCGGTTTTAAGCCTTGAGATTACATATCTCTCCCTCATGAAAATAAGAACATAAGAAGAGCCATGCTGGATCAGGGCAAAGGCCCATCTAGTCCAGCTTCCTGTATCTCACAGTGGCCCCACCAGATGCCTCTGGGAGCGCATGAGACTAGGTCTCCGTCTCCTGATACCACTCCCCTGCATCTGGCCCTTGAACATGCCCTAGTTTTAAGCCTGGAGATTACACATCTCCATCATGGTTTGTAACCTGTGATGGACTTTTCCTCCAGGAATTTGTCCAATCCTCTTTTGAAGGCATCCTGGCCAGATGCCATCACCACATCCTGTGGCATGGAGTTCCACAGACTAACAACGCACTGGGCAAAAAAAAAAATATTATCTTTTGTCTGTTCTTATTCCCCCAACATTAAATGAATTTAAGTCTCCTGAGACAAATGAATTACACCCAAGGATATTATAAAAAACAGGCAGAAGTAATTTCTGAACCATTGGCAATAATCTTTGAGAAGTCCTGGAGAACATGGGAAGTCACCATCAATTGGAGGTCGCCTAATGTCCACATCTTTAAAAGGGGGGGGGGAGAAGACCCTAATAATTATCTCCCAGTCAGGTTGACTTCAATTCCTGGAAAGATCCTAGAGCAGATTATTAAACAGGCAGTATGTAATTATTTAACAAAAAATGCTGTCATTACAAGAAGTCAACACAGGTTTCTTAAAAACAAGTCATCCCAGACTAATTTGATCTCTTTCTTTGATAGAATTCCAGGCCTGGTAGATGATGGGAATGCTGTGGATATTGCTTATCTGGACTTCAGTAAGGCCTTCAATAAGGTTCCCCATGATAGTCTTGGTAAGAAGTTAGTAGAAAGTGGGATAGATAGTGCTAGTGTGAGCTGGATTTGTAATTGGTTGACTGATTGCATGCAAAGTGTGATCATCAATGGCCTCTCTTCAGCTTTGAGAGAGGTGACCAGTGGGGTACCCCAGGGTTCTGTTCTGGGTCCAGTGCTGTTCAATATCTTTATTAATGATGTGGAGGAAGGAATAGAGAGTATGCTGATTAAATTTGGGAGAGGTTGCTAATTCCCTAGAGCAGTGGTCCCCAACCCCCGGGCTGCGGACCGGTGCCGGTCCGTGGACTGGTCGGCACCAGGCCACCTGGGGAGGCCGAGGAGGCTCCTCCCCTTTTCCTCCACCGCCCTCCTCCTCCTCCTCTTCTCTCCGGTGGAGGAGGAAGGCTAGAGGAGCGCAGGAGGAGCGGCGCATCCTCCTCCTCCTCCGCCCTCTTCCTCCTCGCCCTCCACTAGCAGCAGAAGCAGCAGCAGGAACCCCGTTTGGCCCGCTTGCCCTGGGGGCCGGGCGCGCGGGGGCCGGCGGGGAGGAGGGGGTGCGCGCGCACCGCCACCGCAGCGGGGGGGCTCAGTCGGAAGAGGAGGTGGGTGCCCCTCCTCCTCCTCCTCCTCCTCCTCCTCCCCCGGGGGGCGTGCCCTTTGGCCCCTCCCTGTGGCCGCGCTCCAGGGCGGAGCCCCCCCGCTGCCGCTGGACCGCGCCTGTGTTGGGGGCGGGCGGGGGGCGTCACGTGCCGGCCCGGGTGTTTTCGCCGCCGCGACCCCCCCCCCGCGGTCGCCCCTGCCCTGCCCCCGTGACCCCCCGCCGCAATCGCCCCCGCTGCTGCTGCTGCTCCTCCGGCGGCGGTGGCGGCAGGAGGAGGAGGAGGAGGCGCTACCGCCAGTCCCCTGCGACCGCCTCGCCGCCTCCCCGGGAGAGTTTCGCACCTGGCCGGAGCTCGGGCTCCCTGCCCAGCAGCAGGTGAGAGAGGCGCCGGCGGCGGCGGGAGGCACTCGGGCTCCCCCTTCTTGGCCCGGAGACCTGGCGGGAGGGGGGGCAAGTCTTGGTGGCGGTGGAGCGCGCGCGGGGCGGGGCGGGGGCTCCAGAAGCTCTGAGTCTCTACAAAACATCCACGTTGCAATCAATTTTGTGTGTGTGTGTGCGCGCGTGCGCGTGCGCGCCACCCCTACCGGCCTCCCTCCCCTCCCCTCCCCCTCCCCCTCCCCCTCGCCCGCCCAAAGGCCGCTGCCGGTGGCAGCGTAGGCCGCCCGCCGCGGCCGCCGAGAGGAGGAGGAGGCGGGGGCCCGCCTGCCCAGGAGCCCCGGGCTCCCCCCCACCCCGCCCGTGCGCGCGGGGGGAGCGGAAAGCCTGACGCCCCCAGCCGGCGAGCGCTGCCGCCGCCGCCGCTCCCATGGCCCCCCTGCAAGGCACACACTCCAAGTCCCCCCCGCACCCCCTCCTCCCCCTCCTCCCTCCCCCCATCCCCCGCCCCCGAGTCACGGAAAAATCATCAAATATTTTCCGGTCCGTGGGGTCAAAAAGGTTGGGGAGCACTGCCCTAGAGGATAGGATGAAAATCCAAAAGGATCTTGACAGATTAGAGTGCTGGTCCAAAGCTAACGAAATGGGTTTCAACAGAGGGAAATGTAGGGTGGTGCATCTGGGTAAAAAGAATGAATTGCACGGATATAGGATGGGAGGTACCTGGCTGGATAATAGTACCTGTGAAAGGGATCTGGGAGTCTTGGTGGACCACAATTTGAACTTGAGTCAGCAGTGTGATGTGGTGGCCAGGAAAGCCAATGTGATTTTTGGTTGCATCAACAGAACCATAGTGTCTAGATCAGTGGTTCTCAACCTGTGGATCCCCAGATGTTCCTGGACTGCAACAGCAAGTGATGGAGTCTTCTGGGAGTTGAAGTCCAGGAACATCTGGGGATCCACAGGTTGAGAACCACTGATCTAGATCAAGGGAAGTGATAGTACCACTCTATTCTGCTCTGGTCAGACCCCACCTGGAGTAAAGCAAAGTGTTCTGCTTATATACCGCCCCATACCACTACAAGTGGTCTCTGGGCGGTTTACAATTTTAATTACAGTGTGCAGGCTACACATTGCCCCCCCAGCAAGCTGGGTACTCATTTTACTGACCTCGGAAGGATGGAAGGCTGAGTGAACCTTGAGCCTGCTACCGGGGATTGAACCCAGGTCGTGAGCACAGTTTTACCTGCAGTACAGGCATTTAACCACTGTGCCACAAGGCTCCTACTGTGTCAGGTTCTGCCCACTTCAATTTAAAAAGGATGTTGACAACCTCGAGTGGGTACAGGGGAGGGCAACCAGGATGGTTTAAAGTCTGGAATATATGTCTTAGGGGGAACAGCTTAGGGAACTGTCTCGCTGAGGGGGGAACAGCTTAGGGGGAACAGCTTAGGGAACTGGGAATGTTTAGCTTTTCAAAAAGAATGCTGAGGGGGGATATGATAGCTATGTTTAAATATTTGAAAGGATGGTCATATTGAAGAGGGAACAGGTTTGTTTTCCATGGCTTCAGAGACTAGGACACTGGGCAGTGGTCTCAAACTACGAGAAAAGACGTAGAATTTGAACATCAGGAAGAACTTCAAGCTGTTCGGCAGTGGAAGATGCTGCCACAAAGGAGGGTGGTGGAGTCTCCTTCTTTGGAGGTGTTTAAGCAGAGGCTGGATGGCCATCTGTTGGAAATACAGTGGACCCTCATATAACAAACGGTTTGTATAACATAAAATCTGTACAATATAAAAAATTCCAGAGATAGGGAAAATTTGCTTAACAGAATCTCCTATGGGGCGAATCTGTACAACATAAAAATTGTCGTAATTAGGGATTACTCTGTTTTCAATGCATTCCTATAGGAAATTTGTATAAAGGAAAATTTGCTTAGCATAATTTCATTTGGAACGAATTAATTCCTTTATACAAGGTACCACTGTACTGTGATGGGGGTTCCTGCTTGCCTCGTCCTTCTCTCCCCATCCCTTTTGTCCTCGTTGCTTGGGGGGGGGGGGGAAAGGGGAGTCAGAACACAGATCAACTGAGATAGTAGAGGAGACCCTCCTACTGACGTTTTCGCAGGGCGACCGGAAGCGACGCGTCAACCTCTCTTTCCCCAGTCTCTGTGGTTTCCATAGAGCCTGCGGCCAGAGCGGCTCCTTCCTGAGTCTGGTGGCGGCGAGACTGGGAGGAAGGTAGGTGCTGGTGGGGCTTCCCGTTGTGGTCCTAGTTGTTGGTGTTGGGCAGGTGTGTGTGTGTCTGCGGAGGGGGGGCAATGTGGGGCTGGAGAGACCAGACTGGCAGGGGCCTCCCCATTCCTGGGCCTGCCTTGCACGAGGGGCCTCTTGGCCTGGAGCTCCTCCTGGGGTCCTGCTCAGGAGGGAGAGGGGGGTGTCTTTTTTTGGGGGAGGGGAGAGGAATCCAGATTGCACCCCTTTGAAGCAGGGAGACCCACCTATCCCTGCAGGGGGACCCTTTCCTAGCAGGTGTGGGGCCGACGGGGTGGGGAGGGATCGCCTTCAGTTTCCCTTCGAGAAGACCCCCCTGCCTCCCACTCACCCTAATCCATGGATGAAAGTGGGGGGGGGGCAAGGGAGGAGAGGGAGGGGGGGCTGCCTTTTTCAAGGACACCCTTCGAAGGTCTCCCCCCAAACACCTCCCCCCTGATTCTCCCTTGGCCAAAGCTTGGGAAAAGCAGGGGGAAGGAAGGAAGAGGAAGGGGGTGGGCTGGCATCAGGGGTTGGGGTGGGTGGGGTCCCCCAGGAACAGAGCCTGAGGGGGAAAGTCATTTGGGTTGCAGGGGCTTCTATAGTAAAAAGCAGCAAATGAAATTCAGTCCTAAAAGCACATTGAGAAGCATCAATCTCGCACACACACCCAAAGCCAGTCACTTAAGGAAAAGTCCTGGCTGGAGAGAAAGGTCTTTGCCTGCTTGTGGAAGGGTTACCTGAGGGTTTATGACCCAAACCCCACAAAATCTCCCCCAGTTCTCCTTGTCCAGCAGAAGAACCAGCTGCCGTGCAACTCCATTTTATCCCTTGAATACTTTGCATTACAGCAAGGGCTGCTCTCCCCTATACACTAAAAGATCAGTCCCCCTCCCCGTCCCCCCAGCTCCTGTGAGGGGTAAAGATGAACTCCGAAGGAAGAGGAAAACCTAAGCAGACCAGGATTTGAAAGAGAAGTGGCCGAATAACTCAGGGGTTTAAGGATCTCATTGTGGAGCTGGAGTTTGGTGCACTTCCTGTGAGAAGAGCCAGCCTGTGTGGCCTTGGGAAAGTTGCACCGTCCCAGGGCACCCCCAGAAGAAGGGAAAGGGAAACCCCTCGTCAGTATGTTCTACTTGGAAAACCCAGAGGAGGGTGGCTGTAGATCAGAATTGACTTTATGGCTGATGATACTGATGGTGATGGTGATGAAGACCAGACACATGTGAGATGTACACAGAGAGGTTCACCATTGTCACCCCCCATGGGTCATTTTCCCAGGCAAAGCGAGCTTTGTGCAGACAAACCCCCAAAGGATCAATGGTCTGTGGAACTCCCTGCCAGAAGAAGTGGTGACAGCTGTCAGCCTTGACAGCATTAAGAAAGAATTAGAAAAGTTCATGGAGAACAAGGGTATCCATGACTATCATTATGGGATGCGTAAGGACAACCTCTGGGTTGGAGACTGGAGAGAGAGGCAGGGGATCTCTCAATACCATTTGCGGGGAATCGTAAGCAGGTGAAGATATCTGCTTGGGAATACCCTGAAGCAAAATGTGACCCGCTGTGTGAGACAGAATGCTGGACTGGATGAGCTGGGACCTGTCCCAGCAAGGCTGATCTTATGAACCCATTTGCAATCCTACACAATTTATAAACTGTGTGGTTTACATATTTATTTATTTATTTATTGGATATTTATACCGCCTATCCGGCAGCGAGGCCACTCCGGGCGGTTAACAACAATGAACACAATAGAATACAACACAATACAGAACAAACTCATACAATTCATACAGTAAAATTAAAAAAATAACAGTACAATAATATAATGAAAATAAAATGATATGAAAATAACATGTAAAATGAAGAATGCAAATTATAAAACATACACAATATATACAAATCAAAGTGCAAAATAATAAAGTTAACTCTAAACAATGCTATAATCAACAACTTTGCCACCCCTGCAAGGATTTTTGAGATACAAGCAATGATCAAGAGGTCCACCGTCACCATCCAACTTCAGTAAGTTTCCGTGGCTCAGCAGGTATTGAACCCAGGGCTCATAAGAACATAAGAAGAGCCCTGCTTGATCAGGCCAAAGGCCCATCTAGTCCAGCTTCCTGTATCTCACAGTGGCCTCACCAAATGCCTCTGGGAGGACACGAGACTAGATCTCTGTCTCCTGATACCACTCCCCTGCATCTGGCCCTTGAAGTACCCCAGTTTTAAGCCTGGAGATGACACATCTATATCATGGTTTGTCACCTGTGATGGACTTTTCCTCCAGAAATCTGTCTAATCCCCTTCTAAAGGCATCCGGGCCAGATGCCATCACCACATCCTGTAGCAGGGAGTTCCACAGACTAAACACGCAAGGTAAAAAAAATATTTTCCTTTGTCTCCCAAGCTATAGTCCAATTGTAGGATAGTGGTTCCTTGCAGCCTCCCCCTGACTTATAAAGGAGTTGGTGGGAAGCATGGCCTTCTGTTCCCTTGTTCCTACCTTGACTGTCTTCAGTGCCTGAGCTTTCATCTTGGAGGGTGTGAGAAGCCTCTCTTTCCTCTCTCTCTCTCTCTGTTGCCTTTCCATGTTCAGTTTTTTCCTTCCCTGACACGAGAAAGAGGTGGTGACAACGTAGTCCATGGATTGTGACAAGGGATACAGTAGACCCTCGTATAACGGAGGGTTTGTACAACGAAAAATCCGTACAATGGGGAAAAAATCCGCCCCCCCCCCGCCCGTGGCCACCTCCGTCCACCACCTGCGGCTGCCTGGGAAGAGGACGGGGGGCGGTCGGGGAAAGAGGGGAGGGGACGCAGGCACGGAGGGGGGCGAGCCAGGGAGGGGTGCCCTTACCTGGCACCTGCGCAGGGGTCCTCCGCTTGCCGCCGCCAGTGCGCCCTCCTGCCTTCCTCCGGGGCTCTGGCAAGAGGTGAGCGTGGGGGGAATTCCCCGGGCGGTCCCGTCCAAGGCCGCCCGGGAAGAGGACGCGGGGCGGGAGGGGAAGGGAAGCAGGCCGCCACTGCTGCTGCCGGTGCGCCCTCCTGCCTCCAGCAAGAGGTGAGGGGGGGAATTCCCCGGGCGCCCGGGAAGAGGATGCGGGGCGGGAGGGGAGGGGAAGCAGGCCGCCGCCGGCGGTGCACCCTCCTGCCTCCAGGGCTTGGCAAGAGGTTCGCGGGGGGGGGATTCCCGCCCACCCCCCCTCGCCCAAAAAAACCTAGCGCCATTGGAATGCATTGGAACGGATTAAATCCAGTTTCAATGCATTCCTATGGGAAATTAGAATTTGTATAACGGAAAACTTGTATTATTATTATTATTATTATTTATACAGCTTATATACCGCCCGTATAACGTAATTTGATTTGGAACGAATTAATTACATTATACAAGGTACCACTGTATTATGGAGAAACTTGTTTGTTTGTTTCTTTTATCATGAAGCCTCCAGATGGGTCCTTTCTCTTTTCTCTCTGGGAGGTGGTGAAAGGGAGCTGATCTCCCTTTGCTTCTCAATGGACCAAAAGGGAATAACCCAACACCCAAGTCCTTCCACCATTTCCATGGTGAGTCAGAAGTTGCTCTTTACTGGCATCGTAGAATCATGGAAGAAGGGAGTTGGAAGAGCAGGAGAAGGCGGTCATGTCAGGCCTTCTCTCTGTGCCAGGATCTCAGTTAAAGTGTGCCGAAAAGGTGGTTGCCTTATTTTTTTTTCCTTTGTGGGCATCTCAGTGTTATATCTCTATATATACAGTAAGGTTTGTCTCCTTTTCCAAAAAAGAGGGAGTTACTCCTCAGCCGGCAATATAACAAGAAACACGGGTGAGTGAGATAAAGAGTACAATAACAAAAAAAGTTGCAATAACCGGGGGGGGGGACCCCCCTGGCCATTCATGACCTGGAGCCCATTACGTTCATGTTGGAGTTACTAACTAGGGATATTAGCAGAGTAAAAAATGAATCTTCTGAGTATTTGCAGTCTTGCAAATCACCCCGGCAGACAAAAACAGATGAATGGCAGTCAGCCCAAAATTATACCTCTATCTTTAACAGCAACAAAAGTACACTCACTTACAACACCCAATTGCACGGCTTAATAAAGGAGAACTAAACAAACTTATGTAGCAAAAATATAACTTTATAGTATACACAAAAGGAACATGACAATAAAACAATACAAAAATACTTAAGAGTGACTAAGAAAGGCTAATATAAGAGTGACTAAGAAAGGCTGTTTCTCTCAGAGAATTCACTAATTAATCCTTTGCAGGCCATTTTAGATCAAATATTGAGGCCTTCCAATCGGGTCTGGACTCCGGATGTGGTGCTTCGTTCCTGGACAGCCAGTGCGGCACCCTCCTCGGTCTCATGGATTTGTTCAATTTGGACCTGTACCATCGAAGTGCGTGAATGCCGTCTGGTCCTGGTGATTTGCTACCTTTTAGGCCCTGGTGACTTGTTAGCAGTTGTGCACCCTTTAAGACAAAAAACTCATCAGACGAAAGAAATTTCCAGGAATAGGAAAACTTCCTAAGGTGAATTTTGCCTCTTGGATTCAATGCATTCCTATGGGAAAGCACATCAAGCTACATTTTGTAGGAAAAAACGAATTGACATACTGTATAGGATGAATTAAATTGGTCTTAAGAGCTACCACTGTAGAAGGTGACAATGTTCCTACAGCTAGAAAAGTCCTGAGAAATGAACAGAGCCTTTCATTTTTAATTCTATTTCCATTTTCAACTGTCGGTGTCCTC
>JAHTLZ010003561.1:0-10962 GCA_023846285.1 Phrynocephalus versicolor | reverse complement strand
TGAGGCCACTAAGCTTCAGAGGAAGAGGATAAATATTCCGATGCAAAAGAGGATGTTGAGAATCTAACCAGAAGGAATAAGCTTAGAGGAAAACAGATAAATGAAAAGATGGACAAATCTATTGCATGTCAGGAGTAAGACCAAGCTGTTCCAAAAACATCCAAAGCAGAAGAAAGGAACATGTTCTCCAAGTGTGTAAAATCTTTTACTAACACCTCAAAAACTTGTCCCAGTAGGAAAATCCACCAGGGGAGTTGTTCTAGAGACCTAATTATACAACTGAGAACACACACAGGCAAGAAGCCATTTGAATGACTATTGTGTGGAAAGAGGTTCAGTCAAGCTGTAATGCTTGCAAGCCATCACATGACCTGCACAGACGAAAAGCCATTTGAGTGTCTGGCGTGTGGAAAGAGATTCAGTCAAGCTGGAAACCTTGCTAGCCATCACAGGACCCACACGGGCGAGAAGCCATTTGAATGTCTGGAGTGTGGAAAGAGGTTCAGTCAAGCTGGAAACCTTGTTAGCCATCACAGGACCCACAGGGGTGAGAAGCCATTTGAATGTCTGGAGTGTGGAAAGAGATTCATTCGGGCTCGAAGCCTTGCTACCCATCGTAGGACCCACACAGGCGAGAAGCCATATGAATGTCAGCAGTGTGGAAAGAGGTTCAGTCAGGCAGGAAGCCTTGCTAGACATCACAGGACCCACACAGGTGAAAAGTTGTTTGAATGTCTGGAGTGTGGAAAGAGGTTCAGTGAGTCTGGAACCCTTGCTACCCATCGCAGGACCCACACAGGCGAGAAGCCATTTGAATGTCTGGAGTGTGGAAAGAGGTTCAGTTTCTCTGGAAGCCTTGCAATCCATCGCAGGACCCACACGGGCGAGAAGCCATTTGAATGCCTGGAGTGTGGAAAGAGTTTAAGTGATTCTGGAAGCCTTGCTAGGCATTACAGAACCCACACAGGCGAGAAGCCATTTGAATGTCTGGAGTGTGGAAAGAGGTTCAGTCGAGGTTGTCACCTTTCTATCCATCACAGGACCCACACAGGTGAAAAGCTGTTTGAATGTCTGGAGTGTGGAAAGAGATTCAGTCGTTCTGGAAACCTTGCTAGCCATCACAGGACCCACACAGGCGAGAAGCCATTTGAATGTCTGGAGTGTGGAAAGAGGTTCAGTCACTCTAGAAGCCTTGCTATCCATCGCAGGACCCACACAGACGAGAAGCCATTTGAATGTCTGGAGTGTGGAAAGAGTTTAAGTGATTCTGCAAGCCTTGCTAGCCATCACAGGACCCACACAGGCGAGAAGCCATTTGAATGTCTGGAGTGTGGAAAGAGGTTCAGTCAAGCTGGAAGCCTTGCTAGCCATCACAGGACCCACACAGGTGAGAAGCTATTTGAATGTGTGGAGTGTGGAAAGAGGTTCAGTCACTCTGGGAGCCTTGCTAGCCATCACAGGACCCACACAGGTGAGAAGCCATTTGAATGTCTACAGTGTGGTAAGAGGTTCAGTCAAGCTGGACACCTTGTTAACCATCACAGGACCCACACAGGCGAGAAGCGATTTGAATGTCTGGAGTGTGGAAAGTGTTTAAGTGATTCTGGAAGCCTTGCTAGCCATCACAGGACCCACACAGGCGAGAAGCCATTTGAATGTCTGGAGTGTGGAAAGAGATTCAGTCACTCTGGGAGCCTTGCTAGCCATCACAGGACCCACACGGGTGAGAAGCCATTTGAATGTCTGGAGTGTGGAAAGAGGTTCAGTCAAGCTGGAAACCTTGCTAGCCATCACAGAACCCACACACGTGAGAAGCTGTTTGAATGTTTGGAGTGTGGAAAGAGGTTCATTCACGCTGGACGTCTTGCTACCCATCACAGGACCCACACAGGTGAGAAGCCATTTGAATGTCTACAAGGTGGTAAGAGGTTCAGTCACTCTGGGAGCCTTGCTAGCCATCACACGACCCACACAGAAGAACATAAGAAGAGCCATGCTGGATCAGGCCAACGGCGCATCTAGTCCAGCTTCCTGTATCTCACAGTGGCCCCACCAGAGGCGTTTGGGAGCACATGAGACTAGATATCTCTCTCCTGATAGCACTCCCCTGCATCTGGCCCTTGAAGTACCCCGGTTTTAAGCCTTGAGATTACATATCTCTCCCTCATGAAAATAAGAACATAAGAAGAGCCATGCTGGATCAGGGCAAAGGCCCATCTAGTCCAGCTTCCTGTATCTCACAGTGGCCCCACCAGATGCCTCTGGGAGCGCATGAGACTAGGTCTCCGTCTCCTGATACCACTCCCCTGCATCTGGCCCTTGAACATGCCCTAGTTTTAAGCCTGGAGATTACACATCTCCATCATGGTTTGTAACCTGTGATGGACTTTTCCTCCAGGAATTTGTCCAATCCTCTTTTGAAGGCATCCTGGCCAGATGCCATCACCACATCCTGTGGCATGGAGTTCCACAGACTAACAACGCACTGGGCAAAAAAAAAAATATTATCTTTTGTCTGTTCTTATTCCCCCAACATTAAATGAATTTAAGTCTCCTGAGACAAATGAATTACACCCAAGGATATTATAAAAAACAGGCAGAAGTAATTTCTGAACCATTGGCAATAATCTTTGAGAAGTCCTGGAGAACATGGGAAGTCACCATCAATTGGAGGTCGCCTAATGTCCACATCTTTAAAAGGGGGGGGGGAGAAGACCCTAATAATTATCTCCCAGTCAGGTTGACTTCAATTCCTGGAAAGATCCTAGAGCAGATTATTAAACAGGCAGTATGTAATTATTTAACAAAAAATGCTGTCATTACAAGAAGTCAACACAGGTTTCTTAAAAACAAGTCATCCCAGACTAATTTGATCTCTTTCTTTGATAGAATTCCAGGCCTGGTAGATGATGGGAATGCTGTGGATATTGCTTATCTGGACTTCAGTAAGGCCTTCAATAAGGTTCCCCATGATAGTCTTGGTAAGAAGTTAGTAGAAAGTGGGATAGATAGTGCTAGTGTGAGCTGGATTTGTAATTGGTTGACTGATTGCATGCAAAGTGTGATCATCAATGGCCTCTCTTCAGCTTTGAGAGAGGTGACCAGTGGGGTACCCCAGGGTTCTGTTCTGGGTCCAGTGCTGTTCAATATCTTTATTAATGATGTGGAGGAAGGAATAGAGAGTATGCTGATTAAATTTGGGAGAGGTTGCTAATTCCCTAGAGCAGTGGTCCCCAACCCCCGGGCTGCGGACCGGTGCCGGTCCGTGGACTGGTCGGCACCAGGCCACCTGGGGAGGCCGAGGAGGCTCCTCCCCTTTTCCTCCACCGCCCTCCTCCTCCTCCTCTTCTCTCCGGTGGAGGAGGAAGGCTAGAGGAGCGCAGGAGGAGCGGCGCATCCTCCTCCTCCTCCGCCCTCTTCCTCCTCGCCCTCCACTAGCAGCAGAAGCAGCAGCAGGAACCCCGTTTGGCCCGCTTGCCCTGGGGGCCGGGCGCGCGGGGGCCGGCGGGGAGGAGGGGGTGCGCGCGCACCGCCACCGCAGCGGGGGGGCTCAGTCGGAAGAGGAGGTGGGTGCCCCTCCTCCTCCTCCTCCTCCTCCTCCTCCCCCGGGGGGCGTGCCCTTTGGCCCCTCCCTGTGGCCGCGCTCCAGGGCGGAGCCCCCCCGCTGCCGCTGGACCGCGCCTGTGTTGGGGGCGGGCGGGGGGCGTCACGTGCCGGCCCGGGTGTTTTCGCCGCCGCGACCCCCCCCCCGCGGTCGCCCCTGCCCTGCCCCCGTGACCCCCCGCCGCAATCGCCCCCGCTGCTGCTGCTGCTCCTCCGGCGGCGGTGGCGGCAGGAGGAGGAGGAGGAGGCGCTACCGCCAGTCCCCTGCGACCGCCTCGCCGCCTCCCCGGGAGAGTTTCGCACCTGGCCGGAGCTCGGGCTCCCTGCCCAGCAGCAGGTGAGAGAGGCGCCGGCGGCGGCGGGAGGCACTCGGGCTCCCCCTTCTTGGCCCGGAGACCTGGCGGGAGGGGGGGCAAGTCTTGGTGGCGGTGGAGCGCGCGCGGGGCGGGGCGGGGGCTCCAGAAGCTCTGAGTCTCTACAAAACATCCACGTTGCAATCAATTTTGTGTGTGTGTGTGCGCGCGTGCGCGTGCGCGCCACCCCTACCGGCCTCCCTCCCCTCCCCTCCCCCTCCCCCTCCCCCTCGCCCGCCCAAAGGCCGCTGCCGGTGGCAGCGTAGGCCGCCCGCCGCGGCCGCCGAGAGGAGGAGGAGGCGGGGGCCCGCCTGCCCAGGAGCCCCGGGCTCCCCCCCACCCCGCCCGTGCGCGCGGGGGGAGCGGAAAGCCTGACGCCCCCAGCCGGCGAGCGCTGCCGCCGCCGCCGCTCCCATGGCCCCCCTGCAAGGCACACACTCCAAGTCCCCCCCGCACCCCCTCCTCCCCCTCCTCCCTCCCCCCATCCCCCGCCCCCGAGTCACGGAAAAATCATCAAATATTTTCCGGTCCGTGGGGTCAAAAAGGTTGGGGAGCACTGCCCTAGAGGATAGGATGAAAATCCAAAAGGATCTTGACAGATTAGAGTGCTGGTCCAAAGCTAACGAAATGGGTTTCAACAGAGGGAAATGTAGGGTGGTGCATCTGGGTAAAAAGAATGAATTGCACGGATATAGGATGGGAGGTACCTGGCTGGATAATAGTACCTGTGAAAGGGATCTGGGAGTCTTGGTGGACCACAATTTGAACTTGAGTCAGCAGTGTGATGTGGTGGCCAGGAAAGCCAATGTGATTTTTGGTTGCATCAACAGAACCATAGTGTCTAGATCAGTGGTTCTCAACCTGTGGATCCCCAGATGTTCCTGGACTTCAACTCCCAGAAGACTCCATCACTTGCTGTTGCAGTCCAGGAACATCTGGGGACTTACACGCTGAGAACCACTGGTCTAGATCAAGGGAAGTGATAGTACCACTCTATTCTGCTCTGGTCAGACCCCACCTGGAGTAAAGCAAAGTGTTCTGCTTATATACCGCCCCATACCACTACAAGTGGTCTCTGGGCGGTTTACAATTTTAATTACAGTGTGCAGGCTACACATTGCCCCCCCAGCAAGCTGGGTACTCATTTTACTGACCTCGGAAGGATGGAAGGCTGAGTGAACCTTGAGCCTGCTACCGGGGATTGAACCCAGGTCGTGAGCACAGTTTTACCTGCAGTACAGGCATTTAACCACTGTGCCACAAGGCTCCTACTGTGTCAGGTTCTGCCCACTTCAATTTAAAAAGGATGTTGACAACCTCGAGTGGGTACAGGGGAGGGCAACCAGGATGGTTTAAAGTCTGGAATATATGTCTTAGGGGGAACAGCTTAGGGAACTGTCTCGCTGAGGGGGGAACAGCTTAGGGGGAACAGCTTAGGGAACTGGGAATGTTTAGCTTTTCAAAAAGAATGCTGAGGGGGGATATGATAGCTATGTTTAAATATTTGAAAGGATGGTCATATTGAAGAGGGAACAGGTTTGTTTTCCATGGCTTCAGAGACTAGGACACTGGGCAGTGGTCTCAAACTACGAGAAAAGACGTAGAATTTGAACATCAGGAAGAACTTCAAGCTGTTCGGCAGTGGAAGATGCTGCCACAAAGGAGGGTGGTGGAGTCTCCTTCTTTGGAGGTGTTTAAGCAGAGGCTGGATGGCCATCTGTTGGAAATACAGTGGACCCTCATATAACAAACGGTTTGTATAACATAAAATCTGTACAATATAAAAAATTCCAGAGATAGGGAAAATTTGCTTAACAGAATCTCCTATGGGGCGAATCTGTACAACATAAAAATTGTCGTAATTAGGGATTACTCTGTTTTCAATGCATTCCTATAGGAAATTTGTATAAAGGAAAATTTGCTTAGCATAATTTCATTTGGAACGAATTAATTCCTTTATACAAGGTACCACTGTACTGTGATGGGGGTTCCTGCTTGCCTCGTCCTTCTCTCCCCATCCCTTTTGTCCTCGTTGCTTGGGGGGGGGGGGGAAAGGGGAGTCAGAACACAGATCAACTGAGATAGTAGAGGAGACCCTCCTACTGACGTTTTCGCAGGGCGACCGGAAGCGACGCGTCAACCTCTCTTTCCCCAGTCTCTGTGGTTTCCATAGAGCCTGCGGCCAGAGCGGCTCCTTCCTGAGTCTGGTGGCGGCGAGACTGGGAGGAAGGTAGGTGCTGGTGGGGCTTCCCGTTGTGGTCCTAGTTGTTGGTGTTGGGCAGGTGTGTGTGTGTCTGCGGAGGGGGGGCAATGTGGGGCTGGAGAGACCAGACTGGCAGGGGCCTCCCCATTCCTGGGCCTGCCTTGCACGAGGGGCCTCTTGGCCTGGAGCTCCTCCTGGGGTCCTGCTCAGGAGGGAGAGGGGGGTGTCTTTTTTTGGGGGAGGGGAGAGGAATCCAGATTGCACCCCTTTGAAGCAGGGAGACCCACCTATCCCTGCAGGGGGACCCTTTCCTAGCAGGTGTGGGGCCGACGGGGTGGGGAGGGATCGCCTTCAGTTTCCCTTCGAGAAGACCCCCCTGCCTCCCACTCACCCTAATCCATGGATGAAAGTGGGGGGGGGGCAAGGGAGGAGAGGGAGGGGGGGCTGCCTTTTTCAAGGACACCCTTCGAAGGTCTCCCCCCAAACACCTCCCCCCTGATTCTCCCTTGGCCAAAGCTTGGGAAAAGCAGGGGGAAGGAAGGAAGAGGAAGGGGGTGGGCTGGCATCAGGGGTTGGGGTGGGTGGGGTCCCCCAGGAACAGAGCCTGAGGGGGAAAGTCATTTGGGTTGCAGGGGCTTCTATAGTAAAAAGCAGCAAATGAAATTCAGTCCTAAAAGCACATTGAGAAGCATCAATCTCGCACACACACCCAAAGCCAGTCACTTAAGGAAAAGTCCTGGCTGGAGAGAAAGGTCTTTGCCTGCTTGTGGAAGGGTTACCTGAGGGTTTATGACCCAAACCCCACAAAATCTCCCCCAGTTCTCCTTGTCCAGCAGAAGAACCAGCTGCCGTGCAACTCCATTTTATCCCTTGAATACTTTGCATTACAGCAAGGGCTGCTCTCCCCTATACACTAAAAGATCAGTCCCCCTCCCCGTCCCCCCAGCTCCTGTGAGGGGTAAAGATGAACTCCGAAGGAAGAGGAAAACCTAAGCAGACCAGGATTTGAAAGAGAAGTGGCCGAATAACTCAGGGGTTTAAGGATCTCATTGTGGAGCTGGAGTTTGGTGCACTTCCTGTGAGAAGAGCCAGCCTGTGTGGCCTTGGGAAAGTTGCACCGTCCCAGGGCACCCCCAGAAGAAGGGAAAGGGAAACCCCTCGTCAGTATGTTCTACTTGGAAAACCCAGAGGAGGGTGGCTGTAGATCAGAATTGACTTTATGGCTGATGATACTGATGGTGATGGTGATGAAGACCAGACACATGTGAGATGTACACAGAGAGGTTCACCATTGTCACCCCCCATGGGTCATTTTCCCAGGCAAAGCGAGCTTTGTGCAGACAAACCCCCAAAGGATCAATGGTCTGTGGAACTCCCTGCCAGAAGAAGTGGTGACAGCTGTCAGCCTTGACAGCATTAAGAAAGAATTAGAAAAGTTCATGGAGAACAAGGGTATCCATGACTATCATTATGGGATGCGTAAGGACAACCTCTGGGTTGGAGACTGGAGAGAGAGGCAGGGGATCTCTCAATACCATTTGCGGGGAATCGTAAGCAGGTGAAGATATCTGCTTGGGAATACCCTGAAGCAAAATGTGACCCGCTGTGTGAGACAGAATGCTGGACTGGATGAGCTGGGACCTGTCCCAGCAAGGCTGATCTTATGAACCCATTTGCAATCCTACACAATTTATAAACTGTGTGGTTTACATATTTATTTATTTATTTATTGGATATTTATACCGCCTATCCGGCAGCGAGGCCACTCCGGGCGGTTAACAACAATGAACACAATAGAATACAACACAATACAGAACAAACTCATACAATTCATACAGTAAAATTAAAAAAATAACAGTACAATAATATAATGAAAATAAAATGATATGAAAATAACATGTAAAATGAAGAATGCAAATTATAAAACATACACAATATATACAAATCAAAGTGCAAAATAATAAAGTTAACTCTAAACAATGCTATAATCAACAACTTTGCCACCCCTGCAAGGATTTTTGAGATACAAGCAATGATCAAGAGGTCCACCGTCACCATCCAACTTCAGTAAGTTTCCGTGGCTCAGCAGGTATTGAACCCAGGGCTCATAAGAACATAAGAAGAGCCCTGCTTGATCAGGCCAAAGGCCCATCTAGTCCAGCTTCCTGTATCTCACAGTGGCCTCACCAAATGCCTCTGGGAGGACACGAGACTAGATCTCTGTCTCCTGATACCACTCCCCTGCATCTGGCCCTTGAAGTACCCCAGTTTTAAGCCTGGAGATGACACATCTATATCATGGTTTGTCACCTGTGATGGACTTTTCCTCCAGAAATCTGTCTAATCCCCTTCTAAAGGCATCCGGGCCAGATGCCATCACCACATCCTGTAGCAGGGAGTTCCACAGACTAAACACGCAAGGTAAAAAAAATATTTTCCTTTGTCTCCCAAGCTATAGTCCAATTGTAGGATAGTGGTTCCTTGCAGCCTCCCCCTGACTTATAAAGGAGTTGGTGGGAAGCATGGCCTTCTGTTCCCTTGTTCCTACCTTGACTGTCTTCAGTGCCTGAGCTTTCATCTTGGAGGGTGTGAGAAGCCTCTCTTTCCTCTCTCTCTCTCTCTGTTGCCTTTCCATGTTCAGTTTTTTCCTTCCCTGACACGAGAAAGAGGTGGTGACAACGTAGTCCATGGATTGTGACAAGGGATACAGTAGACCCTCGTATAACGGAGGGTTTGTACAACGAAAAATCCGTACAATGGGGAAAAAATCCGCCCCCCCCCCGCCCGTGGCCACCTCCGTCCACCACCTGCGGCTGCCTGGGAAGAGGACGGGGGGCGGTCGGGGAAAGAGGGGAGGGGACGCAGGCACGGAGGGGGGCGAGCCAGGGAGGGGTGCCCTTACCTGGCACCTGCGCAGGGGTCCTCCGCTTGCCGCCGCCAGTGCGCCCTCCTGCCTTCCTCCGGGGCTCTGGCAAGAGGTGAGCGTGGGGGGAATTCCCCGGGCGGTCCCGTCCAAGGCCGCCCGGGAAGAGGACGCGGGGCGGGAGGGGAAGGGAAGCAGGCCGCCACTGCTGCTGCCGGTGCGCCCTCCTGCCTCCAGCAAGAGGTGAGGGGGGGAATTCCCCGGGCGCCCGGGAAGAGGATGCGGGGCGGGAGGGGAGGGGAAGCAGGCCGCCGCCGGCGGTGCACCCTCCTGCCTCCAGGGCTTGGCAAGAGGTTCGCGGGGGGGGGATTCCCGCCCACCCCCCCTCGCCCAAAAAAACCTAGCGCCATTGGAATGCATTGGAACGGATTAAATCCAGTTTCAATGCATTCCTATGGGAAATTAGAATTTGTATAACGGAAAACTTGTATTATTATTATTATTATTATTTATACAGCTTATATACCGCCCGTATAACGTAATTTGATTTGGAACGAATTAATTACATTATACAAGGTACCACTGTATTATGGAGAAACTTGTTTGTTTGTTTCTTTTATCATGAAGCCTCCAGATGGGTCCTTTCTCTTTTCTCTCTGGGAGGTGGTGAAAGGGAGCTGATCTCCCTTTGCTTCTCAATGGACCAAAAGGGAATAACCCAACACCCAAGTCCTTCCACCATTTCCATGGTGAGTCAGAAGTTGCTCTTTACTGGCATCGTAGAATCATGGAAGAAGGGAGTTGGAAGAGCAGGAGAAGGCGGTCATGTCAGGCCTTCTCTCTGTGCCAGGATCTCAGTTAAAGTGTGCCGAAAAGGTGGTTGCCTTATTTTTTTTTCCTTTGTGGGCATCTCAGTGTTATATCTCTATATATACAGTAAGGTTTGTCTCCTTTTCCAAAAAAGAGGGAGTTACTCCTCAGCCGGCAATATAACAAGAAACACGGGTGAGTGAGATAAAGAGTACAATAACAAAAAAAGTTGCAATAACCGGGGGGGGGGACCCCCCTGGCCATTCATGACCTGGAGCCCATTACGTTCATGTTGGAGTTACTAACTAGGGATATTAGCAGAGTAAAAAATGAATCTTCTGAGTATTTGCAGTCTTGCAAATCACCCCGGCAGACAAAAACAGATGAATGGCAGTCAGCCCAAAATTATACCTCTATCTTTAACAGCAACAAAAGTACACTCACTTACAACACCCAATTGCACGGCTTAATAAAGGAGAACTAAACAAACTTATGTAGCAAAAATATAACTTTATAGTATACACAAAAGGAACATGACAATAAAACAATACAAAAATACTTAAGAGTGACTAAGAAAGGCTAATATAAGAGTGACTAAGAAAGGCTGTTTCTCTCAGAGAATTCACTAATTAATCCTTTGCAGGCCATTTTAGATCAAATATTGAGGCCTTCCAATCGGGTCTGGACTCCGGATGTGGTGCTTCGTTCCTGGACAGCCAGTGCGGCACCCTCCTCGGTCTCATGGATTTGTTCAATTTGGACCTGTACCATCGAAGTGCGTGAATGCCGTCTGGTCCTGGTGATTTGCTACCTTTTAGGCCCTGGTGACTTGTTAGCAGTTGTGCACCCTTTAAGACAAAAAACTCATCAGACGAAAGAAATTTCCAGGAATAGGAAAACTTCCTAAGGTGAATTTTGCCTCTTGGATTCAATGCATTCCTATGGGAAAGCACATCAAGCTACATTTTGTAGGAAAAAACGAATTGACATACTGTATAGGATGAATTAAATTGGTCTTAAGAGCTACCACTGTAGAAGGTGACAATGTTCCTACAGCTAGAAAAGTCCTGAGAAATGAACAGAGCCTTTCATTTTTAATTCTATTTCCATTTTCAACTGTCGGTGTCCTC
>JAHTLZ010000065.1:9169897-9181510 GCA_023846285.1 Phrynocephalus versicolor | reverse complement strand
GGCAAACACCACATCCCTGTTTATTTCAAACACACAAACACACTAAGGCAGAGACTTGTCCACCCAAAGGGCCCAATACCAAAACAAAAACGGAGCAATACAGTATATGTGGTCCAATGCAGTGAGGAGTGTGCAGACTCCTCACTGCACTGAGAAACTAAACAGCCATTAAACAGAAGGATGATCCAACATAGGAGGAGTACCGCTCAGGACCAGACTCAGCAGTACACCTCCACTTGAAGTACAAAGGGCACTCTTTCAAAGATGAGGATGCACACATATTAGAAAGAGAAGATAGGTCGTTTGAGAGAGGAGTAAGGGAAGCCATTTATGTGAGCATTGAAACCCATTCCCTCAACAGAGGTGGGGGGCTCAGGCACAGTCTATCTGCTACTTATCAGGCTGTGCTTTCAACAATAACCAGACAAATCAAAAAGCCTTCACCACCAAGGCCAAAGTTAACGACCCATACTTTATGGGTTTCAGCACCTTAGGCCTTTTTTCACCTTAAGGCTATTGACTGTTGTCTACCTAACAAGCCTATTCAGGCCATTGTTCATTTTATGAGCCTATTTCAGACCAGGTGACAAGAGGTCAAAGTGAACTATAAGATGGAGCACTCAGAACTAGCTTTATTCAGACTGATGAAGCTGTTTGGATGAGCAATGAAATGATTCTATCTCTCAATAAAAAGAAGTCCAGTTGCCATGACTTAACTTTTAGATCTTCCTGTGATAGAAGTTCCAGCTCTTGTTGTTTTCTGTGGTCTGTGCATTAATATGAGAAAATGGGTCATTATCTCCAGCTGCTTCTTTAGTGTCTTTTCCTTTCCATTGATGATACCTTCAAAGCCTCCCTGATGACCCCCCCCCCACATACTTGGTGTCTCCCTTCCAAGCTCAATTTAGCTGAAGCCTCTCAGCAAATCTCCTAGCAACTATGTTCTTCCTGACTGTAGATAGGCATGAACCAAACTATGAACCTGGGGTGGGGGTGCTGTGGCGACACAAAGAGGGCTAGTTCTGTTGTTCATTTTTGGAGAATGCCTGGCCACCTCCCTCCCATCACCTCCCTCCTTTGTCTTTCAGGCACTGCTGCCATTATGAGAGGCAGTAGACATAAACCTTATCTATCTAGATCTAGATCTAGATCTAGATCTATCTATCTATCTATCTATCTATCTATCTATCTATCTATCTATCTATCTATCTATCTATCTATCTATCTATCTATCTATCTACAGTGGTACCTTGTATAAAGGAATTAATTCGTTCCAAATGAAATTATGTTAAGCAAATTTTCCTTTATACAAATTCCCATAGGAATGCATTGAAAATGGAGTAATCCCAATTTTATGTTGTACAGATTTTCCCCATAGGTGATTATGTTAAGCAAATTTCCCCTATCTCTGGAATATGTTGATTTGAACTACTGTTAAGTTGGGGTACCTATCTAAAAAATTGAAAATAATAAGTTAAAATAATAATAATAATAATAAAATAATTGTAAGTCGAGCACACCATATCTAAAATTTGTACGGTGGTGGTTAAAATGTCAACAGTTTTCTGCTCTTAAGTTGAATTGCTCTTAGAGCATTCAAAAAGAAAAAAATCCATTTTGAGGGCTGAAAACTAACATGGAAACACTGATGTTTTTATGAAATCAGTCAGTGTAATCATGCATGGTAATCCATATAAAAGTCACATAGTATGTAGTCCCTCATTCAAGGAAAGTTTGCCTGAAAAGGAATGTCTTTGCCTGCTTCCAGAAAGGCAGCAGATCTGGGGCAGTCCTGGCCTCCTGCAGGCGGGAATTCCAAATTCTGGGAGCAGCAACAGAGAAGGCCCTTTCATATGTTCTTATGAGAATCATGAACCAGTTCCATGTGTCAGGACAGTTTTTAGTTCATGATTTGTGTGGGTTGCCACAAACACACACCACTATGAAATGCTCATTTTCCAATTCATGCCCATCTCTATTATAAGATCTCTTGACAGACTTTTGGTAGGGCGGGGACAGTTTTCATTGTCTACACAATTATGATTGCATAGAAAAGGCTTGAAGGATGCTGACATCATCATTGAAGCCTGCTAAAACAGAGGTCCCTTTGGGTTTTATGTCAGATGCTTAATTTGTTTGAGCAATGGCTATTCCCAAAAGAGTGTTAAACAAATGATGAGCAGAGAACAATGTCTACAGGACATGGTGTACCCCCCCCCCATACAGACACACACTTGTTCTTTGAGATGCAAGCTACTTTGCAATGGTCTCTTGACTTTCTGTGTTGAAGTAGCAGAAATAGGAGAGGCGGCAACTTCATTAAATATATTGAAAAGGAAGATTTGTATGTATCTACATCAACATTCCATTTTGACTTGAGGGTGTTTTCCTTCCTCTGAAATATTGAGTTCCTGTAAGTGCTGCTCTACTCTTGTGTCATATCACATTTCTTATGAAATATGGGAAGAATGATGCTTTTTAAACATGGTTAAAAAACAATCTTTGTAAACACTCTGCCTTGGCAGAGTTTCCACTTAAAGTTATTTTTCACTGCCAGATTTATATACAAGCCTTAGCAAAACATAAAATAAAGTCTTCAAAATAAGAACAGCAGACCATTTTCTGAGCCTTTCAACTGTACTACGAGACACTGAAACTTTGGCAACAAAGATTCTTTTAGGCCTGCTTTGGAAAAGCATTCAGAATTAATTCTGTTGTGCTGTTTGTGGTGGAAGACCTCGCGTTAGCTGTGTGTGCATGTGTAAATGGAAGATCTTCATTAACCCCCCCCCCACACACACAAACAATTTGCTTGCACGAGGGCAATCATATTTGGATGACCATAAAAGAAGACAACACATAGTTTTTGATTTTTGTTTTGTCTGTGTTGGTTTTGCTTGTTTTGTTTTTTTGTTTTTTCTTCAGCCAGTGGGAAAAGCTCACAGCAAAACTGGAAAACAGGAGCAATTTAATTTGGCATGGAAAAGAAACACAGGAACAGAGGAAGCTGTTTTACACCGAGTCAATCAATGGGGCAATCTTGTCCCATGTAATCTATTCAGATCAGAACAGGCTCCCCATTGTTCCAGCCAGGAATATTTCCTAATTTCAAAGCAAATGTATGACACTAGAACAAAGCCTGCAGAGGACTGTAAGATTTATAATATGTCTTGATCTTTTGCATCTGTGGAGGTTCCATATTTTTTTACAACTGTTGTAAAACCGATCAGCACTTTTCTTTCTTTCTTATTTCACTAGTGCCAACCAGCTGGCTTGCGTGGCCCTGCTGGTCTGCACTTTTTGTTTTACCGCCCCAAGCGCCGATCAGCTGGCATGCGGGACTTCGGGTGGCAAAAAAAGTTTACAAATCCCATGCTTTCCCCACACCTGATCAGGCAGGGGAAACTGTGGGAATTTTAAACATTTTTTTTTGTCATCTGATGCTCCGTGCACCAGCTGATTGGCACTCAGGCAGCAAAAAAAAAAAAAAAAGCGTAAAAAGCCTGTGGTTTTGCCCACCCGACTGGGTGTGTTGGGGGGGGGGAGAACTACCAGGCTTCAATGCATTCCAGTGGGAAAACAAAAAACGAAACAGACAGAACAAAAATGACCATTTTGTTTCATTTCATTTTTCTTTGATGGGTTATTTCGTTTTTCATTTCGTTATGGAACAAAATGAAAAATGAAACAAAAAAAATCTTTTTGTGTGTGCCCATCTATAATATTAATTCCGGCAATTGCTTTTGCTCTCTCCTCCACGGGGGACCTGACAGTTCAAGTGGCTCTGTGGTATTTCCAGATTATAGCAAGAGGGCAGCCCTCATTAATCACTTTGAGGCCTCTGTTCTCATTCACCCTATTCTGTCATATCTAATCTCATTGTCTATTTCTGAGAAGCTTTGAGGGCTGCCAATGTACTAGCTCTTATTTGGTTACGCTTATCCTGAGGTTGTTTAGCCACTTACCCTGACCCCCACCGGGCTTAATTGATGTGGTAATCCCCGTAATGAAGAGTATGGGAAGAGCCAAAATGTGCCACTGTTCAAGGCCAATCAGAGAGGTGGTCAAAAATGCCCATCTGGCCCTTACACTACTAGCTAATCTGATTCTTTTTAGGGGAGGGGTTGAGGGTAAGCAGCCGGTGAACAAAGAGAATGTTCACCTCCCAGCTAGACCTCAAATGGCCTCTGGTCAATGGGGCATATAACCTGTGGTTGTCCCTGGCCCTGGACGGTGTAGCTGTTGGGAGGGTCCTTTGGACCATGTGACTGCTGGTTGAATGGCCCCGTCATGAGCAGGTGGACAAAAGAGCCCCTCCTGGCACAGGAGCAGTCAGAGCAATGGTTAACTCAGTTCTAATGTTCATAGACATCTGTATGTTCATAGTTCTGTATAGGAGATAGATAAACAACAGTTCATGTAGTTCAGGCGTGTCCAAACTTCAGTTCTCCTGATGTTTTGGACCACAACTCCAAGAAGTCTAAGCTTAGATTGCAAATGACAAAGGACTGTGGGAGTTGTGGTTCAAAATATCTGGAGGGCCGAAGTTTGGACATGCCTGATGTAGCTTAAAGCTACATGGTGAAATATCTAAAGTGAGCTCCTCTCTTTGGAAGTCAAGCGAAAAGTGAATCAAGTATGGTTGAAGTGCTGGTGCTATTGCTGGAGAGACATGATTTGGCTCAAACAAAGAAGTCTCTGCTGGGGAAATGATGTTATCCATGCAGCTTTAGGAGCCCACTTCCATTTATTCAAAGTCATTCTCTCCTAAACAGAGACTTCCACTCCCACACTCTTCCAGTTCCCCACCTGCCCTCTACAAGATGGCCTTTTGCCAGGTTCTTCAAGCCAGGACTCTGCAAAAAATGGTTGCATCTTCTGCTTGTTTGGTTGAATCTGCCTGAAATGGAATCTCAAAATGTACTTGCCCTTGACTGGCATGGGGCTGAATAATACTTGGCTGGGTGACCATCAGAGAGTACCAAAGGATCTCTAGAGAGTGCAAAGAAAGAATGCTTTCTGAAACCTTGGAGAGCTGCTCGCCAACCTCAAGCCTAGCTGATTTCCTAGTAGTCATAGTTCCACATCCATATTCCACTGGGTTCATGGCTCAGTTCCAGATTGCTAATGATCTTAATCAGATAAGTAATGGGTACAATTGGTAGTTTGTGTGCCATCAAGTCAGAACCAAATAACAGTAACACACACATTTTCAAGGAAAGTGAAATATTTATGGAGTTGATTTACCAATTCCTCACCCCCCCCCCCAGTGATACTACATGGCTGAATGGTGATTCAAACTCTAGTCTCTTGGTTACCAGTCTGTCACTCTCTCCACTACTCCACACTAGGTAGCCAATGGGTATAATACCTTTGTAGAAAGGGCTTTTGAATGCACTGTATTTTTAAAGAAAAATCACTGAAAACTAATTTGGTAAAAAGTAAATTCAATAATTTCACTAACTGGTAGGAATCAAATCTAGCAAAATTAATCATATCTTATGCAGGACCCCCGTGAATTATTTTTACTTATAGAACCCACACTAGAGGAAACTGTGGCCCATGTTATTCTAAATCTGATTATTTCCCCCTTTATTTTCTGCTATGTTCTTAATTGATTCCCATTGTCATTCCATTTTCCTATGTAGTATGTGACATAGATAAATAAGGAATGCTTCATTGACAAGCAAGCTTTTCTATCTTGGAGAATTTCTTTTGACTTTATGATGGCATGCCAGTGATAAATGTTAACAGTCAACACTTAAACTATCAGTTTCTTTCACATCAAATTGTTTTCTGGAAAGGAAAATCTTTTCTTAATAAAGTGGCATTGTGTTGTTATCAAAATGCAATTGTGAGGATAGAATGATACATGCTGCGAATGATGCATTATCAGATGCTCACTGAGGGTCTTTGACAGCAAACTGGTGATTGTCAAACAACAAATAAAACACCCTTTAAAAACATTTGGCACTCAGCTGAATTCTGCAAGCCAGAACTGATTCATACATTACATTAAATAGTCCAGCTATCATGATGGTGGAACTGGTTGCAAAATGGATTTTAGAGTTGCAACATGTGTACCTATTTTGTAGAAATGATGAGAGGCAGAATTTCCTACAGCATTGTAACATTTGCCCAGCTCCAATCTGTTATTTCTCCAACTTAATGCATGAGTGAAAGATGCAATGCCAATCCCCTAACCCTGGGGTAAATAATTACCATTAGGTTTTAATTAGATAAAGTCTGCCATCTCATATGGAAGTCTAAAGCAGTTTGCCCGTGCCTTTGTTCCAGCCAGCAAGCAGTGCTGTGCCTAGCCAAAGAGTGAAAGCAAATATCTGAGCCAGGTCTGAGAAAATATCCCATAAGCTAGGCAAATAACAGTCTTGCAAAAACGGGTGTAACTCAGTACCCTTTATAAGCTGGATAAAGAACAGCAGGGTTTGCTTTGCCCTTTGAGAGAATCCTTTCCACCTATGGATGAAAGATAATTTCAATCCAGATTGAAACATTTCTAAATGTTCCCCAGAATTTGCATACTTCTTCATTTTGGGAATGGAAAGAGTTAAAAAATCACTGAAAGAGGAACGGAAATGTCAGATTTATCCATCCAAGCCAGATATGATTATTTATGAAAAGTCTGGATTTGAAGACTTGTGCATTCACATATGGTAGCACTGAATTAGGACTTTATCACTTTCTCTTTTCCGGAAGGTTCTTTACTTTTAACGCACATATGACAAGCAAATACAACAGTTTCCTCTCAGTGCTGAGCAGAGCTGAACTTACTGTATTTGACTTGTATAGCTGGTAAATGTTGTCCAGTACAGATGGCACGGGTTTCAAGAATTTACCAAAAAGTATGTTACATATAGAGGAAAGAAAGAAAATGAAGGGTGCATGTTTTTAATTGAATATAAGAAAATGTAAAACTAACCAATTTTATCATTTTCTTCTGACTATAGGGCAAGCCACATGATAAGACAAATATCCATTTTCTCCTCTTCCAGTGTTATCCGTCCAGCCACACAAATCTTTCAAGGCCTTGTGCCTAAGAAATCCAGAATGAAAACTAAGGACACTTTTACACGACCTCTAAAATCCGCTGGAAACTTAAATTCGGACCAGAGATCGTGGGGGTTTGTCCCGCTTCCTGTGTTCTCACCCTTCCACACTCCATTGCTCCTGTCTGAGGTGAGGGGAGGGAGAAAAAAAGGGAGAAAAGAATGCAGGCTCACCTCTGTCTGTGTCGGAGCAACCCCATAGGGATTCCAGGCTGTTAAAGGGGTGGTGGGGACAAAAAAATAAACAGAAGGCAAGGAGAGCCCAGCATCCACAGCTTTATAATCCGCATCAGAATTTTTTTTACCTCCGGAGACCAGGTACTTGTAAAATGTGCTGGGGCGCGCTTATGTGGGCGTGGTTACACTTAATTTTTTTAAAAGTCCGCAGCTGGTGGGAAAACAATGTTAAGCTCTGCATCTCAGAACCCTTTGCCTCGGATTTTAGGGGTTGTGTAAAAGCAGCCTAAGCTGTCTTTATCTCTCAGTGACCCAAACAAAAACAGGCTCATTTGCCAAGTGCCCATTTGAAAAAGGTCCTGCTAGAATAGACTGAGTTTCATATTCAAAGACTAGTGTTTCTAATCATGAATGAACCACTGTGTTCTGCTTTGACAATTTTACTGAGAGAAGATAGATGAAGAGTGGCTGGCTTCCTCAATTAGCCAGGAGACAAACAGCTGGTAGATGTTTTCACTCTGTCTACCACAAATAAGATAATGGTAAGCACCAACTGGAATCAATTCATTTCAGCCATTCCCACATGAGTCACCAGAGAGAGGAGGAAATAGTCTTGTTTGCAGCCTGTTAATGGTATGAATCCTATAATCCCCACAGGTAGTACCTGGGCCTAATTATTCCTTCCTTCCTTCCTTCCTTCCTCCCTCCCTCCCTCCCTCCCTTCCTTCCTTCTGCTTGCTGTTTGAGACTTATGCCAATTAGATGACCAAAGAGATGAGCGGAGAAACAGGTGGACATTTCCACTACAACCTTATTTCCAGCTTCTTAAGGTAGCTCTGCTCTGCAGAGAGAGAGAGAGAGAGAGAGAGAGAGAGAGAGACAGAGAGACAGAGACAGAGACAGAGAGACACAGAGAGACACAGAGAGACACAGAGAGAATATGGTAATATGAAACAAGACCCAGACACTAATGTGGGAAGGAGAGGATGCAAACAACAGCCAGTTTCCATGCTGCTTTGTCCTTCTCACTGCTGCTGTAGAAAGTTGAAATGGGTTTTAATACAAGAGCTAAAAACCCCATCAACATGATTTCAAGCAATCACACTGCCAGAATCAATGTGAAAGTATGTTATTCCAATAATCTAGAATCCCCAGCAGCAGAGGAAAACAACTGGACTTGGAAGGGAAAGTTAGAGGCTAATGCACATTTTTCCTGGGTCATCCACCGATTCCATTAGGCCCTCCCAAGCTATGACACTCAAAGTTATCACCCCAAGAGACACTAGGAAGTCAGCAACTAGAGGTAGGACCTTCTCAGCTGTGGCCCAACCCTTCAGAATCAACTGATTGTTTGAAATTTGCCTGGTTTCCTTCCTCCTAACATTTAAAAATACTTTCGGAAAGAATGCTTTGTAGAGAAGCCTTTTTTGGGTAATCTGTTTCAATGTGTTTCTCTGCTGCTCTGCTTGTTATATGCCCCGTGCTCCTTTTTAGCTTGTAGCTTATGTCTGTTTGCTGATTGTTTGCTGTTCATTTGTTTTATTCAATTTATGTTTGCTGTGATTTATCCTATTATAAACCACCCAGAGTAGTGCACTGTACTAACACTGTACACTCTGCAACAGGAAAGGGACCTTGGTGTCCTGGTGGACAACTCAATGAAGGTGTAAACCAAGGTGTTTACTTCACGTACTTCTTTGTTCCATGACCAGTTTGTACCATGACAGAGTTTGGTCACGATCACATGATTTTGTCCCTGTTTTAGTGTTCCCATGGTTGTGATAACTTGTCTCGTGATAAGTGTTACCTCACGGTCTTGTACCGTGACAAACACTGAATTTGTCTAGTTTCCTTTTTCCTTTTTGGGGGGGCTTAAAAATTCTTTTTCAATATTTTGCTTCTGAAAAGTTAAACAAAAACTGGACACAGTTTTCTGGGAGAAACGAATGTTTTGTTGCATGACAGTTGTTACTACACTGTGTCTTGTCTCGGAACAGAAAGTGGGAACAAAGAGTAACAAGGGAAAACCCTACCCCAGTACCAGGTACAGTATTGTCACACTTAGCGCCTATTCCGGGGGCGTGGTCAAGACAAACTTCCGTAGTTGCACGATGGATGTGAAGTAACGTTTTTTGTACCACTCCTAAGCACAACACTAACAGAGACAAAGTGGACATGAAGTAACTGCCAAAGTGTGCCGCAGCAGTGAGAAAAGTAAACTCAATGCTAGGAGTCATTAGGATGGGTATAGAAAATAAGCCAGCAAGTGTCATTTGGCCTCTTTATGATTCGATAGTGAGACCCCATCTGGAGTATTGTGTACAATTCTGGCCACCACACCTCCAGGAGGATATTATGGAAATGGAAAGACTGCAGAGGAGGTCAACCAGAATGATTTAGGGGAACACGAACACCTTCCTTACCATCTGAGGCTGCAACGGTTGGGCCTCTTGAACAATGGCGCCTAAGAGGTACACTTATGAAACACCTCATCAATCCTTGTCTGCGTCGTGCTTTTATGCTCGCTTGATTGAACATCCTTCCCTCAGCAGTTCTTTCAGGAAGATACTACAACGTTCCATTTGAGAATAGACTCTGTAAACTATGTTTACTGGAATCGGACTCAACCTCTCATATCCTTCTCTCCTGCCCCTCCCACCACAAGCTCCGCCTTCGCCTTCTGACCCCTTATATTTCCAATTTCTCTGGATCCCCAGAGAGTATAACAAAGTGTCTTCTTGAGGACAAGCTTCCGGAATTGACAGCCTCTGTGGCTGAATACTTGGCCAGTGTTTTACATATTAGTAGTTAGTCTGGATCCAAGGCCTGCTATTAACCCAATCTTTTAATCATTTTTACTTATTTATTTATTTCCTACCTCTCTATTTTATATTTTGCTTCATCTGTTTTATATCAATTTATGCCAATAAAGGTTCTTGTATGTATGTGAGGTACACTTTTAAGAACAGCTAGCAAACAGAAATATTTCAGCAAAATATTCTTCAGTTGCTCTGGTAAAAATATACTGTGATAGCCACTCTCCCAAGTGTGGATTTATACCGTATTTAGTGATAAACAACATCACTGAAAGCAACCCAGAAAGATAATTTGGAAAAAAATAAGCAACAGAAAGAAAACCCATGATTGTTCTCTCCAATTTGGATGAATCTGATCAGGATATACATGTGTATGTCCTCGGGATCATGAACAAAAGTTTCACTGCCTGCAAATACCCAAGGGATTCTAGAATACACTGTTTTTCACAACTTTTCATCTGCTATTCAGGTGCAAGATTAGAAAATAGAGATTGGTCTGACCTCAGATTAATTCACAGACTGTTTACAGCTCACTCATTGCCTCCTTAATAAGGAGAGTCCACACAGATAAGCAAATATCCCAGGGATATTGTAAATATGGCATTTTATAGAATTGCCTGCAATGCTGCAAGTGGAAGAGGATATATAAAGGCAGCCTTTTTTTTTAATGAATTGACCTTAAGGCAATCATGAGCTGCAGTGTAAATAAACACGGAATCCAAGCTCCTGATAGACACATTAGCAAGATGCTTACATTTCTGTCTATTTTCTGTGCATTTCCTTAAATTAAATTTATATAGTTGTTCCCTTCCTTCCTTCCTTCCTTCTAAATTGGCTTGCCAATATAGCTCAGAATTAGAGATGGGCACGACTTAGTGCAATTTTCGTTTTTGTTTTCGTTTTTCATTTTCATTACGTAACGAAACGAAAAACGAAAAACGGTTCAAAAATGGACCGAAAACGGAAACGAAATGACTAATTTTGAGCCAGTTTTCGTTTTTCGTTACTGGAAAAGCACTCAATGGAGCTAAATGGGGAGAAACGAAAAATTTTTCATTTTCGTTTTCGTTTTTGTTTTTCGTTTTCATTACGTAACGAAACGAAAACAAAAAATTTTGAAAATTAGCTCACGAAAACGGAAACGAAACGAAACGGACCCCTAGCCAAAAACGAAAATGAAAACGAAAATTTTTTCTGAGTCGTGCCCATCTCTACTCAGAATGAAACCCTTAGACTCTTCTGGCAGGTAGATGTTAGGGATCTTCATTGCCCTTGAAGAAAAGCAATAAAATGGGTCATTTGCATCTGTTTTGGCAGATGATAGGACATAGCAAAATGCTCCCAATGGCATATAACATGAACTGGCTCCCCCAACATCCTGGCAGTATTGAATACTGCTCCAAGGTATGGATCGTTGAGCCATGCATGAAACCCAAGAGCAGTCCTAGATAGTCTACCTACTGAAAGCCTTGGTTACATCATCAGAAATGTACAATAGGACCCCGGTATACACTGGGAATTGGTTCCAGGCCTTCCCGTGGATAATGAAAACC
>JAHTLZ010000065.1:9129417-9169397 GCA_023846285.1 Phrynocephalus versicolor | reverse complement strand
TTGTCCAGCTGTGTAGGTCCTCAGAGGATACATACATCCTTCATGCAGTGGGCGAAAGAAATTAGCTACTGAAAAATTCTGCAAATATCAAGAGAAGGGGATAAATGATATAAAAAAGCCTACCCAAACTGCCAAGTGCCAACTATTTTTTTCTTACTTCAGGCAAATGCTGCTCCGCTTAAAGAAAGGGAAAGGTAGACTCCCCCTCACCATCCTTTAGGCATTACTGTTGCATGTGTAACAGGCAGCCTCTCCATGCTGCATTCTTCTTGAGCTTCACAACTCTGATACAGATATTTTGGTTAGTCACAAAAGGCATCCGTACCATTTTCACAGTTCAACAGTAGCAAGTCTCCAGGATGGCCTTTTATGCAGGATGTTACATCCTTTTGACTTCAGCAGGATCCTTTGAAGTGACATCACTGATGCCCTGCTTCTCATCTCAGATTTCGACTTTGAGATCTCAAGCAAGGGGGCAGCCGTTCAGGAGGCAACCATGTCTACTGCAAAACCAGAGAGGAAGTTCTGTTCAGAAGCACTCCATAAATAATACTGTTGAAGAAAAGTGAGCAAAAAGAAAGTGAAAGAACCAAAGTATACCACTTCCACTTCAGATAAGACAAAATATTTCAGATTGTTAAGGCTTGGAAAAATATTTGTAATTGTTTAGGTCCTCAAAATCTGGTAGAACATCTCTTCCACAAAACAGCTACCCATCTCATGCCATCCTTGCAGTCCTTGATATTAAGTACTCTAATATCAAAGGAGTCAATGAGGCCAATATGAAGAACCAAATCTTCTCTGTTTTAGCTCCTTCCTTCTTGAACAAGCTTCCTTACTGAGGTTCCTCACACACGACCCCTCTCTGTTTTTAGGAAGCTAATTAAGGCTGAATTATATAAAGCCTTCTTCTACCCATTGTAAATATCGCCCTGAGGTACTCAAATGGGTTTTAATGTGCACATTTTTATTTACAAGTAGTTTTTACTTAGCAACTGGGTTTGTTTATTTTCTTGCATTTTTGTATTGTTGCATAGGGTTTTATGATTTTGCTGCATATTGTGAACTGCCCAGAGAGTGGCAGTACTGATGGTGTGGAATAGAAATGGAAATAAATAGATGAATAAGCAAATTAATGAACAAACTAACAAGCACACAAGCAGGGTTGGAGACTTACCGTAAGTCACATAATTCACTGTCGGGCTTAGATGGTGTACTGGCAACTTCAACTTGGATTTAACTCCCTCCCCTCCCCCATGACTTGGAGTTGAGTCACATCTTGAAACCAACCCACCCCTTGCTTTTTCCTGGGGGAAAGGCTTGCTTTTTATAGGGACTCACACTTGTGTCTTTGGACTTGGTACTTGGTGTCAAAAATGTGGACATGGAACCAGGGACTTGCCAATAGCCCTGTAAATAAATAAATCAGAAGTACTGCATGGCTAAGGATTAGATCAGAAGCCCAGCTCTCAACCCTGTGCAATATATTTTACAACCTGCATCCAGTTATTGCACACATGTAAAATATTGTTTGCAACTTACTGAGGCACATCGTCAATACATAATAAAGTGTTCTGCTTTATATTTATGTAGAAGTTGGAAGCCTGTGTTAAAATGTATGTCTGCTTGCTGTTTCTATAAAGTTCTCTGAATACTTCTTAGAGATTTGTGTGTACCAAAATGAAGTACTACCGGATTGTTTAATTCTGTGGGAAGATTTGTGGGTAGTTTCAAGACAAGCATTTATTTGCTTGATCTAAGTCATCTCTATCAGATCATGTATTGCAGTAAAATTAAGAGAGGGTGGAAAATTTAGCTTGCAGTAGTAATATGTTCATTGCCTTTCTCAGAAGCCCTTATTTGTCATGTAAAACACAGTTCTTTAAACATCAGCTATCTTCTTTCAGAGAGCATAATAATATAAAACTGAGAAAACAAATTTTATGATCTCAGCTAATTCTGCTTTTTTATTGCTGTTCCTTGTTAAAAGAAACATGACACAGAAAATCATCTCAGATGAATATAAAATGGAAGAATTCTGAAATTTCAGTAAACCTCATTATTTTCTTATTTTTTATTTATCTCTACCACTTCCTTTTTCATACACTTGCTAATTTGACTTCTGCTTTTACTTAAATAAACATGAAATGTATATGCCTACTAAGCTGTCTTGTTTTATTCTCTTTGCACCTTACTCCACTGCAATCATTCTATTAATTTTTTATATTATATTTTCCAAGTCTTCCCTTTGTAAGAAGAATCTCTAAAGTCTGTAGTACCAATACTTATTCATTATGGATGTAGTGTAGTGAATCGCTAGAATTGTGAATTTCTTTTCTTTCTCCCCTTTCTTTCTTTTTAATTTTTTTTTTATTTTATGTTCAAAGACTTGTATGTGAAAGGGCTGCCACAAAAAATACGTCCAGTGTGGGAAATAGTGCATGCAAAAGTAAATTGTACATTGTTTTAGGAAAGAACAAAGAAGGAAATACTAGCAAATCAGATACTGGGAAGTTCTCTTAGGGACCAAGTAACAAAAGGCAACTCTTTATAGATCTGATCTTGATGCCATGTCTCTGAAATGTGAACTCTGTTGCTTAATCCTGAGAGGCTGTGGGCTGACATTAAAGCAGTGTAGAGATTTTTATGCTTGATTTTTTTTTCTGTAAAAGGGAACGTGTAACCCTGTGCACACAAATGTCAAAATGACAGTTGTGGGTCACATGCTTGCACAGATGAAAAATGATCATGCTTGTAAATGGCTGAAAAGAAAAGGAAAACAACCAAGTGTCCTCCATTGGTGTGTTTTATCACAGAATTCTATGCCATGAAGCAGAGTATCTGTGCTTATCCCTTTTAAACTGTTTGAGAGTTAAACATGGAAAGCCTCTGTGGTGCACCACAGTGGTTCCCATCCTTGCGTAAACCAAGTATTCCTGGAAGAAAACTATCAGAAACCCCTGCCAACACAGCTAATGAGTAAGGCCAATGGGAACTGCAGTTCAAGAGCACCTGAGATACCCAAGGTTGGGAACCACTGGTGTAGTGGAACTGGTGTAGTGGATAGTGAGTCAGACCAGATTTTAGGATACCTGGGTTGAAATCCATGGAAAACCACTAGAGGGGTGGAAACAGCATATCATTCCTGAGTCCTGACTCATCTCACTCAGAGTTCCATATTGGAAGATGGGCGGTATAAAAATAAAACAAACAAATAAATAAAGAACCCTCCTAGGGTTACCGTTTGGAACATAAATCTTTCTTGTGGCTTTTCTCTTTTCCTCTTGCTGTCAAGCTTGTTATTAAAGACACAGTGGTACTTCGACTTAAGAGCAGCTCGACTTAAGAGCAATTCGACTTAAGAGCTGAAAACTGTTGATATTTTAACTGCCATCTTACAAATTTTAGATATGGTCTGTTCGACTTACATTTTTTTTCATTTTTCATTTTTCAACTTTTTAAAAATTTGTTTTAGATAGGTACCCCAACTTAAGAGTAGTTTGACTTAAAAGCATGCACTCGGAAAGGATTAAATTCGTAAGTCAAGGTACCACTGTATTAATGCAATGATTATCCAGTTGACTATACACGCCCCACCACTGTGATTAACCAATTAAGACCACATTGGTCTTCCAGCCTTCTGTCAAAAAAGGAAAGCATGCTGAATGCAAGATAGGTGGATGAAGAAAATTGTGTACTAACAAAGAGATATACTCGTATTTCAAGGCATGATGGGATCTTTCTTCCAAAAGCATGCAAAACCTTGTGAGGAAGGTCAGGCTGTGTGACTGACAGTTTTAACCTGAACTCTCAGTCCTTGTATATGGAGATTAATTACTTATGTAATAAATACACATATGGACAATGATATCTAGCTATTATTAGGATGTGTCGAGTTTTCTCGACTTTCAAAATTCAAACATGAGGGGTGCTAAACATTTGTGGCTTGATGAGGGAATTTCAAAAAATGTTTTTGCTAAACTGACAATTTGTTTTTGCTTGGTAAATGAACATGTAAAAATGATGTTTTTTTCCCTAGATTTCTCTTCCTCACCAATGACAAAACTTAATTAGTATGACTGCACTCATATCTTAGCTGTGAGTGTTAAAATAGCCCCCAAAACAAAAAACTAGGCAAGGAATATTCACTCATCAAGACCTCTTGCCTTCTGAAATGCCAACTCTGTGAGATGTCCTGTGATATGGATTATTGCTACAGGACCAAAGTGGTGTGGATGCTAGAAATTATCTAGCAAGCAATCTTGCAGAGTACATTTCTCCCAAAGTAGAGATGGGCACAAAATGAAAAAATAGTGTTTCATTCCATTTCATTCTGTAGTAGCTTCATTTCGTTTCATTTGTAATGAATTTTTAAAGTAGCTTTGTTACAAAACAAAGCAAAATGAAACAAAACACTATGCTCCCCTGGGTCCTAAAGGACCAAAATGGTAGGGGAGCTTCCTCAAGCAAGTCTAGGTAACCCCCTGAAATTTGGAAAGGTTTGGGTTTCAGGGGGCTGAGATATTAAGCAAAAAATGGGGTACCCCTATGAAAAGATCTTTCTAAGTGGACCCAGAAGTCAAGCTCCTATTAGAAATATCTTTTTCTTAGTGGCACCCCCTTTGGAACTTATTTATTCTGCTCCATGATCCCCAAACCTTTCTAAATTTCAGGGGTTTTTGGGGAAGAGCTTGAGCTCTCCTGCCATTGATTCATCTAGAATGAATCATTTTGTTTCATCACAAAATGCCATTTTCCCCTCTAGAATGAATCATCCTAGATTCATTCTAGAATGATTCATTCTAGAATGATTCATTCTAGAATGATTCATGCATTTCCCCCTCTAGAATGAATCATTCTAGAGGGGGAAATGGTATTTTGTGATGAAACAAAATGAAGCACATCCTACCGTTTTGTTTGGTAATGAAGTTATGTGTTACCTAACAAAACGACAAAACAGTGTTTTGCTTTTTGTCCATCTCTGTTCCAAAGTGATTGAGAAGTGGGATTTTCCTAACACTGCTTTTGTATTCCCTGATACAAATTCAAAAGCTACACTCTTACAGAAAATTCAAGACATTTGGGAACAAGGTAAGAATATATCACCTCATAGGGGAAAGTTAGATGTCAACAAGATGCAACTAAGTGAGGACAAGTTCATGTCACAACCTGGGTTCACCCAGACCTAACCCTTGATTGTGCCAAGTGGAAGGCCAAAACAAGAATACCGGACACCAAGTGGGACAAGTGCTATGGGATAAAAAGAAGACTAGGGGAAAGTTTGTAAGCCACCCAGAGACCTTTGGGTAGTGGGCGGCATATAAGTTGTAAAAATAAATAAATAAAAATAAAAGTTAGAATCCAAAGAGGCTTTCACTTTAAAACTTGACAAGTATTTTTTTTTTTAGATCCTTAACTGCAAGTGTAAAATTGTACTTTGCTGTGAACCTGGTTGTGCAACAGACTACAAAATGGAACTCCATATTCAATGTATATGTCATAAGGAGTTTCAACTCTGCAAAGAAATGACTTTCATTAAGAGTCAGAGAGAACTGGCCTGCCAGATTAGCCAGAAAATAACAGAAAAATACAAATGGCAAGAAGATGTGAGAAGATGGCTTTCTGTATAGGAGAGGAGTAAACCAGATTTTTCACTATCATCAAATGAAGTTATTTGCTCGACTGATGAGGAAGAAGAAATGACTATTCCTGAAGACAGGAAGGATGAAAGTTATGGAATGTCAAAATTTCCAAGTATAATGGTACCTTTACTTATGGGTTTAATCTGTTCTGAATGCATGCTCTTAAGTCGAACAGCTCTTAAGTAGAGCAGCCCTATCTAAAAAAATATATCAAAAAATAAATAAAAATAGCAAATAAAATAAAATAAAATAAAATTGGTAAGGCAGCAGTTAAAACACCAACAATTTTTCGCTCTTAAGTCGAGCTGCCGGTAAGTAAAGGCACCACTGTACATCTTACACGTCTAATAAAAATAAACAGCACAATACATTGGAAATACACAATGTTGCTATGCAGAGCATCAGGTATGGTGTTGGCCTGTGTGCCACAGCTGCCATTATCACTGCAGCTGATTATAGATGCTGGCTCATTTGCTGAACAAGACAAGACATTTGTAGTGGGTCACAATCAAGTGAAGAGTACCCAAGGAAAACTTATAAAATCACTAGATCAAAAATTTGATGAATTTTGTGAGGAGAGTGAAATTGACTGCATCGTCTTTTATGGCCATCAAGACACAACTCAAGTTTTGCTGAGAGCTGATAATTCTGATCAGTGTTTCCATAGCACCATCAAAGAAGAGCCATTATTCTGCATGCAGAAAGCCAGGGTGGTATCTGTACTCCAGAGGAAGAGTCAAACACAAACGCACCAACTGAAGCCATTGCTAAAAATGTATCAGAATCAGAACACTTTTATTGTCCAAGTGTGGTTGGACACACCCAGAATTTGTTTTGGTAAAATATGCTCTTGATATAAAAGGAAATATAAGAATCAGATAGTCAACAATAAAAACACAGTACAACAATACAATATATCCTATTGTTTTGTTGTACTGTGTTTTTATTGTTGACTATCTGATTCTTATATTTCCTTTTATATCAAGAGCATATTTTACCAAAACAAATTCTGGGTGTGTCCAACCACACTTGGCCAATAAAAGTATTCTGATTCTGATTCTGATTCTGTAGTGGCTTTCGTAAAGAAGGGCATTGATAAAATTATGGAGGCCATTGCAGGCGATTCCACAAATATAAACACTGTTTGGATTGGTGGTATCATGAACATTGTTGAGGTGAAACTTTGCCGTGAGCTGATCTGGTTAGGCTGTGCTCTTCATACGAATGAGTTGCCCCTGGGACACTTGATCACAACACTATATGGGAAGATCTTATCGAACAACAAATGCACTGGTCAAATTGGGAAGAGGCTAGACAATTCCAAAGAACTAAAAATTGATCCTTCATTCTCTAAAGTCTTAAGTGGAGAGCCTTTCATTTCTCTTAATCACAGTGTAATAAATAATTTTTCAACATTAAGCCTATGGGTACAGAATTACATGGGTCATAAGGACAGGAGTACTTCCCATAGTGCTTGCTCATCTTGAAATTGGTCCAGTGAGCCACTCAAGAATGTTAACAATTGAAAACAGGGTATATCGGTTGCAAAACATGGTTTTAAGGGCAAATTCCTCCAGAACATAAGATAGTAGAGTTCCTTGTTGGTGTACTTTTCTGCTAGTTCCAGATCAAATACTCTTGGGTGGAAGGCCCATGCCATAGGTTGTTCCAGCTCCAGCTACTAAGACTCCAAAAGAAAGCTGTAGTGGATGCTGTTTTGCCAACCATCCAGTGTCCAGCATGGTATGCATTTAATGAAATGATCACTCAAATACTCTTGTGTTGCAGTCAAGTGATTGGTGAAAGGCTGGGGTGCAGAAGATGATTGACTTAAGGAGTGGAAATGATTTCCTGTGAGATCTTTTTGTACATCCCAGAAAGACTCCTTCTATTAATCTGAATTCCTGAAATCAAAAGACATATTTTAGATCCCCTTAAATTAGCCCTCTTAAATGACATCCTCTAAGCTAGCATACTCCAAACATCTTTAGCCATGCATTTGAATGAACCCTAGGCACATGGTGCCAGATGTACGATATCAAGACAAACATGCATTGGGGAGAGACCTCCCATTGGTGCCAAAGGCTTTCTGCCTAGTTCAAATGGGAATATTTGCCTTGAGAGTGAAACTGCAGAGCAAAGTGTTAAATCCTACTTCCATACCTTTTCTGAGCCACTTATTATCACCTGCCCCCTTAAATGATCCACTTACCATATTTCAAAACCAGCATGTGAACTGTACAGGAAAAGATCTCATGGCACATTAGTTAAACGGTAGTACTGCAGTCAAGACTCTGTTCATGAGCAGAGCTCAATCTCTAAAAGCTCAAGACATCAGCTCAAGGTTGACTCAACCTTCCATCCTTCCAAGGTCAGTAAATTAAGGGCCCACCTCTCTGGTGTAGGGGGCAATGTGTAGCCTGCATAATTACATTACAACTCACCCAGAGAATGCTTGAAGTGTTATGGGTAGAGATGGGTACTTTGCAATCCATACAAACTATGAAGATCCAGTGGCCAGCTGTGGGCAATCACCTTCTCCCCTCCCTCCAGCTGCCCAGACTACCCACTGGGTTTTGTGTAGTGCCAAGAAACCCCATGGACTAAAAAGCCTGCCTGATTTGCAGACACGTGAACATCAGTTCAGTGCATAATCTCTCTGATTTGCATTCTGATTCCCATCCAGAAAGTCCTTCAACTGGACCATCTTTATTTGACTTAGTTCATCCCATGCTTGCTCAGAAACATTAGTTGTGCTCGATGTCCTCCATCCAGGTCTGAAACCTGACTGTCCAATCCCACATAGAGAAGCAGATTGGTTTGGCAGCTGAGCCTTTCTTGAGCACTGACAGTGATGCGGGTATCTATGGTGGTATAGTACAGTTTTATTTAGCATTATTTGGTGGTGGGTAGTATTTCACATGGCCATGGCCAAAAATGCCACTCCTGTAACCTTATGGATTTCAAAAAAAATCTACAATACACTGAACCAGGTTTAGGGCCTGAGATGTGCAACTCTTTACCAGTTGTAAAATCCTGCTGGTTGAATATTTAAGAAATGGTTCAGATTTGGATATTATCTCATTCAGTAGCATTTTTTCAAACATTATATATATTGTAGATGAGAAAATAATGGGATTGGTTTGTGACTGCTAGATTCTCCTGTCGTTTTTGTTGTCTTAACCTCGTTTTAATATAACAATCACATGGGTATTCAACCACATTTTTCAAATTAATTTTAATTTTAATTTAAGGCCATTTTATAGTCAATTTTAAAGAAGATTAATTTTTAAGGCAATTAATAAAATATTAAAAAGTAAGAGTTAATCTTTGCTTTTGGCCCAGACTAGTTAATCTGGTAGATCTGCATATAGCCTTGTCTCACAGCTTTACTGTTCTTGTGTTTCACCATGTTATAGCTTTAATGTGATCACAACAATGTGCCGTCAAGTCATTTCTGACTTATGACTATCCTCTTCAGGTGGTTTTCTCAGTCCTGAGGTGCCCTGGGACTGTGCAACTTGACCAAGGCCACACAGGTTGGTTCTGCTTGAGGGAGGCACAGTGTAGAGTCAAATTCCACAGCCAGATACATAAACCACTGAACTCTCCAGTAGAGATGGGCACGACTTAGCGGTATTTTCGTTTTCGTTTTTGTTTTTCGTTTCCATTACGTAACGAAACAAAAAACGAAAAACGGCTCAGAACTGGAACGAAAACGGAAACGAAATGACTAATTTCGAGCCAATTTTCGTTTTTCATTACTGGAAAAACACATAATGGAGCTAAATGGGAAGAAACGAAAAAATTTTCATTTTCGTTTTCGTTTTTTCGTTTTTGTCACGTAACGAAATGAAAACGAAAAATTTTGAAATTAGCTCACGAAAACGGAAACAAGCCGAAACGGACCCCTAGCCGAAAACGAAAATGAAAACGAACAATTTTTCTGAGTCGTGCCCATCTCTACTCTCCAGCCAGCTCTCATGATATAAGTTTAGCTCCTGATTAAAAAGCAAGACTTTCCATAGGAGGAAAACATAACTGAAATACGTAGCTCTTAGCTGAATCTTTTCTGTGTGCTTCTTTATTATACTGATCAAAAAGTACCCAAACTACTTGGATCAGATGGTAATGAATGCATAAGCTTTTCAATTGCAGAAAAACTTTGCCTCCTCTACAGGGAAGTATTTATGAAGAGCTGAAGTAATCCTGATATGTACATTAAAGAATGTTAATGTATGGTGCAGAAGAACCTCTGTTGGGAGACAAGAGGACTCCCTCCTGCACTCCAGGTAACAGATGGGATTTAAAATGCCATAAATTATGTATAGGCAGGCAGTATGATGGGGATGCTTTATGTTTACACTTAATGGGAAACAAATAAGACAGTAAATTTCACCTCAGGCAAATAATAGCTCCTCTCTCAAATAAATTCACCACGTCCCAGGCAAAGCATATGGTTCACATTTTTTTTAAATGGCGGAAATAATCACCGTGGCATGGTTAAATGACACAACTTTGGAGTGCAATGGGAGGTATTTGTCCTCATCTTCTCCAGGAAAAGTGGAAGGAGGTTTGCATTTAAATGCAAGATAGATTCATTCGAGATTGTGTCAAGCAGACAATGTCTTTGTAGTTACTCCCTCAAGGCATTAATTTTTCTCTATGTGTCCCATATATGTGCATGGCTTATGACATGCCCATGTCCGCTGTAGAGGAAGGACGAAAAGAAGGCAAGCAGGCAGGTAGGAAGGCAGTAGAATCTTATTGAAAGTATATGTGAAATGGAAGAGATGCATGACAGAAGGAAAGAAAAGGATGTAATATGAAGTAGAGATGGGCACGACTCAGAAAAAATTTTTCGTTTTCATTTTCGTTTTCGGCTAGGGTCCGTTTTGTTTCGTTTCTGTTTTTGTGAGCTAATTTCAAAATTTTCAGTTTTAGTTTCGTTACGTAACGAAAACGAAAACGAAATTTTTTCCGTTTCTCCCCATTTAGCTCCATTATGTGTTTTTCCAGTAACGAAAAATGAAAATTGGCTCAAAATTAGTCGTTTCGTTTCCGTTTTTGGTCCATTTTTGAACCGTTTTTCATTTTCGTTTCATTACGTAACGAAAACGAAAAAACGAAAACAAAAACAAAAATACCGCTAAGTCGTGCCCATCTCTAATATGAAGCAAACAAAGTTCTTTATCTTGTGAAAACATATGTTTGCATTCTCTTTTTCATGGAACTAGGAACTAGATCATGCATTTTCAGATTTCAATCCCTTGCATGTAAAAGACTTTCACTCCAATGTTTTGCTGTTTAAATCAGAATGTATCACAATTTGATTACCTTATCTTTCTAAACTTAGTATTAAAAGGTCTGGTTTCATTCATTATGAAGCTGTAGCTGTAGGGCGAGAACTAGTTTGGAGGAAAGTTAATTTGAACATGTGAGAAAGCAATATTTATATACAGTGGACCCTCGTATAACAAATGGTTTGTATAACATAGAATCTGTACAACAAAAAAATTCTGAAGATAGGGGAAATTTGCTTAACAGAATTTCCTGTGGCACAAATCTGTACAACATTAAAACAGTCACGATTAGGGATCACTCTGTTTTCAGTGCATACCTATGGAAAATGTGTATAAAGCAAAATTTGCTTAATATAATTTCATTTGGAATGAATTAATTCCTTTATACAAGGCACCACTGTATGTTATTTTTTCAACATCTTCACTCTCTCCATTTCAGCCCACCATAGCTTTCAAAATAACAAATTACAGATTGAAACCAAATGCCGATTATTGAAATACAGACAAATAACTCTTCAAAAGCAGATGTTAACATTTTTTAAAATAGCAACATGTGCTGCTTATACAACTCCCCAGGGTGCTGAAAGCACTCGCTGGGTGGTTTACAATTCAGTTATGAATTGTAAACCATTGTCGCTCCAGTGAGCTGGTTACTCAATTTACTGACCTCAGGAGGATGGAAGGATGACTCAACCTCAGACTAGCTACCTGAGCCTGTGGGGATTCAAATCACTGTGAGCAGATTCTTGCCTGCATTACTGCAGTTTAGCCCCTGTGCTAATGTTAAAACTAACTCTAAAGATGAAAGGCATTTTGTGTCAATATAGGTTCAGACTCCACCAGAAGCTCAACAAGATGGACCTAACATCCCTTGAGAAGGAGTTCCGCAAAAAGAAAAAGCTCTGGCTCCATACAGTAATGGAATGTGTGGTGTACCCTGGTAAGGCTGCACTGAACAAGATATGTACTCAGGTCAAAGTCATGGTGGTTCCAGGGAGTGTCGGAGGACCTGAGCTTCATGGAGCCCTTTTACATGACCCCTAAGATCTGCTGGTAGCTTAAATTCAGATCCCCCCAGCCAGATATCATGTGGGTTTTGTTCCTCTTCCTGTGTTCTCACCCGTCCACACTCTGTTGCTTTTGTCTGTGGTGAGGGGAGGGAGAAAAAAATGCAGGCTCACCTCCGCTCACCTCTGTCTGCTGTCAGAGAAGCCCCGTAGGGATTCCTGTCTGTTAAAGGGGTGATGGGGACAACAAAAGCAAACAGAAGGTGAGGAGAGCATGGCATCCACAGCTTTACAATCCACATTGATTTTTTTTTTTTACTTCCGGGGACCAGGTATTTGTAAAGTGCACTGGGGCACGCTTAAGTGGGCGTGGTCGTACTTTATTTTTTTTAAAGTCCACTGCTGGTGGGGAAAATTTTTTATGCTCCGGATCTGCAAGTGTTTTGCAGCGGATTTTAGGGGTAGTGTAAAAGGGCTCATGAAGTTTCAGAAGACTAGTAATACTGGAGCAGTTAAGACTGGGAAGTAGAAGGAAGGATAAAGGGGAAGTGGCAAGAGAAAGGGGCAGGGAAGGCAGAAGGAAAAAAGAATGAGATAGGTAGGGAGGGGTAAGTAGAGCTTGAGTGGGCTGGAAGGATTACAGAAAGAAGCACTGTATTGTAGAGGTAGAACTCGCATTTATGACTTGTTTTGTAACATTGAGTTTGCAGTCTGACCACAACATGGCTGTGCGAGCCTTTGGTCCAAGTCCAAAGTCCTTGGCTGTGTTGCTTTCCAAGCCTATTAGCTTCAATTTGTTGTAGTCCAATTTAGGGATCACATGAGCATGAAAACCATGTATAAGAAAATGGATAATGAAACAATACCACTAATAGCTTATTTAAATGAGCAATATCTGTATCCACACATTTCTAAAATGCTCCATTGTGTCTGTATTCTTATTTTGCGACTCTGCTGTTAAATAGCTCCCAGTTTCATTAACAGGATTCTGCTTTTTATATCAGTAACCCTCCTCCTTTGCAAGGAAACTGGGAAGGTATACAAGTCAGTGTGTTCTGTTACAATACTTGGTGAAATGGAGTCTACAGATATTTTTGTTACTTATTATGTGCCACCAAGCCAAACTGACACACAGCAATCCTGACAAGGTTTTTGAGGAAACTGAGATATTTAAGGAGTGGTTGACCAGCTCCATTTCTGAGTGTGCTTCCATGGTAAAGTCTAGGATTGAAACCTGACTTATTACTCTGTCCCCTAGAACACCCTGCATACATACTTGGTGCTCACACTGTATAAAAACCACCTTGCTTAAATGTCGTGGTGGTCAAAGAATGTTGTGGACAAAAGGAGAAAGCCATAAAAGCAAGTTGGTGGTAAACAGATTTGGAAAATTGAAAACAGTGACTGCGTTGGTAGAAGCAAATGGGAAGGCACAGGATGCTTCGAGGACTGAGAACCAGTTGCACGCGTGTTCTGTGTTGTCTTCTCAAGCTTGTTCCTTATTGGATTATGAATTCCATTTACTGAACACTGTATGCATGTTTATTCATTTTGCATGTAGTTATTTATGAATTTTGCTACATCTTACATACCTTGGCGAACCTACCAGAGTTGCCTTATGCTGGATCCAATCTGATGGCATGTGATTCACACATGTATTTACTTCTCGGTTTATCTAATGCACACACAACATTTCAGTAATGTTTGTGCAGGATCCAGTGTGGTCTAGTGCAGTGGTAGCGAACCTTTAGCACTCCAGATGTTTTGGACCACAACTCTCACAGTCCTTTATCATTGGCAATCTAGGTCCAGAATTCTGGGAGTTGTGGTCCAAAACATCTGGAGTACCAAAGGTTCGCCACCACTGGGCTAGTGAATCAAGTAGAACTCTATGGATTGGGAAGAATGAGGAGATCTGACCTCATTTGCCTTAAGCAGTCTGTTAGGGTCACTATGAATCAGTTCAAACTCAATGGCATGCAACAACATTGCCCTCCCATGTGAAATAAGGAGGCGAGACAAGATGTTGGTCTTATATGCATCTTGTTGGTTGGAACCTTGGAGTCTCCCAGGACCCGTCCAACCAGGCAGCTTAAGGCGAGTCCCTACCCTCTGGTGGTGCAGTCTGCTAGACAGCGCCCCCTGGGCTGGTAAATTCACATACTGCCCCCTGGGTCCTGAGGCTTCGCTACTTGTTGCTCCAGAGAGGCATCCCTGTGCATCCTCCCCCTGACGCTGTAATCTCACAATCCTCAGTGTGCAGGGGTTGGATGGGCTAGGAACGGATAATTTATTTCTGACTCACCAGATGCCTTTTCACTCCTTCCTGCCATCAGTGTGACCTATTGAAAGAAGCCCTAAGTTACACCACCAAGCACCAGTGTGGGATAGGCAAAACAATCTCTGCTCTCAACCAGCCAATCCTGAGAATGGGTCCAAAATTCCTATTCAGCCCCACAAGGCAACCAGTTAGACTCACAGTAGTGCCAAAAAATAGCGGTGGATGGGTGGGGAACGCTAGAGCCGCAAGAGGCTTCACTCAGGGGAGGAGTCCTGTTATATACAGGCCTCCGCCCCCTCCCCTCACTGGACACGATCCTTGCATCCAGTCTTGCACTTATTTGTGTGAAAGGGCAAACCGGCTCCGCGTGCTGGAGGCACCCAGCCATGGAGCCACCCTTCGTATCTTATTTCTTTTAAAACCAACCTACTCACTCAGTTGTTCTCATTTAAATCTGTGCTACTTTTTTTCTTGGCCCTTCCCCACCCCCGGTGCCTTTTAAGTGAGAGAAATGTATAAATATTAAAGGCAAAACATTTTTCTTATGTATGTTCCTAATGCATACATAGAATTTAGCCTGCTTTTAGAATCTAGGCTGCATAAAATTGTTGTTCCTTCTGCTATATGCTAGGATGCAGAAACAGGTGAAATGTGCTTTTGGTGGAAACTGTAGGCCTAGGAGTCAACCAATCACCATATTTACACATTACATTTGCACTAACAATATGGATCCATTGTTCACTACTAGGGTTGTAAATCCTCACTTTTGCTCGGACATGAGAGGGGAAAGTACTTTGTACCATTCTTGACAAGAGAAAAGTAGGGCAAGAACGTGTGTGTGTGTGTGTGTGTGTGTGTGTGTTGCATGTGTATAAACTAAATTGTGCAAATAGCATCGTAACACAAACAGTGGCTGAAATCCTGTTGAGCAAGGATGTAGGCTTAAATGGTGGTGATATCATCAATCTGTGACACTTCTTTGCATCCAGTTCCACAGCTTCTCTGCTACTGTCCCTGATAGCTCAAATGAAATGCAGTTGCCAGTTGAGTGTCTAATTTAACCCTCAAAAAGCCAGACCCAGCCACTGGAGGGGATATTAATCTGTCTCTTCCAACTCTATGATTCTATGATTCTATGATTCTTTATATGTTGCCCAAAGTTTAGTGTCTCAGTTTGAGTCCCAAATAGTTATGCCTCCCCTGCCCAGCCACAAACAGAAATTGAAGACTGAACATTAGCTAGCTGTAGCAGCTTGTATCGTGTTAATCGCCATTAAGTGCATCCCACAGAATTCTGACACTTATATTTTATTGAGCTCCTTAGCATTCTCTGTTACAACACTCCACTGAACTATCCTAAACTATTATATTAGAGCTCTGTAGCCAAGTAGCTGAAAGACCTCACCCAAGACAAATCCTAAGATGTTGTAGGACAGCTATATCAAATGGCTATAATTATGTAATGATGACAGATCCCAGCTTGTTTGTCGTTGTTTGTTTGTTTGTTTCCTCACTTTGGAACATAAATCCTAGCCTGTCCTTAACCAGTTTGTATATCTCCGGATCATCAGACATCAGCCCGTTTGCACTTGAATTGGAACCCTTCAGCCAGAGTCTGTCCCTGGGGCCAAGCCCTGGCAGATATACATTCATGAATTCACCGAACAATGTCAACACAACTCCAGTTACAGCAATGAGAATAGCAACTGAACAAAGCCTCAGGCACTGTAAGCTACTTTCCCTTAACTAACTTTCTTTCCTCTCGACTCAGTCCCCTTGGAGCAAAAGAGAAGGGAGGAGGCGAGATACAGGGCGGGGATGGTGAAATGAGGATTTAATGTGATTTACCATCTCAGAGGTGCAATGCTTGCCGGCAGAATGCCTGCTGTTGCAATTTCGAGCACAACCTGCCTTGCTGAGGGCTGTGCCAGAAGGCACAATCCAGCCCTATCAGAACAAACTGCAGGCGTTTTTCACCTGCTACTTCATATGCAACGCTGACATTCCTTTCATCCTCAATTTAATGTACTCTCCTCCGTGCCTCCCATCCAGAACCAGGGTAATGTAAACGACGGCATAATCCAGTCACAGATTTTGTTTTCAAATTCGCCTTCATCTTGTGTCTGACATGTGCCTTCAAGTTTCCCTCTTAAGATTATCTGACTAGTACAGCAGTTCTGCTCATTTGGGATAAGAAATGGGTAGCGGTCCCCCACCACCACCACCTTCCCATTGCGGTAGTATCTTTTAAAACCAGCCTTTAATGGAAAACTAATGAAGGGTTGTCAGGAATTATAGTCAGGACGAGGAGAGGAGATTGTACTGTATTGTTGTGTTTGTTTCCTGCTTCCTGCCTGATAAATGAAAAATGCACGCTATATGCATTCATATACAAAGCTCACAGAAAATGGCAGAAAACTAGACTATGGATGATGCCTTCATCAGCTGCTAGAAGAAAAATAAAAAAGTTGCTGAGCTGAGCTGAGCTGAAAGTGGAGCACAGATGGAAAATAGAGAAGGAAAAAGTTGTCATTTTTAACGGTTTACGTAAGACTTCAAAAACACCCAGTTTATGAGTAGGGGTGTAAACATGGGATTTTGTTGCCCCAGTGGGGCAAGAAACATAAGCTCATTTAAAGAGAAGCAGCAGCTTTCTTAAACTAACACAGAGGCATATAGACATACAGTGGTCCCACGCCCTTTCGTGGTTCATATACTGTGGTCCTGCTATATCGCTGGACCGCAGTATAAGCCAGGGCTCCAGCTGATAAGTGCTGGGGTGGGGGGAGAAAATATAAGCAGAGCCCTGCTAGATCAGGCTAAATATCCATCTAGTTCAGCTTCATGTATCTCACAGACGCCCCACCAGATATCTCTGGGATCACATGAGACAACTAAACCTGTCTTCTGATGCCACTCCCCTGTGTTCCATCATTTTGAGTTAGCCTCCTTTTAAGCCTGGGTACCTCTAAATGACAAATGCAGAAGGCTGGCATCAGGAGACAGGCATCTAGTTGCCTCATGTTCTCCTAGAGGCATCTGGTGGGGCTACTGTAAGATTTATGTGAGCTATTTTAAATCTGGGGTATCTTTGGGTTGGTTATTTCCAAATAGAGGGATAAATAATGTTACATCTAAACATTCATAACATAAAATCTCTTTGTGCAAACTTTCCAAAATTTGGTACAGAGCAAGGGTAGATTTTCTGCTACAAATATACCAAATTTAATGCTGATCCAAAGTTTTAAAAGTACAGTATAGGTTTTTGATAAGAGTTTCTACAATCTTTAGCATTTCCTTATAGAATGTTGACATGCTCTACCTCACAATATTCACTGCTGCCCTCTGGTGCAGCTATCCTTTTATTTTTAACAAGTGGTGTTGTAAAAAGCATGGAAGTACAGGCATCCCTCATGACAAGCCCAGACAGACGCAGCTGGAGCTTCTGGCTTTGGTATGTTTTTTCAGGGCAATTGGTGTTTGGGCACTTGGTCATAACAAAGGACCTGACCTTCCTGGATTTATTTCCAATTGTGGGTACTGTGTGGCTGTGGGGTGACAACTAGAACAATTGCACGGTCCAATTCTGGTGTGACAGTCAAGCAGTCATGCAGATTGTCAGCTCCCCGTCATTCCGATCCCCTAGGGTCATGAGACTTGTCCAGACGCTGACTTTGAAGTGCCTCGAGGCTAATACAGTTTTCCAAGCACATCATGTCCAGGGGGTACAAAATGAGATAGCTGATGGTCTCTCATGACAACAGATGGGGCACTTCAGGTTGCTGGTCCCTCAGGCATCACTTACCCCAAAGAAGCTCCCAGAAGAGTAATGGCCGATTAGTGCCAAGGCAAACAAGGCCATGAGCTCAGTGTTAGCCCCCAGAACCAGGCATACCTATTTCTCCATACCTGTGCTCAGTTTGCCAGATTTTGCCTTCACAAAGTCTTTGGCAGGTTATGTGAAAGGAACAATGATGTTGGAGGCTGCTTCTTCATTGGATCTCAGCTCTGTGTGGGCACAGAGCATGGTAAGGGATTGGCTGATTGCGTTTCGAAGGCTTTCAAATACCACTTGTTTGGTGTTTGGTGTTAGCTTCTGAAATGAATATTTTAATTGGTCAAAAACCAGTCATACCAAAAAAACTCACAGACATCTTGTATATACGTCAACTAATATGTCTAATTTGAAAGACTTTCTTCTTAAAACAATATATGCTTGGAGACATCTTTATACAAATTATGCACTCTACCTTTCTGCTAAGGTCCCTTCTCTTAGTAGTTTTAGCAAAGACTTTTACGTATTGTATGAAGATTGAGATCACTTAATTCTCCCAGAATCTGTAGCCAGTCAAGAGTGCAGGCAGATATCATGCTGCCTCTTCATGTCACCATGAGGTTGTCAGTTCTTCATTTGTTACATTTCTTTCCTGCAAGGAGCTCATGGAGTGCATCATGGCATTCATGGCTCTCCCTACCATCAATCTATCTTTAAAACCATCTTATGAAGTACAGTTATGACTAAGTTGACATAAAATGCTTTGGGATTGGAATGGTCAGATTCACAGTTTCTTCTGTTGACCACATGATGTAAAAGTCAATGCATATCAGCCTGTACTCATCTCCACACTTCCATAGTTTTTTCCCCTCTGTCACTGGGGCTTCTACTTTTTGGATAGTGGATTCATTCACATTAGTTCATGTGGTGTGATTCCTTTGAACTGATGCAAAAAAGTGGAATGCTGCACACAAGGATACCCCCTTAATTTTTTTTTTTTTGGGGGGGGGGGGTTGAAGTAAATGGTGGCATAATTGGAGAATGTTAGAGGAGGGGGAAATTGTGCCCATCCATTAAGCTTCTAGGGGAGTGGGGGTGAAAATCAAAAGTGCCCAAAGGGGAGAGTGCGGTACAGCAGTTGATGGCACCCTTTTCAGAGGGGAAAGCTGTTGGGGGAAGACACAGAAAAGGAAGCACAAGATTTATCTGTGCAACATGTCCAGTCTCTGTGAAATATACCCCGTGGTTTGCACTTGGTACGGTGAGTTGCACATTGGAAAAGTACTTCATTTCACATTCTAAGTCAGCTAAACCCATTGAACAAGAGCAACTCTTATTGCTTTAAAAAAAAAATCCACACAAGAAATTCCAGCACATTAAAATGTTTTTTATTCCATCTGCCTTCCCTCAAGGTACAAATGGGAGGATGATTCTAGTGATACCTGACAGGAAGAAATCATTATGATACTGTTGTCATTCTCCCGGTGCTTGATGAAGATTTACAAGGAATGAAGTGCACTCCTGGGGGAAAGAACATATTCCATTTTTACTCAAGGAAAAATTTATTTGTAAAGTTAACCAGCTGTTGTTGCAAAACCTGGCTTCTTTCTATTGTTATTTATTGATTTTTAAACAGCAACAGCACAGTAAATTATAGGGAAAGGTGGTGAGTGGGAAGTAAAGTAATCTGCTGTGCTCTGGTAGCTGAATATATGAAGCAAAGAAAGCAACAGCAATGGGAGGTATATTTGGCATTTGCAAAAGTGTGCCCCATATGAAATGGTGGGGAAATGATTTGTTGGGTTCCTAGAACTTGCCCCCCAAACTCCAGCACAATCATCATAACATAAATCCTGGAGTCTTAAGGAGTAGTTTGGTGAAGAAAAATGCACAGAAGCTAGCCATGCATTTCTAAAATGGACATAACTAAAATGTGTGTACTTGAAAAATGGTCATATATATGCTTTAGTCAATGGGAATAATACATACAGAAACACACACTTCAAGGGAAATGAATATGAAAATATGGATGCATTTGAAAACTCACAATTTCATCCCAAACTGAAATTGATTGGGGAAGGATGAAGGTGGGTTTCTGAGGAATGGAATGGAAACAAAGGAAATGTGCATAATGCTTCATCACACATCTCTCTCTCTCTCTCACTCTCTCTCTAGCACTCGACCATTTTTTTTTTTTTTTTTTTTTTTTGCTTTTCTCCCAATACAGAATTGTATATACATTTGTCTAAAACATGCACCCACTTCTTGGATGCATACCATAACATGGTAGGCAGGTTGAGTTCAACAGAGAAGCTGATGGCTACACTCCATTATGAACCTGGTCTTTAAGCAGGGCCACCCAAGGTGGAATGTTCAGAGCTGAGACACCAGACTAAGATGCATCCACTCCCTTCAGGAGTAATTTGTTTATTTGTTTGTTTGTTTATGAGTATTTTGCCCCACCTTTCTCCTTGGAAAAGGACCCAAAGTGGTTTACAGTAAGGAGGGACAATATACTGTCCAGTACATTTAAGACATATTCAAATTTAAGAACAGCTAATTCAGAGGTATCTTACAGCATTAGAAGGCAACATTAAACCTAAAAGAGAACACAAGCAGTTAAGAAAAGAGTATAAATTCCATGTAATTATGTACAGTAAACCATCTAAAAGTTATGAGGGATGGGAACTAACAATTAATAACACAGTGTCAATGTAATCACACAAGGAGAGATACAAGCACAAAGTTATAAGTGGTTATAAACAGAAGTTTTTATAGTCACATATGGTAGTCCATGATTCAGGAAAAGCTTGCCTTAAGAGAAACAACTACATCAGCTTAAGGAAGTGGCGGGATTGAGAAACTTCTCAGGATTTAGAAACTTCTAGAGGACAGCCACTGAGTGGCAGCAATAGTTGAAGATGACACTGGAGGATGATCATTCACAGATGACTGCAGTGGATCTCAAGCTTATTTTTGTTAGTGCTATGTACGAGAAGCCAATAGCACACAACTGCTGAAATTTCTTCTTTGAAAACCCTATGATGAGACAGTCCAAATGAAACAAAAGATAGTGCTAAAGGATGAGGATTCTAGATCAAGAAGCACTCAGTCAGCTATGGACAAGTACAGGTAGTGTTGTTGCTTATGGCACAACTAGATTAAAGCCAAGACGATGTATAGTGGCTGACATGCACACAGGTGAAAGGAAAGTCCAATGTTGCACAAGACACAGCAAACAAATATGCTGACATATATGGAAAAGAGAGTGGAAACATTTAATGTGTACTCAAAAGGATGACAGTAGGGATTCAGTTAGCTATAAGGAATGTAGGAACCCGCCTTCCTTCAAGCTATAAGCTATAACTTAATTTACTCTTTACAATAATGAAAAGGCAGTGTTTGATGAGGGTTTTTTTGCATTTTGTTTTCTGTAGGGAGGACTACAGTCCCAGAATTCAACTGTCAGTGGCCATGCATACCAGACAATTTTGGAAGTCATAATTCAAGGACTGCTTTCTGAATCCTGGAGTTTCTCCAAATACAGTACCCCCCCCCCGGTCTATCACGGGGGTTAGGGACCCGACCCGACCAGCGATCATTGAAAATCCACAATATGCAGATGCAGGTTGTGTCGGGCCTGAGGGGGGACGGTGTGCAATGTTTAAAATGTATTTAAGCAATGGAGCCAAGCGCTCCAGGGTGCAGGGGAGCGGCATGCAATGCCTCCATGGAGGCAAGCCCTGGGCTCCAGCTGATTGGTGCTGGGTTAGGAGAGGAAAAACTTTTGTTTCCCTATCCCAGTGCCAATCAGTTGGAGCCCAGGGCTTGGGAAAAGGGGCAGAAAGGTTAAAAAGCCTGGGCTTTTAAAACCTTTCCCCCACAATCTTCAAGTCCCGGGCTCCAGCTGATTGGCGCTGGGATGTGGAGAAAAACTGTACTGTGGTCCCATGATATAGTGGGACCACACTATACGAACCGCAAAAGGGCAGGGGACCACTGTACCTGTATAAGCCCCACTTTGCCTCTATGTTTTTGTGACCAGACCATTGAAGTAGATGGGGAATTCTGAGAGTTGTAGTCCATAAAGAAGGAATCCCAAGTTATTTCTGTTACCTACAGGAAGCTGTGTCAAGTGAGTGTTTTGCTGATAGGGAGTACTGCCAGATAGCAGTGCTTCACTCAGGAAGGGAGATAAATGGTGATAAATATACGAGTGACAAGAGATCATTCAGAGAAATGCACAGCAATTATGGTGATCCTTTTGTCAATTGCATTTAAAAAGGTCCATGTTTTGGAAACTTTATTTCCTGCCAATAGGGCCATATGTATAAACACTTCTAGATTTTTTTTCCCCAGGTTCACTTGAAATGAGTGTATGAAAATGAACTTTTTATGGAACCAGAGATGTGATTGCAAGGCCAATGCAAAATCAGAAAGGTCATCCCATCAAGGACCCTGATGCTGACGGTCTAGAGGCAAATTGCTCCCAGGCATCCACAGATGGTATCACTTTGTGAAATACTTTCTGACATTCCTTGCACTTTATATTTTATAGTGAAGTAAATGAGAAAGCCATTCTTTTAAAATTCTGTGTAGTTTATTGGCTACAAATGTTAGGTTATGTCTTTAAAAAATCAGGGAGAAAGAAGGGTGTTTAATTAAACTCTTTTTAATATAATTGCTAGATATTAGATTTTATGGAAGAAATCTAATTCCCATACTTGCTTGCTCGCAACTGGCCTTATAAAATCTTACATGATAGCTGTGCCCAATTAGAAATTTTCTTCACTACTTACAACAATACCTGAGATGTGCAAAGGTCAAACACATCAACTGATGGGAATGGAACCTTGAATTACACATATTTTAGGTGGCACAACCTGCATGGTACAAGGCCTAGAAGTGAATCATCTTGGACCAGAACTATTCCTACAGGGAATCCATTGCAGATCCCTGGAGGCTCTTGGCTTGTGTCCTCCTGACCTCTCCATGCATGCAAATGGAAACAACCCATTGAAGAACATTCTCCAGCTACTTCACCCTCTGTGGTGAGCTTTGGGCACACAAGCAAAGATCAACCAAAAGACTGTTGTGATGTAACATAAAGCACTACTGTATACGGTACGCCCAGCTTTCATGCCGTAAATAGTTCCAAGGATTTGTGTGGACAATATAGGTGTGAAGAGATATCTGAATTACTGGCTCTCTGTGAAACATATTGTCTTACCCAATGACTCTATAAGAGCTTATTAATCCCCAACCCAAAGATTACTTTCCCCAGCATTAGAACAGAACAAGTGCTTTTTCCATCAAGGTGTTTGCAATTTGTGCAGCATACCTCTGAGCATAGCAATTATGTTTTTCACTTCTCCAATATGTCTATACTTAGGTTCATATGTACACACACACAGACACACACAAAGACACACACACACACAGAGAGAGTGAGTACTGCAACAGACTAGTGGATTGAGCAAACAGTAATGAGGAATCCATCTGATATTTCTCATTTCTCATAAACACCCATAGAGCAAGATGGCAGCTGCAATAACTTAGAAAACACCAACAAGAACTACAGAACATAATCACTCCATTCAACAGGAGGGGAGAGAAACTGGAGAGGTTCTTGTGCTCATCCACAAAAAAATGAGAAGCAAATGTTCTCATTTTCATACAAATGAACAAGACATGCAAAGGCAGAATCAATAAAAGGTGTGGAATGATTACTGTAGCGTGCACATTTACAAGTAGTTGAGTTTGGCTAGGATAGGGAATTAGCACTTTCTAGACCATTGAAAAAAAAGTGGAGAGAATGCTAGTCCCTCTATTGCTATAGAGAACAACCGTTGGAAAAAGAATGCCACAAGAAGTCTTCTCTGAAGGACAAGAGTCAGGATGATGGACTCCAAATGGAGAGGTCTGTGTTAGGGGAATAACTTGAACCCCTGGTTAGAGTCCACTCTCTAGAGACAATGGGAGCTAAGCCCAAGTCTAAGCCTGTTCCCTTCAGATATTATCCGGATAAAACTCCCAGGTCAGAAAGCACTCTAGGAGATATTACGGAAGATCAAAGGACAAGTGCAAATAGCTCTGTTGCTAATAGAGATGGGTATCAAGAAGAAAAATTGTGATTTGTTGTGATTCGTGATTCATCAAAGCTGATGAATCACAAATAACAAATGTATGATTTTTCTTACAAATCGATGAATGAATTCTTTGTTGCCTTTTTTTTGTATTTAAACCACGATAGAATGACCCACCAAGCACCTACAGAACCAAAATTGCAGGGACATTCTCTCTGACTTTCCTTTAGAAGATCTGCAAGTTATGCAGGATTACTCAAGTACAGGTAGAAAGGGCTGAAAAATGTGGTGTTTGGTATCCACTCCTCAGATTTGGCTTTCTCTAACTGGAGTAATCAAAGGTTACTAAATGTCTATCAGAAGTTATTTTATATTTTAAATGATGCAAGTAGAGAATAGATTTGAGCCTTAATCACACTGTCTAAATCGACCTAAATGCTAAATAATTCTTCATTAGTCCTGATAGCTGAAGGAGGTAAAAACTGAATCTGGCTTCATTATTGAAAATTATTGGAGAAAGAGCATTTCACTTGATTTTTCTGTGTCTTTGGTTCTGAAGATATCATTGCTGACATATTTAAACATGTTGTATTTTTAAAAAGAAGAGGACAAGATAATTTTTTTGGGGGGGGAAGGGAAATCCACTGATTTTTAAATATTATGTGTGAACATTTTTAATATAAAGTACCTAAATTTGAAGTTTGAAGTGAGCACAGGAAGGACCCCTCAGCTTTTATTGGCCTTAAACGGAAATTCTGGACATTGAAGTCAGCTTATTTTATATGTCATATTTTAGTCATTTTATATGTCATATTATTATGTGTTGTACCTGTTTTTAAATCTATGTGAAATGTTTTAAATGAGTTGAATATAGCAACCACAAAATTTTGTTGTTCCTGCAAGGGGGCAATGACAATAAAGATTCCTATTTTAGCTGGCTGGAAAACAGCTATGATATACCAGAGTCTCAAGCTTGAGGGCTTGTTTGAGGTGGTAGGGAGAAGAGATCAGGATGGTCTCCAGATCCCTGGCCTAGGATACACATTAATTAAAGGTCCTAATGTGAGCAGAGGGTGAATAAATTGTTGATGAAGTTGTGGTCCTTGCCTCCGAGTGAGCTATTGAGACTATAAGTGACAGATGATGATAAGAATGGGGATTGTCTAATTTGAAAAAATTTAAACTCTTCTGCTCTGTGAATTCCTGCATTTCTCTTGCACAGCTAGAGGAATTTAACTAAAGATCCCAAACTGCAACAAAAATTTCCTTCCTTCCTTCCTTCCTTCCTTCCATTAAAAAAAATATAAACAAAGTGCGGACCGCTAGACTTTCTGAAGCTCACCTTGTTCTTTGAGTTCCCTAGAGAAAGACATAATTACTTCAATGGTTTTGGAAGTCACCCCATGCAGTCTCATAAGCTTCCCAACACAACGTCTTGGTCTGAGGAAGGACGACAAAATGAGGCATTTTTGAATAAACTACAGCTCATCATGAGAAAAAGAAAATTCCTTACATGCTAAGAACATCTGATTGTCACAGAAGAGTATTTTACACCTTCCATAGTTTTCACATTTGTTTGTTTAGTTTTGCTATTGTGTAGCACTTTTCAATTCTACAGATTTATTTGTTTACTTAGATATCAATTGACGCAAACACAACTTCACAAATTCTTCTTTGCAGCTATAGAACAGACAATGTGAGAACCAATAAAAAGCTACTTTGTGTGCCTAGGATGTTGGCAAGAGCAGCAACACAGAAGCTCCTTGTAGAACTGCAAAGTTCAAAAGTTGCCTTGAATTCAAATTCAGACAAACATCCAAGATCTCTCTCAGCTGGGTTTGATATCCATAACAGAAGAATCAGCTTCTTATGACGAATTTCCAAAACCCTGGAATAAGATAACAGTTCAACTGGAAATAGATGAATTCACTTTGTGCATTTACCCCTCCAATGCAAGCATGTAGGAATTATGCCTAGACCAAGTTGGCAAGGGCCTTGACAGCCTAAGTGGCAACCACAGTGCCAGGCTCTTCAGCTCTCCTGTTCGTTCTAATTCGAATCTCTTACTTACTGACTTGCTCTTTCTTTGTCCCACTCCGTTGGGCTGAACCAATACATTGTAGGAGGGGACAAATGGTCACTGGAAGTTTGATTGGCCCACAGGAAGGGTAACAGAGGCTTTGTTTGCAGGTACGCTGGAATCAAGTCTCTGAAAAACAAAAATTCATTTCAGCTTCTAATGACATGCTATCTGCTACATATAATTTGGCCCTAAAGAATACTGGACAGGGATGCATTTCGGAGGAAGCACCAGGCAATGGCCTCAGGTGGTGTGACAGCTTGCATTAATTCTCACAGTACCCTTCAGTTCCATGAGTGGCACGAAAGATCTATGTAGTGTATGTGTGCTCAGATATAACTGTACACAGAAAGTTTGTCATCCTACCACAGAGTTTATTCAAAGCACCAGGATACTGCTAACTTATTACTTGGATTATGAAAGCATTTTGAGACATAAGCCAAGGGTTTTGCCTCCGAGGAAGAAAAAAATAAAATCAATAACCCATTTGAAATATATTACCAAGCAAGAGGGAGAAGAAGAAAAAAGAATTTATATAGCATTTTTCTTGAGCTACATGATGGCTGAACTAATGGTCATTGCTGTAAATGATAGTAGGAGGGGGGAAATCCATACAAAATTAAATAAAGACTTAGAAAGTATGATTTTGCTGCTGGCAGTCTAAAAAGGATTTTCTTGTTCCTTCCCCATGAGAGTCAAGGTTCTATCAAGGAAGCTTTCCTGTATGTCATGCATCATTTCAAAGAGACACATATAGCCTGGGAAGTGCTCTAAGGCAGCTGCAAGCGAGTGTCACTTTGTGTTAAATACATTATTAAACTGTTGGGGAGTTTCACATCATGGGTCATTTATCTATGCTAAATTGGGTCAAAAGCCCCTACACGTGGCCGGACAAATGAGAGAGGAGAACAAAATTCTCCTTTGGGAATGATTTCATTGACAATCACTCTGAGTACATGTTATTATTTCCCTTCTATAAATAAGAAGGGGTGGATGGCAGAAAGGAAGGAGAAACAGAAAGGGCTGTTGATTTGCCAGGAAAGAAAGCTAATTAACACTCCCCAAGAAACAAAGTCCAAGACTCAGCTGTCCCCTTCTTACTGTATCAAATCACCAGATCCCATCTCTGCAACTTCACAGGAAGGTGCCCTTAGAACATCATATGGGCCCAGGCCTTTGTGGGGCAGGGGATGTCCTCAGTCCTAGGTGGCCTCTAGACATTAATGGTAGAGATGGGCACGACTCAAAAAAATGGTGTTTCGTTTGTTGTTTGTCGTTTAGGGGGTCCGTTTCGGTTCATTTTCATTTTTCGTGAATTTTTTGCAAAAAAATTCATTTTCATTTTGTTACGTAATGAAATGAAAAAACAAAAACGAAAATGAAAAATTGCTGTTTCGTTAGCATTTATTACAGTTCAATGTATTTGCCGCAACGAAAACGAAACGCACGACAAAATTTCTGGTGTTTCGTTTCATTTCGTTTCATTTTGGAGACAAAAGTCATTTTTTTGTTTCGTTATGTAACAAAATAACAAAATGAAAATGAAAACAAAAAATTGCTCGTTTCATGCCCATCTCTAATTAATGGCCACGGTCATACCAGCGTTTTCTCTGCAGTTTCCCTTTGGTGAACTGCTGAGAAAAAGATCGCGTCCTAACTGCGAAGGGAAGTAAATTTGAGCCCCAGTCGAGTATACCCCTTGAACAGCAGTTTCAGCAAAGTTTCACTAGCCACCGCCACGGGCTGGATTTAGAAACTTCGCTCGGAAATGCTTACTTATTTGCTTCTGTAACCACGACAGGACACTGAAAATACACAGTAAAACTGTTGTTCCCCCTTTTCGGCAATGGAAGCTTGGGAAATAGAACTGGAAAGAAGGGAAAAATGCAAAGTAGACAGAAAGAGACGGAACCAGATTAGGAAAATGTGATGCAGAATAGAGGACATTAGCTGCACATTAAAACCCATGTGACCACCCGAAAAAAATATGCATGAAATTTATATATGCAGAGAACACTGGTGTGACCACAACTATTGAGTAACAAGGGAAAGGCAAAGATATTCCAGGTCAGCTTTTGCTTTTGCTAGAAGATCTAGCAATAGAATTGTAGAATTATGTAATAATTGAGTTGAAAGGTCATCAAGTCCAACCCCCTGCTCGGTGTAGGAGACCAAATCAAAGCAGATCTACCAGAAGGTTGTCTAATTGGAGCTAATCTAATGTTAAATATTGGACTTCTGAGTTTTTATTTAATTTAATTTAATGAATCTCATTATGTATTAGTTCAGATGTCCTCAAACTATGGCCCGTGGGCCAGATACAGCCCCCCCTCTAGGGTCCCCACATACACAAACCCCCACCCCACTTTGAAAGCGAGAGAGCAAGCTGGCCTCCGCTGCTGGTGAAGCTGCTATTGGTGAAGCAGTTCAGAGAGGTGAGCTGTGTCATTTCCCCCGATGACTGGCACACTGACAGTGCATGGGACATTTTAAAATGGGAGGGCCTCCTCTGCTTCCCCTCTCAGATGACTAGTGTGCCAGCCATGCAGGGGGCAATTTAGAATGGGAGGGCCTCCCCACAGCCACCACCACCTCTTACCCCAACCCTCCCCCTGGTTCCTTCACTCCCCACTGCCACCACCTCTGCCGCTGCCACTGCTTGCCCCAACCCTTCCCCCCCAGGTTCCTTTGGTTCCCCCCACTGCCGCTGCCACCGCCGCTTGCCCCAATCCTCCCCTCTTGGTTCCATCACCCCCACTGCCACCACCTCTGCCACAGCCACCACTTGCCCCAACCTCCCCCCTAGGTTCCCTCAGCCCCCCCTCCACTGCCACTGCCACCATCCGGCCCCCAACAGTTCTGAGAGACAGTGAACCTGCCCCCTGTTTAAAAAGTTTGAGGACCCCGGTATTCGTTATTTGTCTAGTTATTGTACTGCATAACCATGCACTGTTCTTGTAAATCACTCAGAGTGGGATGATTTACAAGAACCTTGTTGCCAGATTGTCGGTCTAAAAGTCTAATCAATGAATACAAAATAATAATGTTGATGTTAAGCCCACATTTTGGCTTCCTGTGATTTGAGCCCATTACTATGAGTCCTGAATAGAGATGGGCACAAATTAAAAAATGAATGGAAAAATTAGTTCAAAAACCACTAATTGGTTGATTCATATTCAGTAACCCTGATGAATATAAATTGATATTTTGATTCATCGATTCCTTGAGCAGTAAAATGTCCTCCAAGGCACCTAGAGACAAAAATGCAAGGAAGCTTCTGCTGGTACTTCTCTACAATCCTTCCAAATCTTGTGAAGTTTGGATTTCTGATGTCCAGGTTATATACGCCCAAGGTTCCACCGCACAGCGCAGTCCAGTGGTGGGGGTGCTTTGCCTGTGCGCCAGGAGAGGCATCAGCAGGCAGTGCCGGATCACGTGGGGTTTGGGGCCACAAGACTCCCGGCTGCACAGACCCCTTCCTCTTTCTAGTGCTGCAGCTCGACCCCACCTCTTTCCCTAGCTTGATGGCAAGAGCAGCTGGTCGCTTCGGAGCTGGATGGGAATTTTTTGCTGCTTCTCTGATTGGCCGTGTGGAAGCAGCACGTTTTCGCCCATCCCACCATCAACATTTCAGGGCTGATTAAATGCCCACTCAATCTTAATAAATTTAAACAGCAAGGCGGCAAAGGGCTGCCCGGAGTTATTCATACCTGTGAGTTGGAAGCGCGCTGAACAGGTGGGCAGCGTGCTTCCAACAGGGATCTCACAAAGGAAGTTTGGGAACAGAGAACTCTGTAGGGTTCTGGTTCCCAACCTATTCACTACGCAGGCTCCCCTTTTCACTGCTAGAGTTTCTGTTAATAATTTAATAAAAGTTGTGGCCCTATTTTAACCCAATGCCATTGTCCGCCTCTTTATTCCTGGCTGGGTGGGCAAAGAGGGCTTTTAGAGGAGAACTGGGAGAATCTTCACTGCACTGTTGGTGTTTCTAGGTGCCTGGAAGCACTTGGGGGGCATTATTTGATGGTGCAAAACTTGGACACCTGGAACCCAAACTTCATTGAAGTCTGTGAAATCTTCACTGCAATGTTGATCTCTTGAGGTGCTCGGGGAGTAGGTTGTAGGGGTTTTAATCCAAAAATGAATAAATGAATTGGTTTATAAGAAAGCAATTTGTAAATTCTTTCTCCTGATTCATGCCCATTTCTGAATCCTGATTCTCCTGAATTCTAAGATTATGGAGAACAGATCCTGCCCCTCCTCTGTATGACAACCTTTCAAGTCTTTGAAAAGTACTATCATCTCTCTCATCAGTCTTTTCTTGAGGCTAAACATGCTCAGTACTTTCATTCATTCCTCACAGGGCTTGGTTTCCAGCTCCCTGATCATCTTTGCTGCCAGCAGATTGAATAGCTATCCCATTAATTGGAATTATAAGAATTGTGAGGAGGTCAGTACCAGCACCCCTAATGGGCAGTCCACCCTTGTCCTGTGTCCACTGGAAGGCCTGGAGGAAGTGAAAGCACAATCATGAGATGCCAGCAGGCAGATGGAGATGAGGAGGACAATGGGGATGTAGTAGGGTCCTGGGAATAGAAGTTGGGAATAAAGCAGCATGGAGAGCAGACTACATAGAGGACTCATCAGACTCATTTGGTAAAGAACAGAGCAGGACTAAGGAGGACTCTGGTTCAGCATTGGGTGTCACTTGGTATATGGACTACAGAACCCCCAGAAAGGGTTATGGGTGACGGTCCAGTTGGTCAAAAGGAGAGGTCATGGGGAAGGAAATCCAGTTTTCAGCCCACTATCATCATCATCAATAGAGATGGGCACGACTTAGCGGAATTTTCGTTTCCGTTTCCGTTTTTCGTTTCCATTACGTAACGAAACGAAAAACGAAAAACGGCTCAAAACTGGAACGAAAACAGAAACAAAATGACTAATTTCGAGCCATTTTTCGTTTTTCGTTACTGGAAAAGCACTTAATGGAGCTAAATGGGAAGAAACGAAAAAAAATTTGTTTTCATTTTCATTTGTCGTTTTCATTACGCAACGAAACGAAAATGAAAAATTTTGAAAATTAGCTCACGAAAACGGAAACGAGCCGAAACGGACCCCTAGATGAAAACGAAAATGAACAATTTTTCTGAGTCGTGCCCATCTCTAATCATCAACAACATTGAAGCCATTACAACCTCAGAATCCAGCAGAATATGCATCCCCTACCCCGATTTACATAGCTGGAGTTGCATACACTAAAAGGAGAACAAGATATGTAATGTCAATACACACCTATTCCCAAAGAGGCATGCAAGAAGCAGCAGTACATTCTTTGCTGAAGTGATGGCTTGTACTGCAACTCCTCTCATGCAAGATGGTGGCTTCAATCAGCCATAGTGCTGGGAGGGGCTTCTTTGTCTAGCCACCCAGTTGGTGTCACATGTGGGCAGCCTACAGGGATGCTTGCAGGGACAGTAGGTTAGAAAAGGCTTTGCAACATGGTGAGAGCCTTCTTTTTCGATCCAGCCATCTTCCTCCCCCCTCCCTAAAAAGAGAATGAAATTAGCTGGTTGCATAAGGGCCAGATGGGAATGTTTGGCTTCCACTCAGATTGGACCAGAGTGGCAGTGTGTTTTCACCCATCCCATTCTCTTTAAGGGTAAGGGGAGGTTTATAACCAGTCACAATTGGTGGGTAGTGCAAGCGGTAAATTTAAGTCCGGTGAAAGTTATTGAATAATATACACTTATTGAGCCGGTAGCCCTCAACATGAAATAATAAATGGATTAGTAAACTAGGAACATCAGGTGTTAGGTATAAATAGGTTCAAAGATTAGGAATGAGGGCTGCTCAGACTGCAGGTTTTGGGAGGGCGCTGAACAGGTGGGCAGCGCCCTTCTAATAATATTAGAAATCATTAACTGATCTGTTTGCACTACATTCAGGCCCCCTTGTTTTAGGGACTTTTAACAGTTGAATTAAGTGAATTCATATCAATAAATTGTGGCCCAATTTTAATCCCACAAATGTGTCTCACCTCTTTATTTCCAGGTTGGGTGGACAAAGGCTCTGTGCTCCCGATTTCTGCTCAATATGTGTATCAACAAATTCAAATTAATTATGTTGTACCATTAAGTTTCCAGTTTAATAAGCTAGATTTACTTTGTGTGTACAGTAATATTATTATTAAATTATTTTACCCTAAACGTCTATCTCTTCCTGCATGTGAAATAAGAGAAAAGCAGTAATTAGAGTAGGTTAAAATATATCCTCAAAGGATATTAAATATGCAAGAGTTCATCCATGGAAATTAGACTGCAAGAGGTTACATCATGTATTGGCTTATTTTGCAACATATCAAATTAGCTTTCATGAATAAATATATCTAATAATGTTTAGCTCTATAATTTTAGAGCACCCTATTAAAATTATTCTCTGAATCAGCCAAGCTGTGTATTTGATCTCTTCTGATTATCAGCCTCTGAGCACACAAAAATTAAATGCTCAGTTTGTACTGATTTTGACAAACACCATTCAGGGGAGTATAAACTTTAATCCCCTTTAACAGACCCTTACAGTAAACATGTAGAAAGGAACTTTTAAATTGACTTGGTGAAATAACAGAACTTGGCACCTGACTGCACAAAATAAAGAAGCCAGTGCCTAGGGGTTTCTTAGCTGAATCTTTCCATGATTAGAAGAGTGATCAGTTGACTGAGACTGAAAGGTTTACTTATTGTGGGTCTTATGTAAGCCCCATTCAGGAATAAATTAAACTGGAAATACTCTACAAGCAAGTTGAAGGTGGGTGTGCCATCCTATTCCTATGCCATTCCTATTCCAGTCTATTTCAGTCTTTCGCTGTGTTGAATGCAAGGGGCAGAAACTCTTCTTGTCTTCATGAGGAATTTGAAACTGGACCACCTTGAATGATTTGGCAACTGATAAATAAGGTATAAAAAGAAGTTCAGACATTACTTTGACTTAGCTATCTCGCGGGAGATGCTATGCTCATCTACTGTTTTGTTCTGCTGGGCCATACGAAACACACTCTGTGCCTGCTAAAACTACACTAATATGTAAGTACTAAGTAGTTGAGTTAGCTTTCTTATTTTCTTGGAACTAGACATGGGCACGAAATGAACAATTTTTTCATTTCCGTTTTCATTTTTTCATTTCATTATGCAACGAAATGAGAAACAAATTTTGTCTCCAAAATGAAACGAAACAAACAGAAACACCGGAAATTTTGTCACGTGTTTCATTTTTGTTACTGCAATACAGTGAACTGCTTTAAATGCTAAAAAAAATGAAATAAATGGTAACAAAACGGTAACGAAACGAACCAAAATGAAAACAATTTTTTTGCAAAAATTCTCGAAAAAAGGAAACGAACTGAAACGGACCCTCAAAACGACAAACGACAAACAAAACATCATTTTTTTAAATCCGTGCCCATCTCTACGTTGGAATTCCCTGGAAGCACTGTTCAGTCTGTTTAGACTGGATTGTTGGGAGTTTACTAGGATAGGAAGGTTCCACCAACTATCACCATATTTGATTCTCCTGGCCTCACCCACTCTAGGAATAGCAGGGTAGTATCCTGAGTCCTTGGAAAAGAACCACCTGGCAGTAACATCTGTCTCTAACCAGAAATACCTTGGAAATTTACGTGATTTTCTGTACTAAGGATCTTGTTATGCCTTTGTTTTGAACAAACCTCTATGTGCTACATCAGTGACTGCGAACCTCTTAGAGACTGAGTGCCCAAACTGCGATTCAAAACACTAATTTTTTGCAAAGTGCCAACACAGGAATTTAACCTGAATACAGGTGGCTGTGAAGGGGTGATGTCAGTTGCCCACAGAAAGGTCTCTGAGTGCCATCTTTGGCACCCATGCCATAGGTTCACCAACACTGTGCTACACCAAAGCAGGTAGTTGTTTTGCAGCACTGTGGCTTATGTATTCAACACATGTGCTCACACTTTTGAAATGACAAAATATTGATCCATAATAAACTTTCCATTTATAAAGCACTAAATTCCTGTGCTATGTGATATTTGCAATAGTTGTTGACAGGTGTCTGTGTTCAGGAGAAATGGCATAGCATTTATCTTCTCCTCTCTCTCTCTGCACCCATCCGCACCCATACCAGTGAGGTTGAACAGCAACTTGCTTCCTTTTTGTGTCCCTTAAAATCTTCATTAAAGGGTGACTTTTCAATTGTTTTGTCCTCTTCTCCTACCCTTTGGTAGCCTATCAGAGTGAGGAGTATGCAAAAATGATCCTTGTAACCACTTGCACTTTCAACCTGCTAATTGCAATATTGTAATTAACTGCTGAGGGAGGCAATTGCCTTCATATATCAAAGTCTTTGACAGGCAAAGTACCATTTCCAGCTGGGAAATGGTTAGGGTGTTTTTTTTTAATGTTGCCTTCTGACAGACATGAAAACTTTTTTCCTATTAAGTATGCATCGCAAGAACAATGAGATGTTATTTTTTTTTAGTTTTGTCAAATTTACATACAAAAAAGGGCATGTCTGCCCTATATACTTACAAGCTGTTTAACTGTCATTGTTAACCCTCTGAGAAAGGTTGTGAGTGATCATCATTCCATGCTGAAGGCGAGAGACCTGTACGAAATAATTATAAAACAACAATTCCCAAGATCCTTGAAGGGACTTAAAATATAGCTAAAACAATAGTTGACATCTCGATAGGCCAAAAATATCTGGCTGGACCTTCAAAGTACCTCTGAGCAATGGAGTTTAGAGTGTCCAACAGAGTGAGGCTTGGCTGATCGCCCTCTCTTACATAACGGATAAAGAGAGAAGTAAGGTTATAAACATTGATACAAAATTCCCAGGAAGTTGTAATACAAATTTAATAACGATCATCAGCATCGTTTCAGAACTGCAGAAGTGAAAGGTACCAAGTCCATCATTTGTCAAGGAGGCACAGTGGGGAATCAGTGTAGCACTCCTAATAGTTATGTTTTTTTAAAAAAATATATTTACATTTTTACTATGATGCAATAGATAAAACCATAATATAGTTATAGACCATCATATCCTGCAGAGTAAGTACACCAAATGGCATTACTAGTTAACATAATACAACTTTCCATAAATCAGCATGAGTGGCTGGGTGGTTGTTAGGAGAAGCAGTATGATTATTACAACACTGAGTAAAAGGAAGCCCGTTTTTATAAAAATTAGTCTATACTGTAATTCTGATACCACATTGTGGGAGGGGAGTAAGATTTTCCCATCAAAGTGAATTTCCATACTCTAGATTCCCAGGCTTTCATTGAAAATTTTTGCAGATCTCATCCAACATTGAACAATTTTTATCTAGCTGCTACACATAAACATGTAGTTACGTGAACAAACAGGAGAATCAACTCAATAGTGGTGAACAGACAACTTTATGATGTTCTGTCAATGTAACATTAAGAGGGGAAACTGTTTAGATGAATAGCAGTGCATTTCAATCCCACAAGAAAAGAAGTCTAGTTGCCATGACTCAACTCCAGGATAATAACTCCAGGATAATAAAGGGCGTTTATACATGACCCCTAAGCTCCGCAGCAAATGGCTGCAAGCTCCGGAGCTTAAAAATGTTTCCCCACCAGCTCTGGAGCTAACAGAAAATTAAGTGTGACCCCGCCCCCATAAGCGCGTCCCAGCACACCTTTCAAGTACCTGTTCTCAGAAGGTGACAATTCCTTTATGTGGATCTGCCGGGCTCTCCTGGCTTCTTTTTGTTGTTGTTTTTTGCCTCCCGCCCCTTTCAGAGGAACCAGGAAGTGATCGGGGCTCGGAGCAACTCCACCAGCACCGGAGGTAAGGCTTTATTCTTTTGTCCCTTTTTAAGGCTTTTTTTCCTCCCTCCCCTCACGCAGACAGGAGCAAGGAAGTGCGGAGGGGTGGGAACGCAGGGAGAGCGACAAACCCTCAAGATCTCTGGTCCGAACTTAAGGGACCAGCGAATCTTAGGGGTCGTGTAAAAAGGCCCAAAGAGAGGATGTTCTCCAAGGCTTCAACAAGCAGGTTTCTTTTTCAGCACCCTCTTAAAAACTCTGAAGGAGGAGTACAGGCTGTCATGTGCATGGTTAATTATGTTGCCACCATTTAAACTAATCCCTATTTGGACTAAGAGTATTACTTAAAATCATGGAGTCTCACACACTCTGTTCCTTTAAAACAAATAAGAATAGTTTATTGGATAAAGGATAAATACAATCAGGCTTTCAGGTGGTAACTTCAGTTACTATTTATATGTATTCAGCATTTAACATACTGCCAGGACCTATCTCTACATTTGTCAATTTGCTGTCTGTCTTCTACATCTTCCAGTCCCTATCTCTGCACTTGACTCCACCTACAAGCACTTCCATTGGAGTATGCAAATACAAGATCTTTTCAAAGTTCTAGAAAGTTAATATTCATGAGCTAGGGTTGCATGCCACACAGGCTTGGCTCCACTGGGAGGCCATTCCAAAGGGAACGGGCCATGAGAGAGAAGGCCCTGTTTCGAAATGACAATTTCATGGTCTTGGTGTAGCATCCTAAAGGAGTATATAGCCAGACAGGATTCTAAGTGGAATTTCTTAGGGGAAGAAATTCTGACAGTACCAAGGTCCCAAATCATGAAGGGGACATTATGTTTTCCACTGCCCTCTACAGAAAAAAAACATAGTGCAAATAAAACCCAGGAAACTTTTAAAAAGGTGGAATCCCAGGTGTGCAGCAGAAGGAAATAGATAGTTACAAGAGCTAAGGTGTTACCTTTAAACCCAAGGAGGCTCATGTAGCTGGAAGTGAGATTTTGGAGCGCATCAGCCAACACTGAACCACCGCAAATGGTTGCATCTTGTTTTTCAGGGCCTAGCACAAAATGACTAAAAGGAATTACAGTGTGCCTTAAATCTAAGAAATGCATTGGCCGGATGCCACCTAGAATTAGAAGACAAAACTCAAGAGGCAATGGGATTGCACATGACCTTAGTAGGAAAAAAAAATGAGAAGGACTGCAATAAAAATGAAACCGCTCATTGTGTGGTCATTTTTGAAGCATGATTACAGCTTTGCTTAAGCAAGAATAAATCCTTATATATTTGGAAGCACGGCAATCAGTGTAATCGCTTGTGCCATTTCATTTACTGGTGCATGTTATGTTATGACATCGTGACCACTGTAGAAGCTGCTGGAACTATACAATTAATAATGTTCATTTATTCAATATACCGTGTTCAGTTCTGTTATTCCTTCCCCACGTGGCATATCTATTCCAACATTCTATATGTCCTCAATTTTATTTTGGAAAATGGATCCCTATCCCATACAGGCATTTTTAATTAGGACTGCGTGCTAGATTTTACAAATCTCAGATGACCAACTCAGCCAGCCTGACTTGAGCCAATTTGTAGTCCAGCAACATCCTAGTAGAATGGCCAGATTAAACCTCAGGGCAAACAGGCATAAAGTTACAAATTAATATGTGCACATAAACGAAACTGAATTGCATGGGAGAAAGAAGAAATCTGTTGGAGTTTTCACAACCTTTGAGCTCATTGTCCATCCCTGCCTTTGAATTCAAAAATAGCCCTACCTCTCTGCTCTGTCCTCTTTCCCTGTCTTGAGATTGTTGAGGCTTATAGCTGAAAGCAGTCATGTTTGGTTATCATTTATTTATTTATTTATTTATTTATTTATTTATTTATTATTTTCACATTTATATACCGCACCTATTTCCCTCATAGGGGACTCAGGGCGGTTTACAGCAAGAAGAAATAAAACAGTTAAAAGAACAAAACATCACTAAATCCAAAAACGCAGGGTGACATGACAATCAGGTGGGCCAGATTTAAAAGAAAAAGAAAACTGAGTCCCTAATCAGTACCAAAGGCGTCGCGGAAAAGAAAGGTCTTTAAGTTTTTCTTAAACGACGCCAGCGACGGGGCCTGCCGTAGCTCGCTCGGAAGCTTGTTCCAAAGAGTTGGCGCTGCCACCGAGAAGGCCCGTCCACGCGTACTAGTTTTGTAGGCCTCCCTCGGGCTGACGGTCCGGAGCGAGAGGGCCGATGAAGATCGGGTGGGTCGGGCCGGATCTATTTGATTATCTGTTTGATCTGTTCAATTGTAAATAATGAAATGTTTTAATATCCCCCGATGTCTCTGAGTGAGTAATTGAGTCTACAAGTGTTAGTGATGAGAAGAAAATGGTTGAACTAATTTGGGGAATTTGAAGTTATTCCTCTCTGTGAGTCCATGCACCCCTGCTGTGCAGCTCTAACCAGAAACTGAAAACTCTGGAAGAAAATCAAGTTTCCTTCCTTCCTTCCTTCCTTCGAAAAAGATATTTTAAAAGTGTCAAAAAGGCAAAACCCTGTCTGAAATTTGTAAGGTTTACTCCCCTCTCTAGAGCCTGTTGTCACTTCAAATGCCATATATTGAATCCCCACTCAGCCATAGAAACTTACTTGGGGTTTTGAACTGGTAAATCCACTCCTTCTATATTTCAATTACTTTGAACACTATAGGTGCATAATCAGAATACATTCCAAAACTCCTGTTTGGCATCATATTTGGTCTTTAAATGCCAGAATAAACATTATGTCTGCTTCAGGTTAAGAAGAGATGACTATCAACATTTGGCTTTTTAATGTATTATTCCTTGCTGTGAAGACACCGGCCTATCACGCCCCAATGAAAACTTATCCAATTAAACAACAGTAACAATTAGTTCTAGTCAACCTATAAATGGGGACGACATGTCCAACAGATTACATGATGTGTTCCCGTGAATTCAAACAACAGTGTAAGCACACTCAAAAGACTGCAAGCTATGCAACCAGTGAATAAAAAGTTTTAAAAGGGTTTCTAATCATTTCAACCATCTAGCTTGTATACGTGCATCAAGAGATGATAAACAGATCTCTTGTAAATGTAAATGGTGTGGATATGTGCAAAAATATTTTGAAGGAAATTGTTGCAGAGCGGCACAGGTGTCTCAATTAATAAACATTCAAACACTCTGCAAGAGCTTTAACTGCACATGTTATTGTTTTATGATGAAATAATTAGTTTGAACAACTTTGTACACCTGGTCCCTCATTACTTTGAATGGATGCTGGTTTATTTTTCATTACCCATTACTGAATTACTGAAGTACTAGGATTTATGGAAACCATTAAAAATGAGGGATTTGAGATTTCCCCAGAACTTACATAGCAAGGTTTAGAAACCAAAAGCATGATTTTTGTTTAGCTCTGTTTTTTTTGCATTTATTAATAGTTTTCAAACAAAACAATTATAATGCAAAAAGGAGGGGAAAAAAGAACAATTTGAGTCTTCTCAAACAAAATTTACATCCCATAATAACAATATATATATCATTGATCAACAACTATTTCAATTACACATAAATTAAACAAGAAACTTATTTTTATTTATAACATTGATATAGAAATTTATAGAAATCATGCCATCTTTCGTCAAAAACTTTGTAACGTCCATTTGGTTTCAGTAATGCTGAGTTATTTAGGAAAAACAAAAGGCCATTTCCACAAACTAGCATTTAAATTAGAATTTAATTTCTACCTGTCTTTCTTTCCCCTTTCTGAAGCAGATATGTGAACATGCCTTGCACACAAAATATATTTGAAGTGGGTGCAAACTAGAGAGTCCATAAAAACGTTTCAAGATCTGTTTTTATCATGTACACCGCCCAGAGTTCCATATTGGAAATGGGGCGGTATAGAAATGAGACAAACAAACAAACAAACAAACAAACAAA
>JAHTLZ010000065.1:9116939-9129407 GCA_023846285.1 Phrynocephalus versicolor | reverse complement strand
ATCTATCTATCTATCTATCTATCTATCTATCTATCTATCTATCTATCTGTCTGTCTGTCTGTCTGTCTGTCTGTCTCTATGGGTCATTGGCTGCCTTAGGTTAAGGTGGATGGCAGCTGTTGAGCCAGGACAACCTTCTCATCATTGGCTGGACAGAGCTGAGTAGTTGTTTTGAAAACACCACCACTTTGGGGCTTGGGAGTCATATGATTATGGTTGTAGAGGAGGAGAAGGTAGTGGTTCCTGGCTCCAAGCCAAGACTCCACAGTACATCAGGCCCCTTTGCCCTCAGAAATTGGGAAGTCCATATTTTAAAAATTAATAACACTGTGGCCTTGGTTTTAACCCAATACCTGTACCATGCCTCTTCATTCCAGGATGGCAGAGCAAATGCTGTTTTTTTCAACAAGTCCATGGAATGGAAAGAAATGCAAGATAGAAAGATTGTAAATAAATAAATTAATTCAAAGTAATGTTGGTGTATGAAATAGATTCAAAGCTTGGGCATCTATTTCCAGGTAGTGCCAGGGCTCAGCAGAGATGTTTTCGTGTGATCTGTGCTAGCTTCTTGTATAAGCCTTACACCCTCTGTCTCCATGATGTCATAATTATCTACTCTAAGATATCACAGGAACTCATCCTGTACTTTCAGTTTCCTCTTAGTAAATCTAAGGAATCTGAGTGCTGCTAAGGTGGAAGCTCCATGTACTTTGTGGCATATGAAGATACCAAGCACTTCAGGTGGATCTTGAGGGCTTGTTAAAAGACTTTTGAGGAGATTCTTGAGGCTTTTTGAAGAGATCACATGAATATTTCATTTCAATTGAGCTTTCTTCAGTGCAAGTGTACTTTGGAGTATGCCAGAATGCAACAGTTAAAAAAAAAACACCTTTTCCAACTCCAGGTATTTTTGAAAATCATACAATATTGTCCTTTTCAATGGAACATCTGAGAATGAATACCCTTAACAAGTAACTGATCATTCAGTCCCTATCTTTGTGCAGACTTCACAACAATTGAGAGGGCTCGAGCTTTTAGAGGGAACAAATACATATTTTTGCCTTTCTGTCATGACAGAAAGTTGGGGAAGTACAAATAACTATTGCATCCACTGATTTCCTCCTTTACTCAAGTGGTGGAGCTAAATTTCTTGCCAGAAAAATCTTTTTAAGTCTTTTTTTCTTAAGTGTTAAAGGATAAGGGTATAATATAGAGTTTGGAACGGGGGTAGGGGGAATGGAAAAAATAGTGATATTAATGAATATTTCTGATTCATTAACTATTCATTCCTTAATATCCATTAGAACTGGAGGCCCCCAAGGGACAAATATCTTCTTGCTTTTCTCTGTTTCTTTTTTTCTTTGTGTTAGTCCATGGCTGTCTAATCACACACACACACACACACACACACACATACACACACACACACAAAACTGAGCCCTCCTGAATCCCAGTCTATCCCTCCCACTGGCTCCCATTCCCACTGCCATATCCCTAGCTTTCTCCCTGAGCTACAGTCTTTGTCTCCACAGGTTTTGTTGCTGTGACTGTGAGGCCACTGATTGCGAAGGCCTCCATATTGCCACAGCCTCCACCATTGTAGCCTCACCTTTGCAGCCTGCAACCAGGATTGTGAAGGGAACCATGGCCCAGCCCATGATAGAGGCTCTGTCTCAGGATATAAGTGAGGCAGAAATGTCAACAAAAGTCGGGATGGGGGTGTGAAAAGGGATGTGGGGCAGGATGGCAGGCAGGGGTGGAGGTGGGGGGGGTGATTGGAAGCTGTGGTACATAATATACATCACGTCCCACTCCATGGCACAGGCCAGGAGGAGAAAGCAGAAACAAGAGTAGGTTGGGGGCAGGCTGGGTAGGTGGGTGGTTGGAGACGGGAGGCTGTGGTGGTCAATGAGGGCATGATGGTGGCCATAGCCCAACATGTGTCACAGGCCAGGAGGAGTGAGTGAGAATGGAGGAGGGGGTAGAGTAGGGTGCTCATTTTAAAAAATAAAGCCCTGATGAACTGAGTCATGTGGTTCATCATTTGCTGGAGACAAAATTCGTGGTTCGTCATGGATCAGAATAACCTGCCATTTTGGTGCTTATACCCCATATCGTATAAATAGATTAAAAATTGGATGGGAAAAATAAAGCATGAAAGAGGTATGAGATTGAGGGGACATCAAATAGAAAGATGGACCAGGGAAAGGAGAAGTAAAGAAGGAGAGGGTAGAAAAATGACAAAATCTGAAGAGATCATTGGGGGGGGGGAAGATTGAAATTAGAAACCATTAAAAAAGAGAAAAAGGGAATTGTAAGTGAAATATATACATTACTAATGACAGTTGGCTAGGATACACATGGGTTGCAAGGTCAATGGGAAGGTATAGCTAATAAAATAATAGGGGATGATGTGGAACCAAATAATTACAAAGAATATGTCTGTAAGCATGAAAGAAAACTTCTGCAGTGTACCGTGGAGTTGGCATATAACACAAGTGAAAATGAATATATTGAATAATAATTTGCCATCTCTGTGCTGGAGGTGTTCAAAAAAGGGGGGGCATATTTGCATATGTGGTGTTATGTGATATAAGGAGGAAAGAATGGACATGGGTTTTCAAAGAAATTAAGGAAAACTGGAATTGATACTCAAATGTTCCCTTTGATTGCTTTACTGAATACAATTAATGACAGTGAACTGAAGAGAGAATAGAAGGATTTAATTGCTATAATGGTTACAGCACTGAGGTTATTATTTGCAAAGAACTGGGAAAATGATAACCAAATTAATATTGAGGAATGGTACAGAGACATGCAGAATATGGCAATTAATGATAAAAGCATCTGTGAAATAAAAGAAGAGGTTAAAAAAAACAATGACTTTAAAAAAAACATATGGAAAGAGAAAGGGTATACAGCAGGGGAAGAGTCAATGTATTTCTGGAAAGAAAGCAGGCAGAATGAAATGTAAAAATATTAAATGCTGAACCTAGCCCTGAAGGTGAAGGTGGCATGAATAAAGTAATATGTATAAGAGAAGTGAATTAATGTAAAGCAATGTAAACCTGTTTTGGCTTTGTTTCTGTTGCTTTTGATAAAATGAAAAAAAAATAAAATAAAATGTTTCTCAGATATTATGTCAGTTATATTAGTATGTTAGGTCTAAAAGGCACTTATCAAACTCCCCATTAATTGTAATTTGATGGGTGGCTTGAGCATTTTAAGCAGAACCTTAAGGCCATGTTAACGAGGTGGCCTTTAACATCAATGAGGTTTGGGGTTGCAGCCGTTCTTAGATACCACTAGATTTAATGAGGTATTTACCATTTGAGCTGTTGTACGAAATAAAAAGTGCAAATGTCATTTCTGTTGAGAATGTTGACCTTTGTCCCCTAAATAAAATGTCAATAGTTAAGGAAATGTGTGTAGTACTCTGGAAAGTTAAGTATTTGTGATTTTATAAAGGAGTATAGCTTCAGGGTTTTGTTTTTTTTAAAAAAGAGAAATATTAATTCTCTGCAGTTCCACTTAAAATGGATTCTCAAATAAAGTTGTTATGGTTAGTGGAGACTTTGGGATCTAATCTTAGTGTGTTAAAGCCACTTCTAGCTTCTGTTTAAAAGATCTGTAGAAGATCTTCTTCCTAACATTTGCCCACAAGTGTGGGGTCTGCTCTTCTAATCTTAAAAAGCCTTTCTCTCATCTTCTCCATAACTGATATCATACCTAGTTGCTGTGTGATAGTATAATTCTTGACATGTTGAATAGGGTGATACACAATATCCAATCGAACATGCTCATTTCCATGCCAAAGAGGTGGCTCTCTACACCCACTGTTGTTGCCCAGCACTCGGTGATTGGCATTTGTCTGCAGCAAAGCATGTTGGTGAGTTGTGCTTTTGTAGGTGCTGAACAATATCTGGAATTCACATTCAGCACCATGGATAACTCCTGTACAATTTGTCATAAAAACATACGAAGAACCATACTGGATCAGGCCAGGGGCCCATCTAGTCCAGTTTCCTGTATCTCACAGGGGCCCTGCCAAATGCCTCTGAGAGCTCACAAAACTAGATATCTGTCTCCTGATACCACTCCCCTGCATTTGGCCTTTGAAGTAGCCGGTATTTTTTAAGCCTGGAGATTATACATCTCCATCATGGTTTGCAACCTGTGATGGACTTTTCCTCCAGGAATCTGTCCAATCCCCTTTCAAAGGCATCCAGGACAGATGACACCACCAAAACCACTGTGGCAGGGAGTTCCACAGAGTTCTCAAACATGCCCCCTAGTCCCAACCCAACCCAACATCTGCATAACACAGATATTCCTTTATCGCAGGTCGGGTCCCTAACCCCCATGATAAATGGGGGATTATTGTATTATAACCTCTGTGATTTTAGTTGTACTTATTTTTTAATCATTTACAAAATGCTTACACTGAGAGAGACATGACAAAAGAAAGATATATAGTAGCAAAGAAGGGCTAATATGCAGCCTTGTAGTACATTTGTTAAACAGCAATACTGCTGCCAAAACTTTACTCATGACTGGAGTTCAATCCTGAGTAGCTGTCTTGAGGTTCAAGGTTAGTAAACTGAGTGCCCAGTTTGCTGGGTGGGGTTGGGTGGGGAGCAGCCAATGTGTAGCCTACATACAGTAATTAAATTGTAAAGCACCCAGAGAAAGCTTTAAGAACAATGGGGTGGTATCTAAGCAGGATGTTTTACTCTTTGCTTTTGATGTGTGAATCCGCACATGTCATTCTCCATAGTTTCCAAAAGTTTCCATGTTGAGAATTTGTTTGTGATGTTAAACAGAGAGCACAGTCACGCAAGTAATGCTAACTATAGTGATGTTCATCAATTAATCATGTGGCTTGTAGTCAATTAGTTTAGCAATTAATCCTGTACATTTGAATAAATGTAGAGATGAGTAAAAATAGTAGTTCTCAGGCAAAAGGGGGTACAGTGGACCCTTGTATAACAAACAGCTTGTATAACATAAAATCTGTACAACATAAAAAATTCCGGAGATAGGGGAAATTTACTTAACATAATTGCCTATGGGGAGAATCCGTACAACATAAAAATGGGATTACTCCATTTTCAATGCATTCCTATGAGATTTTGTATAAAGGAAAATGTGCTTAACATAATTTCATTTGGAACGAATTAATTACTTTATACAAGGTACCACTGTACTTCGTGAGCTTTGTTGAGCATAGGAGTTATTTCTGTATGAGAAAGGGGGGATGATGACTCACCAAATACATTACTTACCATGTTCTTTATCTCTAATTCTGAAACAAGTAATTAAGGCATCATTTTTGAATCTAAGTTGCTATTGGGGTGGGGGGAGAGATTGATTGAGTGATTTGAATCAAATATTGCAGCCTTATTGTGGATCGGTGCTGGACCTAAAATTAAGCAGGAGGCTTAATCCTGATTATGTTTAAAAGGCTCTCATCCTACATGCAGTCTATTTTATCTCACCCTTTAATAATCCTTCCATTCACATGAGAGCTCATCTGGAAGTTAATTCATGGCAACTGGACTTGTTTTCTTGAGAGATGGAAACGTTTCACTATTCATCCAAGCTGACTTGTCAGTCTGAGGTAAGTTAGTGGTGAGTCCTCCATTTTAGTGGCGAGTCCTCCATAGGTGAATTATAAAAATGGAGGCCTTGCCACTATCATTCCTCAGACTGATGAAGCTACTTGGATGAGTACCAAAATATTTTGATCTCTCAAGAAAAGAAGTCCAGTTGCCATGGCTCGACTTCCAAATAAACTCATCTGGATGACTGAGAATCTTCACAGACACATTGAGAGCTATTTCTTCTCCTTTGAGAGGCGTCCAGACAGAAGTTCAAATTGCCCCAATTTCTCCCCCTTTCAATTACTGACACCCCTCCACTGCACTGTCCACGATCTTTTGCTGCAGTTGCCATTCTGAAGCCTGTGATTAAATTGAGTAAGTGCCACATTCTTTCAGTCATCCCTCATAGGGCTTGGTTTCCAGTCCCCTGATCATCCTTCTTGCCGTCTTCTTTCTTCCTTCTTGAAGTGTGGTGTCCAGAACTGGACACAGTAGTCTGGATTAAGCCTAACCAGTGCTTTAGTTTTGTCTCTTTTGTTTCTAGAGAAAATTTAGGCTTGAGGTGATCTACAGCTGAGTTGTTCTTTTTGGAATTTCTTTTTTGGCACCACATTTCAAATGAGTATTTTTATCCCTTTCCCCTATTGGCTTTCTTTAATTTAGAACAGTGACGACTAGAGATGGGCACGACTCAGCGAAATTTTTGTTTTCATTTTCGTTTTTCGTTTTCGTTATGGAACAAAATGAAAAACGAAAATCGGTTCAAAAATGGAACGAAAACGGAAACGAAACGACTAATTTCGAGCCAATTTTCATTTTTCGTTATGGGAAAAGCATCTAATAGCACTAAATGGTGAAAATGGAAGAAAATTCGTTTTCGTTTTCATTTTTCATTTTCGTTATGTAACGAAACGAAAACAAAAAAAATTGAAAATTAGCTCACGAAAACGGAAACGAGCCGAAACGGACCCCTAAACAAAAAACGAAAAACCATTTTTCCTGAGTCATGCCCATCTCTAGTGACGACGAACCTTTTAGAGACCGAGTGCCCCAACTGCCATTCAAAACCACTAATTTTTTGCAAAGTGCCAATACAGCATTTTAACCTGAATACAGGTGGCTGTGAAAGGGTGATGTTGGGTACCCACGAAAAGGGCTCTGAGTGCCACCTTGGGCACCTGTGCCATAGGTTCGCCATCACTGATTTAGAATATAATTCTGTGCATAATCTTGGCCTTGAATTCCAGTGACATGTTCTTACTCTTGACTTCTTTTCTAATTCCTACATTGCTTCCATTCTAAGTCTCTGTCTTCTGGTTTCTTTACTGCAGTCCTCATTCGGATTCATGACTGGAATGAGGTGTATAAAACATTTAACTATTTCAGTTTCATCATTCTCAATATTAATGTTATGCATTTCTTCTAGTCCTGATTTTTTTCATTTTGATATTCAGCTGCAGTTCTGCTTTGGCACTTTCCTCTTTCACTTGCATCTGAAGTCATTTCAAATCATTGCTGCTTTGTGCCAATAATATGGTGCCGTGTGCATATCTTAAATTATTGATGTTTCTCCTACCAATTTTCACTCTTCTATCCCCTGAATCTCATCAGGTTTTCCTTGTGATGTGTTCTGCATACAGATTGAACAGCTAAAGAGATAAAAGACATTGTTCTCTGACCCCGTTGCCTCTTGAAAACTGTTTTGTTCCTCCTTTTTCTGTCCTAACAGTAGCTAGTTGTCCACAATATACTTTATGCATCTGAACAATCACACATGTAGGCACACACATTTCATTTTAACACAATCCATGTATTCTCATGGTAATCCTCACAGTAAAAGGCTTTCTGTAGTCTAGAAAACATAGACTTGTCAGGTTAGATATTCTGATCCTTGACTAGGTCCTTAAAAGCGATACAGAACTCTATGGACCTCAAGGGATAAAATCAGATGCCTATGGTTATCAGAGCTGGAATTTACCTCCCAAAAAGAGCTAATTCCAGAATGAAACCAGATAATCATTGACAATTATTTCTTCATTGTTGTAATCATTCTGGGCATCATCAGCTTGTCTCACTCTACAAGCTTTGTTCATCTCATTGCTTCAATATTCCACAGCCACAAAATGCTTCGAAGCAGTAAACATATTTTTATAAGAGCAAAGTTTTAAAAAACAAGCATATACACAAAAGATAACAACATTCTTAGCCTCTAAGGATATTAAGAGCACACAAAATATTTCTAAATGCTTACCCAGACAGGCCCACTGGAGTCTAAGGCTGCTATCTCACCCAGGGAAGATCCTGATCTTTTGAGGGTCCAGCTTTTCCTCTTCCTCCCATCACGTGACTGAAGATGTGGGATAGCAGTTCCCATGTACAAATGTGTTTATTTTATAAAGCACAGTTAACCCCCCCATGGCCAGCAGGCGTCGCTAGGATTTAAAAAAAAGTACCAGCTGGCTGGTGCTATGGCTTGGGGAAGTTTAAAAAAAAAAAAAAAAACAGCACCCAATCCAGCTTCCTGGTGCTCAGAGGGTAGGGGAACATTTTTTAAAAACACAAAACAGCGCAATCAGCCCCAGGAACAGCCGGCTGTGCTTTGTGGGGGGGGGAGAGAAAGAAAACTGGATCATCTACAGGGTCCCACAATGTCTGCCTCTTTAAATGGTGGATTTTTTAAGTGAGGCAAAGAATTCCCTACATCTCCAGTAAGTCTTGGAAACCTCATTTAAGGTCCCCCCCCCCAAAAAAAAGCCTGGTGGCCGTGGGGATGACATTTTTGGACACAGTTTATCTACAAGTTTAATCTGCATTTAAAGGGACGTGGGATAGGGGCCTAAGGAGGATAATTTATTATTTTATTTATTTTGGAATATTTTTACCCCACCTTTCTCCTTGGAAAAGAACCCAAGACAGCTTACAGTAATGAGGGATGATATACAGTCCAGTACAATTAAGACATGTTCAAGTATTGAGATTAGAACAAGGAATTGAAGCAAATCTTACAGCACTAATAGGCAACATTACATAAAAGCTACAAGGTTATAAGTAGTTATAAACACAAAGTCTATGTGAACCTATAGATTCATATAAAAGACACATAATGGTGGTCCATCATTCAGGGAAAGCTTGCCTGAAGAGAAAGGTCTTTGCCTGTTTCCGGAAGGACAACAGAGCTGAGGCAGTCCTGGCCTCTAGTGGGAAGGAGTTCCAGAGTCTGGGCGCTGCAGTCAAAAAGTCCCTTTCATGGGTTCCCACGAGATGTACCTGTGAGGGTGGAGAGATGGAGAGAAGGGCCTCTCCTGATGACCTTAATACCTGAGTCAGTTCATACTGTGAGATTCAATCTTTGAGGTAGCTAGGACCCAGTGCTTGTAGGTTAAGCTCAGCACCTTGAATTGTGGCTGATAGCTGATTGGCAGCCAGTGGAGCTGTTTTAATAGGGGTATAATGTGATCTCTGTACCCACCCCAGTCAACAGTCTGGCTGCTGCATTTTGGACCGGTTGAAGTCTCCTGACTCCTGAGACTTTTCATCAGTAATCTCACATAGATGTTGATTGTATTGCTGACTTTCGGAAATGGCTTTGTTGCATGATAGCTTCCCATTGATGTCTCATTCCCAAAGCACCTTGGAGTTGTGATCATTTGATGGATTCCAATTTTATTTCATTTTTTTTCTTTGGGAGATGGTGTTCAGGACTTGGGCACAGGGAGGGAATGCAAAAAAAGTAAACAACTGTGCTTTTTATATGGGGGATCAGGTGATAGTCCTGAATCATTTCAAACCCCACAAGCTTCATGCGGGAAAGCCCTTCTGTTGTGAAGCAAAAGTTTAACACTGTTAATTATAAAACTGATAGATCTGAAAGTCGTGCTTTGTTGATAATTTTCTTCATTTGGGTTCTCCAGAAAGTCCCATCCAAAATACGTTTCCCTCTCTCTTCCCTCAGGCTTGCCCAGTGAAGTTTCCATTTGGGGAAACTTCTTTTCCACCACAAAAACCTCCAAATGTCAGATTCGCGTACAGAAGTAGCATGCATGAATGATAATTATGGCATTATAATTTTAGCTAGACCCTCGGATGGAGAAATAATAGAGCTTAAAACCACTGGATTTTCTGACAGTCTAGTTAAATGTGTCTAACTAGGTGGTAAATTAGTTAGAACTCATCTAGGCATCAGCTACATAATGCAATCAAGAAAATTGTCAGATAAGGCTTAAGGAAAAACGTGATCAGCAAGAACTGCAGACATAATCTTTATTCTTGATTCATTCACACAATTTGTTTTTATTGGAAGTGGTGGCAATCTCCATGGTGGTCTTTCGGCTTTGTAGAAGTGATAATGCATTGTTTAAGAAGAAGAAAAGAAAGGAAAGTATAAAGGGACAATTTGCACCCAAACCTGGTAAATAATCCAAAAGACACATTTTTAGATGAACAATAGCTTCATCACGTTATAGCAAAAAAGGAGTATACAGCAAGACATTTTCAGATACCTTGCACTGTCAGAAATATGAACAAGGTTGTCCTAGATCAGTGGTGGCGAATCTTCAGTACTCCAGATGTTTTGGACCACAACTCCCACAGTCCTTTGTCATTGGCAATCTAGGCTTGGAATTCTTGGAGTTGTGGTCCAAAACATCTGGAGTGCTGAAGGTCCACCACCACTGTCCTAGATCAATTTGAGTCTCTGCTATCCCTGCAGGGACAAATGACAACACTGATGCTGTCCTACTTTGGGCACATCATGAGATCGTCTGGAAAAGACAAAAAGCTGGGAAAGGTGGAAGATGACAGGAAAAGAGTGAGACCTAGAGGAAGCCACAGGCTTAAGTTTGCAAGAGCTGAGTTGGTCAGCCGAGGAAAAGACATTTTGAAGATGGCTCATTCCTTTGGTTCATATAAGTTAGAGGCAACTTGTCAGCAGATAGGACCATCATGGTCAACAACAAATCTCACCTTCTAGCACAGGCATCTGCTCCAATGGTGGGAAGAGAAGTGGCCTAAAGAGGGAGGCATTTTTTCCGACCCATGCCAAAATGGCTACCCTGACACAGGGTTTAAGTGCAGACAAGATCACTTCTATCAAGTCTAATTTGCTATGTCATTCCTTGTATGTCATTGTAACTTTTTAAAATAGCTACCCTCTTTCAAATCTCTTTCTTACAGTGGGATGAAATCTAGGGATGGGCACCATACAAAAAATAACATGCTGTTTCATTGTTTCGTTAGCTAATGAACAAAACAAAACAAAACAAAACAAAACAAAACAAAACAAAACAAAACAAAATGGGGAAGCAGAGTTTGGTTACATATGTAACAAAACACATTTTTCCCTCTCGAATGAAACAATTCATTCTAGAGGAAATGACAGGGGAGCTTCCTCAAGCTCTTCTCTGAACGCCCCCAAAATTTGGAAAGATTTTGGGGGTCAGGGAGCTGACTTATGAAGCTCCAAAGGGAGTACCCCTAGGAGAAAATCTTCTAATTGGAATTGGAAGCTCATTGGGCCAACAATAGCACAGCTGCCACTTCCCATATGATTCAAATTAAAAAGTTTTTTTTATAGGAGCACGCCGTTTGGAGCTTCATAACTCAGCCCCCTTACTACCAAATGTTTCCAAATTTCAGGGGGTTATCTAAAATTGCTTTCTGGAGGCACCCCTGCTACATTGGTGCACTCAAAATTATTTTTAAAAATATGCAATAAAAATTTACTTACCTTGGGGCTCCAACATAGCAGGGGTACCTTCCCAAAGCAATTTTAGGGAGCCCCCTGAAATCTGGAACGATTTGGGGTTAATGGGACTTAGTTATGAAGCTCTAAAGTGCTGGGGGTAAGTAACTGGCAAAGTGTGCTAGTGGCATGGAGGCAATCAAGGAGTTTACTCTGTGGTATTAACACCCTAGTTGCCTCCATTCTCCTAGCACAGGAGCAGCGGGGGGGGGGAATTGTTCCTTTCTTCATTTCTCCCCTCCCCCTGTCTCCCAGCTGGGGCTTTTTGACAGGTTGGGGTGTGTGGGGAGGGGTTCTCTCTCTCCAAACTCCAACCTGTCAAAAAGCCCCAGCTGGGAGGCAGGGATGGCAAGGAAGAAGGGAGGAAGCAGTGGTAAATTGACACTCTGTTTGAATTTACCTCTGCCTACTTCCTTCTCCCATATTCCCCCTCCTTCCAGGGTGGTTTTCTGGAGAGGGAGGGCTGTGGGCAGAGGGGGATGCCCCCACTTCCCACATCACTCCCTGTCAAAAACATCCCCTGGGAAGAGGGGTTGGCAGGGCAGAAAGGAGCAGTCAGGCAGGGAATTTACTTCTGCCTGGCTGCTGCTTTCCTCCTACCTCCTCCCCGCCTCCTAGCTGGGATCAGGTTGTCAAAATCAGCTGGGAGGTGGTAGGGAGGAGCCTTTTGAATCCCCCACCACACCAGCTAGAACACTGGTGCCATGGGGGATTCATTTCTTTTTGTTTCGTTTCATAGCTAATGGTATTTTTTTTTTGAAAAATTTCGTTATTTACAATACAAAAGAAACATGGGGGCACAAAATGGAACAAAACAAATCACAGTTTTTCAGTTTCATGCCCATCCCTAATGAAATCCAGTAACTATTCCTAGTAAGGAGGGGGTTGTGTCTGCCAAACTGAAGATAAATAGGCAGAGAGAGTTTGTCCTACATGACTGTCAACATATATTTATTTAACGGGACTGACCATCAGTTTTTATTGTGGAGAACATCAGCCATCACAGATTATGAACACATTATTTATTTATTTATTTATTTATTTACTTACTTACTTACTTACTTACTTACTTACTTACTTACTTACTTACTTACTTACTTACTTACTTACTTACTTACTTACTTA
>JAHTLZ010000065.1:9105990-9116929 GCA_023846285.1 Phrynocephalus versicolor | reverse complement strand
TTACTTACTTACTTACTTACTTACTTACTTACTTACTTACTTACTTATTGGATTTTTATACCACCCATCTGGCAACGAGATCACTCTGGGCAGTTAGTGCTTCATTACTACCAAAGAGTACTATTCCAAGCTCATGGAAGATGACAGATATGTATACTGAGAGTCCAAACAGAGATGGTCGGAAGCTTTTCCCTTTCTAGCTGTCTCAACTGGAGTTGCACTTTTAGCAAGCAACAGCGTGGAGAACTGCTTGTACAAAAAACATTAGATGCCATCTGCTTACACAATCCAGGCACAGGTTCTTACACATCCAGAAGCATTAGTCTTAGCCAGATCTTGGCTCAACATTTGCATCTTGTGCGCAAAACAAGGCTGAGAAGTTTAAAATTAGAAGGTACTGGATAGAGTTTTGTTTGTTATTTTGCAAAAACAGTCACACACACCCTTTGGTGAGAGTTAGGCGGCATACTTCTTTAAATGACATGGTTCTCAGCAGAAGCTCATAGTCTGTCCCAACTGAATTAAAAGAAAGCTGACATTTATTCACTTCAGTATTTAATGTATATTTTGATTCTTACCACTGTAATCTTGGCATAACTGTATTCACAAGGGATGGTCAATAAATCAGAACTTTGAAAAGTCATATGTTAAAATACCTTATCTATATATTTTGGATAAAGTTGAGGTTTAGAATTTCACTAGGCAAAGAGTTTCACACTTCTTTCCATGTTGCACTGCAGTTCTGCTGAAAACAATGTCAAATTTAAGGGAAAGTGAAACTCACTACAAGACAAAAAGCATCACCCCCTCATGGCTTCTTGATATTCTTGTTAGTAGACACATGCACATTTTAATGTTGAGAAGTGAATACGGACATGAATAAAAGAAATTTCATATTCAAAAAGTGTTCTGCTTATATACTGCCCAATACCACTTCAAGTAGTCTCTGGGTGGTTTACAGTTTTGATTATGCAGGCTACACATTGCCCCCCCCCCCCCAGCAAGCTGGGTACATTAATTTATCAACCTCGGAAGGATGGAAGGCTGAGTCAATCATGAGCCGGCTACAGGGGATTGAACCCCAGATCATGAGCACAGTTTTACCTGCATTACAGGCATTCACCACTGCGCCACAGGGCTTTTATGAAAAATGAAACCTTTTTCTGTACTGGGGCACCAACCAGAGAAAAGCGACCAAGTAATTCAGATCTCTCCATCCATAGAACTCTCTGTGTGGAGTGAATATCAGAAGCATTATTCTTTAAAATTACCCCCATTTGACAGAAAGAGAGAGCAAGTCTTGTCAACCAACACTACTCCAATTCACACTGGTGGCCTGGCCTACCGACTCTGAACCATAATCCCTCTGGCAAATCCTTTAGTCATTTTCACAAAGTCTGAATGTTTTTCGAGAGATTCCCACACTCTGGAAACGCTCTCTGTCTCTTTCCAACTGTGTTAGCCGCTTTCTTCTCAGCTTCACTCTCCACATCCCAGCTCCCCTCTGTTCTTTAGTGTGGAGTGTTGTCACATCTAAATTAACACAGCTGCCAGCAGCTGCCCTAGCCTCACCTGAGAGTGGGAGGGTGAATAGAAGCATATTGGAGATGACATATCAGCTTGGTTTCGGGCCATAACCAGAGTTACTTGATCGTTAAGTGGGATATTTTCAAGCATTTTCTCTCTCTCCTCTTCCTCTTGCTCCAGTTCTCTCCAAGGGTTTATCTACAGCCCAGAGGGTTTCTTGAGAAACCTATTCTTCATAGGCCAAATGTTCACCTTTGTGAATGTGTAAAAGAAACACTCACTCACACACATACACACACACACACACACACACACAAAGAGAGAGAGAGAGAGAGAGAGAGTCCTGTCAAAGAGTATAAAGACAGTCACTTATTTGGCTAAACAGCCAAATAACATCTAAAACTGAAAATCTCATCTTAGATGGTTACTTCACATCTACTCTCGTCCCGGGAGGAAGTTCTTTGCGTGTTGATGTCAGTTGCAGTCACGTGGTATTCTTGCAGTTCTGTCCCTGTTCCCATGTACACACAGACATGATTGATGATACCGGCATGACTGTTACTGCATGTCCTCATTCCGTGATGAGATGTGAAATTCCATGACTTTGTTCTCTGTTTTTTTTTTAAACCCAACCTTCCGTTTTTTGATGTTTCGATTCTCCGAAGCCTTGCCTTCAATGCCTTACGGAGCTAAGTCTGAGGCATTTGTCTTTTAATCTCTCTGCACCGCATTGCTGACTCCATAGGGAATGTACTGGCAAATGGCACTTCACACTCCTGCCACTAGATGGAGAATGGCACATTGCGGGAGGAGACTGACCTCATGGGCTCTCGTATCAGAACGAGACGCGAGATGAGGAGATTCCCAAGGCCAGGGAGGGGAATCTCTCACCCTGCTTAGATCGCAGTTCAGGGGGGGCATGGTTGGGACAAACTCCCTTCATCCTGCAATGGACATGTGGTTAGATTTCTTTGTACCGGTCCCCAGCGGGACCGCGAGCAGCAATGAGATGAATGTGAAGTATCACCCTTAGTTGGCCTCGCTTGAATATAGCTACCCCATTTGGGTTCAGATGTCTTTGGAACTGACCGGATTTTTCTTTCCATAAAGCTTACCTTGTGAGAATACATACTGTAAATACAAGCACTTTTTTTTTTAGATAAGATAAATCAAATGAGAAATACTGACAGGAGACCAATGTTTCTGAGAGGTTATTTTGAACCACTGTTTTTCAATGTAGTGAAATAGTCCTAGGTGCAGGCAGATACAATAGTAACTGACAAAGCTATTAAGAAGCATTAGCCAAATCCTGTTGGTTAGTTATGTAAGAACATAAGAAGAACCCTGTTGGATCAGGCCAAGGGCCCATCTGGTCTTGCTTCCTGTATCTCCCAGTGTCCTCACCAGATGCCTTTAAGAATGTGTGGGACAACTAGGTGCCTGCCCCTAACTAGATACAAGTACTGTGTCAGACACTTGGAGGTACTCTCCATTTAAGTGTCTCCCCCATCATGGCTTGTCACATGTGATGAATAGAGATGGGCACGACTCAGAAAAATTGTTCGTTTTCGTTTTCGTTTTCGTCTAGGGGTCCGTTTCGGCTCGTTTCCGTTTTCGTGAGCTAATTTTCAAAATTTTTCGTTTTCGTTTTGTTGCATAACAAAATGACAAACGAAAATGAAAATGAAAAAAAATTCGTTTCTTCCCATTTAGCTCCATTAAGTGCTTTTCCAGTAACAAAAAACGAAAATTGGCTCAAAATTAGTCGTTTCGTTTCCGTTTTCGTTCCAGTTTTGAGCCGTTTTTCGTTTTTCGTTTCGTTACGTAACGGAAACGAAAACAAAAACGGAAACGGAAATTCCGCTAAGTCGTGCCCATCTCTAGTGATGAACCTTTCCTCCAGAAATTTGCCCATTCCCCAGTTACACTGGTATATGTAGAGTGGTGTAAATTGCCATGGTGAACTGCTGCTAGTTAACCATTTCCCACTCCTATACCTTGTCAGCATTAGATATTTGAGTTGATGGGCAACAAAGGCTGCAAATGGCAACTTGTTAAATGTACAGAAACTTCAGCAGGTCAAAAATGTGGCCACCAGTTTGCTAACTGTGGCTGGTCTTTCTGGGTACAGTTTAAAATGCTGGTTCAACCTATAAAGCACCTAAAAGTTTCATGGAGTGCCCCCTAGTTCTAGTGTTGTGCGATAGGGAAAACTGTTTTTCCTTATATACTTTGTCCACCCCATGTATGGTTTTATAAACTTCAATCAGGTCAACTCTTAGGCACTGTCATAGAGAGAGAAGAGGCCCATCTGTTGCAGCTTCAGATGGTAAAGAAGGTGTTCCATTTCCCTAATCATTCTGGTTGCTCTCCAATGCACTTTCTCCATTTCCATACTATCCCTCTGGAGGTAGGGTGACCAGAACTGTGCACAGTACTCCAGATGGGGCCTCACCATAGATTTATAAAGAGGCAAAATGACACTTGCTGACTTATTTTCTATACCTTTCCTAATGATCCCTAGTATTGAGTTTGCTTTTTTCACTGCTGCAGCACATTGGGTTGACATCTTCATTGAGCTGTCCACCAGCACACCAAGGTCCCTTTCCTGGTTTGTTGCAGAGAATTCAGAATGTCTTTCCCAATAAAATATGATATGAATCTACAGATCCTTGTGCAAAACTTTCATGAAGAAATGATAGCTCTGCTGAGGCCGTAGTACTGAGGTGGATCTTCTTTGTCCACTCGCCCAGGCTGGCATGAAAGGAATGCTGGCTATGGGCCAGCTTCAGGGGCAGAAAGGCATTAAGAGGCCTCATTGCGTGGTCCTCAGCCTCTTTTTTATCTGGCACTTTTCCCACCCACCCACCCAATAAAGAGAACGAGTAGCTGGTCAAATAAGGGCTGCATGGGAATTTTGGGCTGCTACCCAGATTGGCCCAAAGTGGCAGTGTGTTTTCACCCATCCCATTTCCTTCAGGTTATTCAAGGAGGTTTTGCATTAATCGCAGTCACAATTGTGGGGTAGTGTAAGAGGTAACGTTAATTCAAGCTAAAACAGAATAAGGCACCCAGAAGGGTCGTTAGCCCTCAAGGTGAAAGTTAGGAAAGATAGAAAGGATAATAGAAATAATAAGGTTATAGCTGTGAGATGCTTAACATTATGAAATGGAGGGCTGCCCAGATGTGATCAGACTGCTAATCTTTGGGAGGGTGCTGAACAGGTGGGCAGCAGCTTCCTGATTTAAAAACGGATTATGCCATACTATGCCATACATTCAGGCCCCGTTGTTTAAGGGTGAAGGAACAGTTGAAAGAGATTGAATTCTATTAGACTATGCTGTAGCCCAATTTCAATCCCACAAGGTTGTCTCATCTCTTTATTCCGGGCTGGGTGGGCAAAGGAGACTAGCCTTAATATTCGGCCATGATTTTGGGAACTTCTAGGTTTCTTCTGGAAAAACATACATACAAACACAGCTGTGTGCTGCCCACCCTGGATGTGCAGGGTCAAAAGCTAACTTATGCAACTGGGTGTTTTTTAAAGTGCCTTAATAAAAGTAGCACCCCCTCTTTCATTTTGCTTGCATGCCATGACCACACAACTGATTGTTGCTGTAGTTACTGAGCTATGGCTTAGCTTTCCCAATTGTTCTTTCCCTAATCGTTTACTGAGATGTTACAGTGGAAGAGGTTCAGATCAAATGCTACAGTAGAGTTTTTTATTTAATTAGATAATCAAAAGGTTTCAGCTCATGCACAGGTCTTTACATTTGAGGCAAGGTTCAAATGGACAAGAGCAATAGACTACGACTCAATGTTCGGCATCATCTGTGGAAGTTAATTTAGTGCTATTAATGAATATGCCTCTGTAACCAATCTTTGTATGTATAATGAGAAAGATTTAATGGGCAATCAACCTTTAGCCATGAATATTCATCATATCTGATAATTATTTATTCTATAGAGAATGCAGGATCATAAAGAGTAATGCTATTTAGAAGCAAACTGTGGAACTGCTGTAGGCTTAATAGGGAGTCAGATAGTTCACACAGATCCTTGGAATGCTACAGTATCTGCATGTTCTATTTCTAGTCCATGGCCTCATCCTGCAGTTTTCCAATGTGGACCCCAAGAGAGAGAGAAGTAATGGGATACTAAACTTTTCAATTATCTGCTTTGGGTTAAACACACATACAAGTATCCAAGTAATACCGCTGAGGTGTATTACCATCACACAGGGGGGCTAATAATGATCAACGAACAATGTTTGCTCAAGAAACCAATTCAATTCCCCTTTACCACTCTCTTCTAGGGAAGAGTGAGAAATTAATGTCAGTTTATTTTTTATAAGAGTTAGCTAACATTTTCAAGTTTCTTACTGAGGTTGCCAATTCACCAATTTGAAGAGAGAGAGTGAGAGAGAGATGTGGGAGAAATGGATAGATCCTTCTAGTCATGTCCAAAGATTTGAGTGCATAAGGTCCAAAATTTTGACCTGAATCATTCCAAAATTGCTGCTGCATATTTTTTGAGGATAGAAAAAAAATTTATACAGTGGTACCCCAACTTAAGAGCACCTCGGCTAAAGAGCAATTTGACTTAAGAGTAGAAAACTGTTGCAATTTTAACTGCCAGCTTACAAATTTTAGACATGATCTGCTCGACTTACATTTTTTTATTTTTCATTTTTTTAAACTTTTCCCCTAATTTATTTTTTAGATAGGTACCCCGACTTAAGAGTAGTTCAACCTAAGAGCATGCATTCGGAATGAATTAAATTCATAAGTTGAGACACCACTGTAATTCTTTCACTTAATGGAAAACTGCTTAATCATTTTCTGGCTAATACTCCTGATTGGTTAGTATGCAACACATGGATACTAACCATGTGACACATATGAATCCAACGTGCTTCATATGAAGTCAGACATGAAGAGAAAGTCAGGACAACAGTTTATAGAATATATCCTTGGATTTAAAGATTCACATCAGGAAATTATAGGGAAGGGGCACAATCCATGGTTTTAAAGAAAAAATAATAATTTTGAAAAATTAATTCATTTCCAACTGTGTCATAAATTTCAGGTTGCGCTTCATTTGAAACAAAGAAACAAACTAGAGATGGGCTTTTATTTCATAAGTGGTCTGCTTCCAAAATGAACTGTGGGTAGCTATCTGACGTTCGGAGGCAGCGGAATGAAATCAACCAATCCCTTACCTTGTGCTGGGCTCGCATGGGGTTAAACTCCAATGAGGAAGAAGCCTCTGACACATCATCATTCCTTCTCCCTGGTGCTGGCCAATCAGGAGCTGTGCAGGGAAATGCATCATCCCACCTACACCTCTTCCGAAATAAAAAGCCCATCTCCAAAACAAACAAAACTTTCACCTTGCCTGTCTTTGCATGTGTGTGTGCGTACACGCACGCGCGTGCGCACACACACACACACACAGAGAGAGAGAGAGAGAGAGAGAGAGAGAGAGATTGTTGATATATTTTTCTGCACATCATTTAGCCATCAAATATATACAAGAGCAAATAAGTGATGATGATCCCCTTGGAGCATAACATAAAATCTCATTGATTTTTGTCCCTGAAGACAGGTGTAACAAATGAATAACCAGGGACGCAATCAAGCATAAAATATCAGTGCATGCAACATTAGTTGTGCAGTTCTGTTTTTAATCCATTTGTTTACCTTTGACCTACAGCATTCATTACCTGTCAGGGCTGAAGGAGCAGATAGCTTCTGTTAAAGAGCGGATTACAAGCAATTTCATTTTTCTCTTTCTGCCCCACTAAAGACTATTTGAAGGAGCCAGGTCTGCCACAGTATTTTAACTGACCTCAAAGTAAAACCTACAGCTTGCTTTCTTGCTTTCTTGCTTGCTTGCTTATTCATTCATTCATTCATTTTATTTATTTATTTACTTATTTATTTATTTATTTATTTGACACCATCTGGCATGAAAACCACTCTGGGTGTTTTACAGAATTTTAAGATAAATAATCAAACATAATAGCAAACATAAAACAAAGATAATAGCCATAATTGATGTGGTACAGTGACTTTTTCCAGTCATAGTTAAGCATAATGAATTTTTTTATCTGCATGTAATACAAATAACCTTTATGGGACATGAAAATTATAACAAATGAACAAATAACTGGGCCCAGAAGTGTTTTGAGAATCACTGGTATTCAAAGCTCAGAGGACAGATGCTAGCTGGCCAGTCTACAGATCCCGTACATAGTCTGTATAGTATACATATTGGCTGGGTTAAGTATTGAGCTCTGGAGCCTGGCAATTCAATTCCTCACTGGACCTCCCAGAACAGCCTGCCTGGGTGGCTTTGATCAAGCTGCACAGTCCCATGAGTCCCATATTAGGGAATAGGAAACTGCTTCTGGGCACTCTTGACCTAGAAAATCCTAAAAAAAAAAAGTGTTGCCAAAAGGCCAGAATGATTTGACAGCACACAATTATTGCTGTTATAAACTCCACAAAAGTGTTCCTTCTGGCTTTCACTGGTGTTCAAAGATCCTAATTTCTCCATTTAATACAGTAAGAGCCCCATATCTGTGAGGGATCAGTTCCGGGACCCCCATGGGTACCAAAATCCTCAGCTAAGAGCTAATGTTCTTATCTGGGGGTTGCAGTGGGGGCGAGTGGGCTGTGGTGGTGGTAGAGTGCCAGAGGTGAAAGTGGTGATGCTGCACGGCTACCACCTCTGTGGGGTACCACATCTGCCTTCGCCATCAATGTTATAGGTGGGTGGGTGCCTGTGGACACCTACAGGCCATGTGGGTGCCACTGCCACCCCAGCCTGTGGGTGGGCAGATGCCTGCGGGCCATGGTTTCCAGAGGGGGTCCAAATAAAATCCTGCTGAACAAATTTGGCAGGGTACCAATTTCCTCTACTCACGGTTTGGAATTTGATGAGTTCTGTGCTCCGTGACACTCCTGTCCTCCTATAATCATTTTGTGTATTTCTTATCATTTGTTTACATGTTCATCTGTTATCTAGCTATGGAAGAGATTGTTTTGCAGTGTTACCTTACTTTGACCTTGATTTCCCAATGATGTCTTGGATGGAGAATATAATGAGTGTTTTGCAGGAATGTTTCACACTCAGTGGTTCAGACTTCATTTTAAAAAACTTTTCACACCCCTAAGATCCGCTGGCCACTTAAATTCGGACCAGAGATCTTGGGGGTTCGTTGCTCTTCCTGCATCCCCACCCCTCCGCACTTCCTTGCTCCTGACTGTGTGAGGGGAGAGAGAAAAAAAGAGAGGAAAAAATGCAGGATCACCTCCGAAGCCGCCCGGAGCCCCGTCATCGTCCTGATTCCTTCTCTTAAAGGGGCGGGAGGCAAAAACAACAACAAACGGAAGCGAGGAGAGCCCTTACATCCGGATATGGGGATTTTCACCCTCCGAGAGCAGGTACATGAAAAGTGCGCTGGGACGCGCTTAGGTGGGCGTGGTCGCACTTAATTTTCTGCAAATTCCAGAGCTGGTGGGGAAACAATTGTAAGCTCTGGAGCTGGCAGCCATCTGCGTCGGAGTTTAGGGGTCGTGTACAAATACCCTATCTTTTTCATGTTTTATTGTTTTACTTTCCCTTTAATCTACATGTAATGGAAGAGGGGCAGGATCAGTCTCAAGTACAGGACATATAATAATGGACTCAAACTACAGGAAGACAGATTAAGGCTGAAAATCAGGAAAATGTCTGAATTGGTAGAACAGTACAAAAATGGAATTAATTATTTTGGGACACTCCAAATCTGGAGGCATTCAGGAGGAAATTGGACAGCCATTTATCAGATCTGCTTTAACTTGGATTCCTGACTTGAGTGGAGGGGTGGACTTGATGGGCTTGCAGGCCCCTTCCAACTTAATTCCTGTATTTTTCCCATCTATTAGATCAGTGATTCTCAACCTGTGGCTCCCCAGATGTTCCTGGACTGCAACTCCCAGATGTCTTCATCACTAGGTGAGCTGGTCAGGATTTCTGGGAGTTGCAGTCCAAGAACATCTGGAGACCCACAGGTTGAAAACCATTGTATTAGATGTCCCCATGTATGATTATCCCCACTTTTCCAACACAAAATTACAGTTTTGTAACCTCACAGTTGTCTCCTTGGCTTATTTCCACATATAAGATGACCCTCAAATTTTAGTCTAACAATTTTAGCCAGAATATAGTCTTATAAATGGAGAAAATACTGAATTCTATGATCTGAAAACAATATCAAACCTTGATAGAAGCATATGGGAATAATTCTTCCTCATGTTCTCCTCCCATATGAAATGGACTTTTCCTTGTTCCCCACATACTGCTTAGTATCTATCCAGGAGACTGGAGCTAGAGAAAGAGATTTTACTCAGCTCATGTGGGAAAGAGACATAAATATTTGCAGCCCTTGATAGTGAGGGAGGGCAGAGTGTCTGTTTGCCTACCTGTCTGCCAAGACGTTTAAGTTTGGCTTTCTATAGTCCTACATTCACTGATTTGCAGGTGAAAAAAAAAAACATGGGAAAGCTGCAGGCACAAATTTCATCCTCATCCCTAAACATACCCAGTCTTCCTGCAGCCTCCTAACCCTTCATGAGAATTCAAAGTGCTCTCATTATGATCTGTTTTGCTAGTCATTTGACCCCATTGCATGCTGCCACAGGTTAATGGACTCAGCCTAACCAGGCTGAAATGATTTCTCTGATCTACGTGCGGTAGAGAGTCAACCTGTGAGGGCCATCAAAAAGCAAATTATAACTATATTTGTATTGTATGGAAAATACTTGGACTGTTACTCTGCAGGGCAAGGGGGTGGTCTCTCAGTTTCTATTTTCTCTCATTTCAGTTGAATTCTTCATTATTTCTGCCTTGTTCTCAGAAATCCTACCACACAGGCACATATTTTGAGTGGGTGGATTGAAATTTAGGAGCCAGCTTGAAAACCACTCCAAATTGCTAGCTTCCAAGTTGAAAACAGTACCTGCAATTCTATGTTAGAATTTGGCAGAAATGGGCCACAATGTTTGTTCACAAAATGTGAATTCTCGCAGCAGTGGGAATAAGCAAAAGAGTTTTGCAGAGGTAATGGTAATTTACTTCCCATAACAAACGTTGGAGCTCATTCAAATGGTTATTTTCTGCCCCCCTTTGATGCCACCCCTCCCTCTGCCTGTGAAACATTAGTATTTATGTTCCTTCACCTGAAATTGTGGAAGCCAAATTAACACAAGCTGAGTTTAAGTGAAAAGTATTATTTCCACCTGATTATTCTTCACCACAGAGCATAACAAAAAGTTATAAACTAGTTTTTTCAGTAGCAAGAGCCAATCATGAGTCCTTGAAAACACATAACTAAAGAAGAATGGTTAATGTGGGTGTTTTTTAA
>JAHTLZ010000065.1:9085653-9105490 GCA_023846285.1 Phrynocephalus versicolor | reverse complement strand
AGAGATAAGCTAGCTATCAACAGCTGTGGGGATGGAAGGAAGGAAAACAACCAGTTTAAAAATAAACCTCCCTGTTCTCAAGACAGCTGGATCAAGAAAGAGGCCTCTTGCCACTAGGATCAATCATTTCCTTTCTGAAACAAAAAAAAGTTTTTTGTTTCATTTGTTGATGAAATATTTTATAACCTTATGAAACAATGAAACAATGTGTCTGTTGTTTTGTGACCATCTCTAATCATTGCTTTTACAATCCCTGTAAAATGTGACTCTGGTAAGTCAGAATCTGGCAAGCTGGCACCATGAAAATAAGCATTATTGTTTTGAGTTTCTGCCACAGAGTCTATGGATTTCAAGGCATTTGAAATTACATTTTACACATTACAAAAAGATTAGTTCAATTCCATTTCAATTCAACCCCTTGCTTGCAGCCATCTGTTGTAACTGTCAAGACCAATATTGCTTAGTGGCCTTGTTTCCAGACTCAGCTGGAGCTGCCTGAATGTTTTTCAATCACTTTTAGTAAACTTCTGTTAAAACCTCAATTTTAAAATACTTTCACTTTCAGGGATGCTTTATGTACGCCCTCCTTAATTATTTTACAACATTCAGAATTTCATATCTTAACACAACAACATTTCATTAGATTTTTCTATGTATACCAGGCATGTCCAAACTTCGGCCCTCCAGATGTTTTGGACCACAACTCCCACAGTCCTTTGTCACTGGGAATCTAAGCTTAGAATTCTGGGAGTTGTGGTCCAAAACATCAGGAAGGCTGAAGTTTGGACATACCTGTTGTATACTGTTGACTCAAATTTAGCCTGTCTTCTTCTTCTTTTTCTTAGTGCTTGTCCCACTTGGTGGTGTGGTCCACTATTCATGTTTTGGTCTTTTACTTGGCATGGTCATGGGCTAGGTCTGGATGAACCTGAGACAACCTCATGTCATTATTAAGTGTGTTCATCCAGCACTGTTTTAGACAACCCCTCAGTCAGGATCTGCTGAACTCCAGAGTGAGACCCTTTTTGTCCAGAGTTTCCTTAGCATATAAGAGGTGTCCATACCAAGTTTAGCCTGTTATCTATTAAAACTCTTAGATTCTCTGTATATATACTACTGATATCATCCATTCTATATTTATGCATTCTATTTTTATACCCAATTTGTCTATCTAAATTCTTCCAGCTTGGTGCAAGAAACCATTGCTAAGCACTTTTCACATAATAATAAGAATTAGAAATCTGCTTATGGCAGATAAGCCCTAAAATAACTTATCAATACAAGTATATGTAATTTAGGAATGTTTTATGCAGATTCACACACACACCACCAACACAAGCATATAAAATTACAGTGGACCCTCTTATAACAATTGGTTTGCTTAACAGAAAATCTGCTTAAAGGAAAAAAATTCCCGAGATGGGTCAAATCCATATAACAGAAAAACAGTTGCAATTAGGGATTAATTCATTTTCAATGTACTGCTATGGAAAATGTGTACAAAGTGAAATCTGCTTAACATAATTTCATTTGGAATGAATTAATTCCTTTAAACAAGGTACCACTGTATACCTAAATAAAGTTGGCAAGAGTCTCAGTAGTTCTATTGGCAACCGCAGCTCTGCAGTCTTCAGCTCCCCTGCCCTTTCACAGATTCAAACCTCTTACTCACAGCCTTATTCTTTCTTAATCCCACTACTTTGGGCTGAACTGATATTTCGTAGGGATTACAATAACTCTTGGTGTCCCAGGTAAAAGAATTCGCAGTGGGTGAAATCTTGATTAGTGATCACCTTCCAATAACTGCTAAAATCGATCTGGGACTACCCAAGGATAATATCAGGTCAAAACAAAATTGTGATCCTATTGCATCAGGGAAATTAGTTTGGAACAGGCAAACTCATCTGAAGTTCCTGTCATTACTGACCAGTCATGCTTGCCAGCTTTTGGTAACACAAGTGACCACCACTGAAGACATTAAAACTAGAAATGATTCATTTGAAAAGTTATTGGTCTTCTTAAAAAATGAACTGATACAGAAATCATCTAGGCACAAGTATACGGCCATTACCGGCAAGACCCAGTGGTTTGACCAGGGCTGTATAGCTTTGAAAACTCGTATCCGTGAATGTTATAGGGCCTATAGAACTTCAGGCACTCCCGAAACATTGAACAACTATTTTCTATTGAAAAAGGAACTGAGTCGTCTGTCAGACACAAAAAGACACTTGTTTGCACTTGCTCAACTGTTGGTGTCCTTTCCAACATTGCAGTTCTTGTCCATGTCTGAACTTAACAAATGAATGGTCATGGCCAAAGGCAACTACATAGTTCCCTGATATGTAAGACTTGTTATGCCAGAGCTCTCCCAACTCCTATCTAGAAAGATCCACGGTAACAAAGTGCAATGGCACCTCCATCTGGGATCACTGAAATTAAGCCATTCACACTTCACAAAGAAGTTACAGAAGTTGACAAATTTGATGTATTGTTGTTTTCTCTCATTTCCGACTCACAAAAGGAGGGAAGGGAATGACAGGTACCTCAAATGCCCTGCTGAGTGTGCAACATTTCTTCATAAATCATCTCTCAGGGAGAGAAATGTAATATCCTTTGCCCAGAACTTCATATTCGAATCTGATGACTAATTCCTTAGCATGCCTTCTTTTATATCCTCTTTACCTGCAGGATGCCGAGAAGTGCTGTGAGTGATAACAACTCCACAAGCATTAGAGAAATAAATTGAAAGGTGAAATTAAACTCAATCTGCCTCCCATACTGATAGCAGTTTTCATCCGATACAAAACTGTGCATTTCCCAAGGCAAAAGCATGCCAAATTCCTAGCCGAAAGGCAGTGTGTATGTGTGCATGGAGGAATAAGCTCTGTACTCCCCATGGAACAACTGTTAGTGTGAGGTGGTTTTTGTGACCCACATTGTATCTCTAAAAAGGGAACAAAAGGCTGCTGCAGCAGGGGGTGGGGAGAAATGCTCTTGTTTCCTGAGAGTGTTCTCTTTGATTTTGCTAAGCGGTTACTTCACATCCTGTTCATCCTTCCTTGCTGTCCCACTTGGAACCAGTACAAAAAACCCTCAATTCATGTCCATAGCATGACAGCAAAAAGTTGTCTCGACCATGCCTCCGGAACCAAGCAAGAGCTCCTTGGTTAAGCTGTGAACAAAAATAAAAACAGCAATTCTGCAGTCCAAACATAGGATTTGTTGAATCACTGGTTTTGGATGGTCATTTGGCATGCGGCAGGTTTACACTGCACCCAATATTAGTAACAATATTTTCACTCCATTTTTATTGCAAATACTTCCCCCAACCATTTTATTTGGGTTTTCTTGTAAATCAGGCGTGTCCAACAGGTAGACCGGGGGCTACCAGTAGCCCGTGAAGGGTTCAAAAGTAGCCCACCAGCCATCAATAAAAAATGTGAGGGGATAATTCTCTACCTCTACCTCCCCCACCCCAAGGACCACCACTGCCCCAGCAAAGCTCTGGGTCTGCCAGCCCACTGTCTCAGCCGAGCGGGGCAGTTCAAGGGCTGCTCTACTTAATGAACATATGGTCCGAACAGATGAAATTCATAAGTAGAGGTTTTAGTGTAGTAACCCTCAGTCACTTTCATCTGGAAAAAGTAGACCTCGGCCCGTTCAAAGTTGGACGGACAGCCCTGTTGTAAATCAACTCCCCATAGTCTTTTGTTAATGACATTCTGTTATGAATCTAGATTGACATCTACTGCCCTCTTGCCTTTCCCAATTTGCATTCCAGCCATGTGTAGATGCTGGTGCATGCAACATAAAAATGTGAATCTTTTTGACAGCAGAGCCCTCCAGATTTGACGGAAAGAATGTAGATGCCATAGCAACAGCCAGCAGGACTGACCTAATAGTCTACCAATGTCATACTCCATTGCCCATTCATTTAGTTTGATTAGGAGCATTACCATGTGAAAGAGTTCCTTTCACCTCTTACTTGACTCTAGGATCTGATAATATAGTAACATTACTTCACTGTCTTGAGCTTCTTGCAGCCTGGGAGATTTCCAAGTTCTACAGCAAACTGCAGAGATGTTAAGCACACACATTTTGTCCCATTAATAGAAAGCATCCAGAAAGGTGAACTTCATACACTGCATTACTAAGGCAACAAGAGGGGAAACTCTGCAGAATTTTGATTGGATGACTCAATAAAAGTTTCATACCAGCTGTAAGTGAATTTTGTATTTTAAATGCATAATCTCTGTCTCTCAGTCTTAAATTCTTCATTACAGGTCGGATTGTAGTCAGGATTTTCAAAGGACAAGGTGCTGATTCTGAATTATCAAACACACACACATACAATCGTAAGGTTCTGTAATCATACCCAAGAGAGAACAACATATACATTTGTGTATGTTTAAAAACATTTCTGGATGAAAAAATCTCACTGAAATTTATTGAGACATGAAGTGTGACCTGAAGGCTTAGTCAACCTTACTATGTTAATTATGTACTATATTATGACAATTTAATGCGGGTTGTGAGAAGATTGAGCCAAGTGTAATCCTTGACAGATTGCAAACATATGATGCTTTTCAGTTATTAATGTACTTTTGCTAAGTGCATTATAGTTTGTTGTAAGTAACCACGAGCATTTGCATTGGGTAATTTGAGCCGATGTTCTGAGCTTTTCATTTATTTACAGCATAAAGCCAACTGCATTTGAAAAACAGGCCTCATCCTATAGTTTGTAAGCATTACTTTTGCTTTTCTGTCTGTGAAGAACCCCAAAATGATACACAACTTTTTTAAAATGAAAACCCAACAGTTTCAACTTAGGTACCCTGAAGGATTCATGCCTCGAGCCTGGATGATTTGGACATTTCAGCTGGTGCAAAATTCAGCAGCCAGACTAATAAGAACACATGAAAGGGCCTCCTCTGTTGCTGCTTCCATACTTTGGAGGAACTCCCTCCCACTGGAGGCCAAGACTACCCCTTCACTGCTGTCTTTCCAGAAGCAGGCGAAGACCTTCCTTTTCAGGAAAGCTTTCCCCGAATGAGATGTTAACCTACTATGTGACTTTTATAAGGATTACCATGCATGATTACATTAACTGATTTCATAAGAACACCAGCGTTTTCCATGTTAGCTTCCACCCCTCATAATGGATTTATTTTTTTCTTTTTGTGTGCTCTTTGTAGCTTTAATGTTACCTTTTAATGTTCTAAGATGCCTCCTCTAATTCCCTGTTCTTAACTTGAATATGTATTAATTGTTCTGGGCTGCATATTGTCCCTCATTATTGTTAGCCACCTAAATGTGAGGGAGTTGCATGGTATGGAAATGGAAGGCAATGTATGGGAAGGCTATTTAGACAGGCTTTTCTATTTGCAGAACACAGATTCATTGACCTCTAAACCAACATCCTCCTCCTTCTTTGTTGAATGTTAGCCTCATTGTTTAAGTTATATTGTTTTATTGACTTGCTGTTTATATATAATTGATATAGCTGATTATTCTATTAAGGTGGGACATATATAAATCAAAATGATGATGATGATGATGATGATGATGATGATATTATTATTATTATTATTATTATTATTATTATTATTATTATTATTATTATTATTATTATTATTATTATTATTATACATGTGTGGTAAATGTAATACATCTCTTCTCCAACCACAAAAGCAGCAGCAGTGTTTCTGCTGAAGATGTAAGTGTTAGAATTAGTCCTTTTTCTAGTCCATTGGCTTTTTGGCAGAATAGGCCGTTGACCTGGCTAGATTGCACAAAGACAACACTGGGACATGTCCGAGGTTGACTCATGTCTGCTTCCCTGCCACCTCCTTGGCATTGGCACACACATACCTTGCACTGCTGCTCTTTCCTAGTGCCAGAGCTGAACAAGGCTGCTGGGAGGCAAATTTTGTTTGTGAAGCTTATCATAGCAGTTGTAGGCTGTATTTTAATTCTCCTTCTCCCGCTCATTTCAGCAGAAGCTGCTGCAGTGGGTGCAGGCAGCATTCCTGGAGTCTTCCCCAAGAGCCTATGTCTTCTATCATGCCCATGTTTCATTCTTCCTGCCAGTTCTTCCCAAAGTACAGTGTCTGAACACCATCCCTTCCAATCATAATCACATGCACAGAGACATAAATTCCATTATGCCCCCAGAGCACAGAGAGAACTCCTAGTTCCCTGAACTCCTTTCCCTCTGAAGATGCCAGCCGTAGAGTCTGGTGAAACGTCAGGAAGAAAAACTTCCAACACACGACCAAACACCCCAAAAAACTCACAACAGCAATAATAAATTATTTTAACTTAATATATCTGACTATGTTAAACTTGGCATGTTTAGCCTGATGAAGAGGAGGCTGAGGGGGAGGCATGATAGCAGAACAGAGGACATTGATTTATTTTCAGTTGCACCTGAGAGTATGACAAGAATCAATGGGTGGAAATTCATCAGAGGGACAGACAACCTGGAAATAAGGATAAATGGGACAGCTTGCCTCCTGATGTTGCGGGCACCCCATCGCTGGAGGTTTTGAAGAAGAGATTGGACAGCCATCTATCTGAAATGGGATGAGGTCTCCTGCCTTGGGCAAGGGGTTGGTCTAGCAGACCTTCAAGGTCCCTTCCAACCCTATGATGATTCTAGGATTCTATATTGAACAAAATATTACCCCCCTGCCTCATATACTGCAAAGTGGCCTAAATCTAATATACTGTAATTCCCCTTGATTTATAACATATTAATCTAGGTATCTACTAATCTTAAATCTTATTTCTAACTACATTAATATTATACAACTAGAAGTAAATAATGTAAATGTAAGTTCAGGATTCAGAACAGGACACTGAGGGGTTTTTTTAAGCAGATATCCCCACCTTTAAATTGGAATGAACCAGTATAAACAAATACCTTCTGGTTCCTTTGCTTACTTCAGGATTTCATTGGTGCACTGTCCTCTGGCCTCCCTCCTTTGGGAAACATGTGGCGAGCCCAATCAGGAGACCCTGAATTTAATGCTTCCAGTACCCTTGGTACCAGAATGTTTTTACATTTCATTTCTCAAGAAATCACTTCATGACGCCTGGAAATGGGTTTCACTTTCACTTTACTACCCCTAGCAAGCAGAAACCTGTGCTTTTGCTTTTTTCATTTAGGAGCAATTGGGTCTCTGAATATCAGAAGTCATTATTATGGATATTCAGAACTCTCACATTTACACCGTATGTGAAGCTATATTTCTGAATCTAAATGAACAGCTCTGCTTCAAATCTTTGAACTGCTTTTCTTAGAAACCATTATTTACCCATCATCCAGGAAAAAGGGAGAGGAGGCACTGTTTAGTTAGACATTTCCCAACTGGCCAACTTGATTATGTACCGTTTGTTAATAAATAAATAAGTACAGATAGAGCAATCCCAGAATGGGATTTTGCAGAATGATCTTTTAGTATGAGGAATTTTTTCTTAATATGTAGTTTCATGAAGTTCTGTGTGAAGTTTGAGGTTGTCCATCTTCCTTCTGTTGGGTAAATATGATAAACAGGAGCCATTAGAGATGAGCACAAACCTCGGTTTGGAAGTTTGTACCAGCTCAAACACACAACACCACAGGTGCCACACATTTTATTCTCTCACCTCCCTGCTGGATCCACATTCCTCTCCTCCTCCTCTTTGACTGTTCAACCAGTCTCTGGCATGAGCACAGGTTTCCCTTCCCCTCTCCTTGGCTGAATGCCTTGGCTCCTGCCACGGACTGGTGGAACAGTCAAAGGAGGGAGGAGTGCATTCTGAATGGTAAGTGAGTCATTAGCTGAGAATCTGGGGAAGGGAATGCATGGCATCTGTGGTGCTTGTACCTATGAACTGGCATGAACCTCCAAACCAAAGTCCACACCAATCTCTAATTAAAACCATTGGCATATGTTTGTTCAGTAGCTACTGGGATATCTTGTGTCATCCTTTCAGCAAGGGAAATTCCCATGTTTGTATTTAAAGTATTTAAAGACAAATCTAACCATCTTTACATTTGCTGGTCAACTTTTGTCTTGCAGCTACAAATTGGAAGTGTTATTAATTTTGGGGTAACATATCTGTAGTTTCACCTGTAAATAATAGAAGTGTGGCTTGCAATGAACCAAAACGGATTTGTCAGCTTTTGATGCTCTTCCATCTCAAACCACTTGGAGCAATATCTCCATACTAGGAATGGGCATGAAACACCAAAACGGCATTTTGTTTCGTTTTTCATTTCTCCCCTGGTTTCACTTCATTTATTACAAAATGAATTTGTTTTAAAAAATTGTTTTGTATTTTGTTTTGTTTTGTTTTGTTTTGCATTTTTTATTTTTTTATTTTATTTATTTTTTGTTTATTTTTTCTCGCACTGACCAACTGGCCAGTGAGCCAGATCAGCACATTTTTTAATTTTTTATTTATTTTACTTTTTAAATCTCCTGCCAACCAGCTGCTCCACGGTCTGGGTCGGCACTTTATTATTATTATTATTTCACACCAACTAGCTGGCCTGCAGACCATCAGCACTTTTGTTTTAGCCTGTGGCAGCAAGCCGTTTTGCAGAGGAAATGAAACAGTTCGTTTTAATGAAAATTGACCTTTTTTTTTTGGTCTGTAACAAAATGCTGCTTCATCATTTTGTTTCATTTCATTTCGTTACATAATGAAATGACAAGACAGCATTTTCTTTTTCTTTTTGTGCCCATCCCTACTCCATACTATATGAGTGATGGGAAATAACCATGTAGGAGTGCGAGCCAAAGATCTAATGCATGTCGATACCATTCAACAGGATATAGGTTTATACCCTCTATCTCACACTGTTCAATAATAATAATCACCTTAACTGCAGAGCTGGAAGGGACCATATGGATCATGGAGTCCAGCCCGTTTCAAGGAGGCACAGTGGGCAATTGAACAGAAGGTTGGGCAGAGCTCAGCCTAGCTAAGCCTACCGGTTTAGCTCTTTTTCCATATTGAACCACATTTAGGTAGAAACCTAGCTAACCCTACCGGTTTAGATCAGCCTAGCTAAGCCTACCGGTTTAGATCTTTTTCCATATTGAACCACATTTAGGTAGAAACCTAGCTAACCCTACCGGTTTAGATCAGCCTAGCTAAGCCTACCGGTTTAGATCTTTTTCCATGTTGAACCACATTTAGGTAGAAACCTAAATGTGTATAAGGTAGGTAGAATACCTACCTTATACAGAAAGTTTGTAGTTCAGAACATCTGAAAAAAACTGCCCTAAATAATTATTATTGCTGTCATTAAAACACCAAAGATCATCCCACACTCCAGTGCTTTGCAGTTGTTCTAAACACTCTTCTTAAAAGGCCTATGTGGACTTATTTAGACTTTTTTATTAATGTAAATTTTTATTCTTTTTATACAGAATACAAAAAAATACACAATACAAATTACAACAAAGATAAAACGTCATCAACAGTGCACCCCTTCTTATTTAGACTTTCAGCAACTTTAATTGACCTCTACATTGATGACTTTCATTTGTGAACGGATGATCATATTTTAGATATCCTACTCACATCCATACTACAGCATTTTTCAGTGGATTTTTTTCACACATTCACATGGTTTTCATCAAAAGAAATAAAATGACTCAAAATGCAACTGTTGTTATGAATGTGTGAATAGTCCTCTACTAGGTAACTGTAAAACCATTCTGATCGGTTCACTGAAAACCTGCCTAGATAATCATCTTATTTCTGCTTGCCTACCTAAACCAATAAATTCCTTAAATTAGTGGATTTAAATTTAATTTCATTCTCTGCTACCTACTCGGTACTCAAGACTCTTGATTTTTTTTATCAACTACCTGTGCCTTCAGCTGTGGATTAGACTCAATTTGCCCTCAACTGTTCATGGCATTTGCACAAATCTCACCTAAAAACCTCAATAGAGGCACTGGACTGCTAGATTCACAAGCTCTTTCCTCTTCGGCATTTCAAGATCCTCACTGGGGTGAAAAAGAAAGGAACGTCTAAAAATGTGAGTCTGAGGCACTTGCTTATTATTTCATCATCTTAGCAACACAGTGCACATAAACCCTAAGATGGTTGGTTGGATATTTTCTCCCCAGGGGGAGGCAGCTCATAATGAAAAGAATATGAAGAATGAAAACACAGCATGAAATAGGTTCCATATACAGAAATGATCATATTTGCAGTTCACATATCCAGAATACAAACATATTTCTGATTCTGTTTATATACTACAAAACAATCTAGCATATGACTTTAAATACCCAAAGCTCAACCCATGTAGAGTTTTTCCTCTGTCACTGAAATCCAACAAAATGGATTTATGCAAGAACACTATTGGACTGTGGTTTCAGTCTTATGCTTGCCTGTTTGTTGGTGATATTGTGATATCAAGTATTATCACTGGCACTGGCTTTCCTTATATCTGGCAAGAAAGTGCGACCTTTGAAGAAGGCAAAGAGACAAGCCAGCAAAGAACATTATTTGAAACTCACCTTGTTTCTCAGAGGAATTCTGTTCCAGGCAGCCCAATGAGACAATAGAAAAAAGTGCTGCACACCTATCACACCATACCTCTTAGCAAAACCACTGGTGTTTGGGTAGTAAAGTTAGCAGACAGCTGTGTGTACATGCCTACCCTTCTCCTTATGTGTGTCTACCAAAGCTGCAGTCTGTGCCTCAGAAGAAGTGGACTGCATTTCATGTGTGCTGAGGCCAAATAAAACCACTGTTAAAACCAAAAGCTGTCCATCTTGGGTTAGACTTTTTAGCATGAAGACTAAATAAAGGTTTCCCCCCCCCAACACGTGTGTGCTAGTCATGTCCAACTCTAGAGGCCGTGCTCATCTCCATATTAAAGCTGAAGAGCCAGTGTTGTGCAAGTCTGTGGCCATGTGGCCGGCATGGCTGCAAGGAAACACTGTTTTACCTTCCCGCTTTTGACAGCGGTACCTATTTATCTACTTGCATTGACAGGCTTTCAAACTGCTAGGTTGGCAGGAGCTGGGGTTAACAGCAGGAGCTCACTCCGCTGCGTGGCACTTGAGATACGAACCGCTGAGCTGCCGACTTTGTAGCGGACAGATTTCAGTGCTCTAGCCCGCGGAGCCTATCTAAGTGTTTATACTGTCATCTACGTGCCACTCCACTGTCTAAGTGCTTATACTGTCATCTACATGTCACTCCGCTGCATGGCACCTGGGATTTGAACTGCTGAGCTGCCAACTTTGTAGTGGACAGTTTTCAGTGCTCTAGCCCACTGAGCCTATCTAAGTGTTTATACTGTCATCTACATGCCAATCATCACTGTCATGTAATGATGTCATTGGAAAATCATTGGTGGAGTGGAACAGGAAAAACCACTCATTACGTCTGATTAAATTCCATTCTAAGAAGGCGGGCTAGTTTTAACTAGAAAACTCTCTACTTTCTTTTACTGGTTTAGTTTCCTTTTGCATTTTAATATTTCTATGTATATTGTTATATCTACACTGTTTTTGTAACTCTACAATTTTGCAACCATGTTTTAATGATTTTTAATGACTTTGATGGTTTTATACCGCAATAAAAACCTGACTGACTGACTGACCCTATTAGGGTCACAATAAGTCTGTTCCACCTTGATAGTGCAGAACCTATTAATCATCCTAATCATCACCTTAGAACTGCTGAGCTGGAAGGGATGCTATGGGTCATGGAGTTCAGCCCCTGTCAAGAAGGTACAGTGGGGAATCAAGCTCCCACCCTCTGACTCTGCAGCCAATACCCAAACCACCACTATCCAACAGTATATGTCTGCTTCAATAAGGTTGCAGCTCCCCTTCTTTGACATTTCTAGTATTAAAAAAGGTACACTGAAAGAGGAAGAACAAGGAAAGAAATGAGTTAGCGCTTCCTGCAGTCCCCTTGCTCATGTATCCACTTTGGCAATACATGGACGGTTCCAAACTTTATAGAAATCTTGACTTTCACCATCTCACAGGAATAATTTCTGCTCTTGACTGCTTAAACAACTTTCCATCTCTTGGCTTCCTTCTCTTTAACCTCCAAGGTATTACACATCTGTCTCTGACTGGCGGTGTCATTTCAGTGTAATCATTGGTATAATCCTATTAAAACTTACCCTGTCGGTAAAAGTTGCACCAACTGTGAATGGACAATTTGCTGCTGTTCTCATTCTGAAGGAGAGAATTCTCAGAGGGACATGATGGACTATCTCACTGTATGAGATTTCTTCACATCCTTGTTTCTGATTATGTTGTTAAAGAAGAATAAGATAGCAATGGTCCTTTCCATTCGTGGAAACATGATCACTTTTAAACTAATTTGAGGGAAGCTAGATGTCCTTTACTGCTGATGTGTTCCACAGAACTTCTGGGGAATGACAGTGTCAGTTATGGTATGGCAAACAGTACATTCTGTTAAGCAGAGCATTCAAATGTTTTCATTGGGAATGGAGGAGGCCTAGCATAAAATTTATGGAAAACACACTGATGCTTAGATCTGATTCCAAAACATATTTTTGAAGCATGTGAACTAGCATTAAACAAATTTAGTTTCCATTATTCAAACCAGAAAAAAGCATAAAAAACCCCACACATTTTACTAAGCCCATTATAATTCACCAGCCATAATGCATAGCAATACAGTAAAATAAATAAGTGAATAAACAGATAAACAGCATTTGCTTTGCTTTTGTGATATGCCTGTTGATTAAATCTTACTGTGAGCATGGAACTGAATATTATTCCAAAGGTCAAATGAAAATATTTTGCAATGTGAACATTTCTTCAGATGCACCATTACATCAAGAAATCATCGCTTCACGATGACCTTGACTAATGGAGCCTTTCAGAAGATTATTACTAGGGCATTAGGGATGTATTTCTCCATATCTTTATGTGAGACTTGAATCAGTAGATCTGTTTCACCATCTGAATGCATGTGATAGTGTAAGTCCAATATTCCCCATCTATATAATAGGAACAACAGTACTGGCAGTAAGAGAATATTGAGAAACAACATTCATGTTGAGAAAAAAAATGAAACTTTATTTCTAATTATTACTAGGATTAAGTAAACCTTCTGTTTCCAAAGATAATAGCATATAACATTCCCATTATGGACAGAGGGGGAAAGGGGGTACCCAGTCTGCTTGTTTCATTTGAGTCCAAATTCAGAGTTCGCTCACACTTAACACAATCCTGGGGGTGTATAAGAAGATTCCTGTTGAATCATATAAAAGCCCCACCTGTCCCAGCATTGTTTTAGCCTGTCTTTGGAATTTAAGGCCACAACATTCAAGTGCAAAATTCATTTTCAGTGCCTAATACCTTTCTATGGCTCATTAATTTTGTTACAGAAAATGTTACTGATACAGTCTGAATCTGTTGTGTGCATGTTACCATCCTTGGCCAGATAGACATCATTGACCATCATAATGTCCTCCCAAAAGGTGCAGATAAGCTGAGACCAATCTATGATTCCCCACATGCTCTTTTATTACACCTAATATTTCGAGCACCACTCGCCCCTCCCCTTGATCTCCGACATGCCCCTTCTCCCACAGGTGTGCTGTCCCAATCCATGGAAGTGCTTCTTTGTATGGAATCACAGCTAGTCAGCAGATCCTTCAAGAGTAAGGCATGGCCCTAGAGCAAGTGAGGGGAATCATAGCCAACCACCATGCCAGAGTAGAGACTAACCTCAATGGTCAACCTGACCAACCACCTCCATGATTTCCCATTGAGTTGGGTGGGACTTTACATCCCCATATATTCATTTGCAGAATATTTGGCAAGAATCTCTTAGATCTTTCTGACCAAAGTTTGTCCATGTTTAGTACAGCTACTGTCCATCACATTAACTCAAGCATGTATGTTCCAACCCCTGGATTCTCTATCTCCTACCTGGGAGGCCATATCTCAAATCATACACACTCCACACCTTAGCCTTGGAACATGCCATTATGGAATCTTCTTTATCACCTCAATGTGTGGTGGTATTTGTCCTTATTCCATTAATTGGAGCATCGTTTTTTAAATTTTAATTTTAATTCAATTTATTTTATTTTATTTTATTGAGGCCATGACATAGACTTATCAGTTCCTTGCCATGACTTCTCCCTATTTCATTTGCACTTGGAGGCTGGACTCAGCTATTCTCTCTCTTTTTCTTTTAATGTAAATATTTCTGTCAAATGCACTCTTTCATCCAGTTTGTCTGGCCAGTGGCATTGTACTCAATAGCAGGCAGCTGGGGAAAAATAGATATGAACTGCCCCATTCTATTTCCTTCTACCAATTGTTCAGCTAACAAAACCAAACAGTTTTGGATACAGTAAATCATCTTCCCACAGCTTCAAGCCTGTATCTTGTGGAACCACTTTTCATATATTGTTTACTGATTCATGCAAAGTATTCAGAACAGCCTCCTCCATTTTCCTATAGTGTAATGCTTCCTATGGGCTTAGGGTGTATATAATTTTCCTTTTGATTCATATTAATTTATTTAGAAGGTACAATTTATGGATTCCGATACATTTTAAGAAATGTTTGCAATTTTGTTTATTATGCTATTAAAGGTCAAATTTACAATCTATAATTTAATTTCTGGGGGGGATGTTGGGTGCATAACTCAGAAAATGGGCTGCTTACTTCAGTTGCCTTTGTATCATTTTCCCACTTCCAGATAGGGCAATCACAAATGAATAGAGCTTTCCCAGAGCCACAACTAGCTTTTTTGTTAAGTTTGAGATTTGTATACACAGGATGGGCAGGGAGGAATCAAATGAACTGTCTTAATGGCAGCATTCTTTATGTTGAGCTTCTGCTCCTGTGGGTTTTTTTGTTGATGACAATGATGGGGAATACAGTGGTACCTTGTATAAAAGAATTCATTCATTCCAAATGAAATTATGTTAAGCAAATTTTCCTTTATACAAATTTCCCATAGGAATGCATTGACAACAGAGTAATCCCTAATCGCAAATATTTTTAATGTTGTATGAATTTGCCCATTAGAAGATTCTGTTAAGCAAATTTCCCCTATCTCTGGAATTTTTATGTTGTACAGATTTTATGTTATACAAACCATTTGTTATACAAAGGTCCACTGTACTTAGAATTTGTGGGTTTCCAGCCTTTCCCTATCACCAACGCTTGTTCCCTTGCTCTCATTCATATCTGCTTTTAGGGGGAAAGCCATTTTGTATCCTCTAAATATTGGCACCCTTGCTTAAATCTCTGCTAACACTTTTCACTTACAGGTCTGAGCTACATGCCCAGAGCATTCATACAATGGTGATTCATCATGATCCATGATTCACTGGGGCTGAAGCATCAACAAATCAATGAATTTCCAACGGGTTGATGAATCAATGAATCAATGTGTCTCCCTTTTGAAATGCTATAGCCCCCCCCCCATGGCATCTAGAGGCTCCAAACTCGGAGGGGTGCTTCCTTTGGCTTTCTTCTACAAGATTTAAAAGGTTGGCGAAAATTGGGATGCTGGCATCCAAGCAATGAACTGCCCAGTAAAACACCCCCTAAGTGCCAAACCAATGCACCACTTTCAGAGAGGCTGCTCCGAATTCTTCAGTACAATCACTCTTAAGATTGGTTTTCCGACATTTGGGTTATATACCCACAAAGGAGGGCTCCCTAGAAAAGTGCATTTCAGCAACGGAATTGAGAAAAAAAAATCAATCTTCACCAAACTTTGAGAGAATGTACAGGAGAGTCAGAGGAAGCATCTCTTCAAGTTTGAAGTCTCTAGGTGGCTGGGGAGAACTTTGTTGGGAGATCCTATTTGGGGCTACATAACTCAGATATCAAAGCTCCAAACTCGATCAAAGTTGGAGATTTGTAGAGGCATTTCGGGGGGATGCAAACCACCTAATCTGGTATCTCTAGGTGCCTTGGGGGGTATTTTATATCCGGATAAATTGAAGAGTCAAAAATGACTAAAAAAACATCAGTTTGTATTCATCAGGGGACTTTATGACAAATGTTTTATTAATTTTGATGAATTGTCCAAATTGGTCAGAAAATGAGATTTATTGTTCAATTCTTCCCCATCTCTAGTTTCAGTTCTACGTGATATATTTGTTGCAATTCTCATTGCAGAAAAGTTGACCTAGGAAAAATGAGAACTCCCTTAGTTCCCAAAAGGCTATTATTCCATTATCTGCTATGATCACATTCCTTTTACACACCCTTCCTTCCTTCCTTCCTTCCTTCCTTCCTTTTTATTGATGCTTAAACTGGCCAAAATTGAGAAGAGATATAAAGATGTTCCCATCAGGGGAACTCCTGGACCTCTTCAGCTATTAAAATAGCACTAAGCTCTAGATAAAGAAGGCTGAGTGTATTTAACACTGCCATGGAGGTCTCAAAGGAAAGGCCAGAGTGTTGAACAGTTGGCTTTCCAGCACACAACAAGATGACTGGTGGTATATTACTTAAGAAACTCAGTATTTATGAGTGAGCATGGCAATAACTTACTCTCTCGCTGTTTGGCCTTTTAAGCTCCTTAATCTTTGTGGTCAGAAAACCACTGCAAGATTGCCTCAGGCCCTGTGGTTTGATAAGAGCATTCTCATCACACTGGAAATTGCTGAGCGCCCTACACCATTTCTACATGCAAAAGTAGCATTTTGGCTCATGACACAAATATATTTTTGCTGTTTCTTAGATTCCTTAATGCAAAGATGGCATTTTTCTGGCCCCTGGTTGTCTTGTGACTGCATGTAGAAGTGTAGCTCCTGGCCCAGTGTGTAAACCTGCCCTGGGTCCATTTTAGGAGGTGGGGAGGTGGGGTGAAATAAGGAAATACCATTCTTGTTCTTCGCTTTCCCTTCTTGTTGGATGGGAGAGTGTAGAATTAAACATTTCCTTCTTTATCCAAACGAAATAACCCAGATCTCTTGAAACTAGTTGTAGCTGCTGAAAATATTATATGCATGAGTTGAATCAGAATGTCTGGGGGGGGGGGTTCTTTATTTAATATGGACTGTCATTAAGCCTTCATGGTTCAAAACTGGCCTTTAACTGTCAATGACATTGCATTTGTGAACTGGAATAGGGTCCTTGCATGAGTTAGAAGAACTTAATAAAAATAATTCATTGCCCCAGAAGTGGTGATTGCTGCTGTCTTTTTTATTTTATTTTTATTGTTATGGATAAAGGATAAATAGGGGAGAATAACATGTGGTAAAGAAAAAGGGGGGATGCAGGCTGGACAGAACACTTAAAATATCAGAGTCATCTTACAATTATAGACAGTTCAATTCAGGCTGCTATCTTGAAGTTGGTAACTTTAGAAAGAAGCCTAACCATAGCTAACTAAATGAACCTCCATTGCTTCAAGTTCTCAATTGTAAGATTCAGAGATATAAACTAGGGATGAGCTATTCATTTTGGATAGCGAGCCCAGGTGGTGTTTGGAAGCCTCCAAAATGCAATCAGCCAATCCCTTACCTTGCTCTGTCCCTGCATGGGGCTGAGCTACAATGAGGAAGAAGCCTCCAACATCATTGATCCTTCACCCTGGCACTGTCCAATCAGGAGCTGTGCAGGGAAATGCATCATCCCACCTCCCTGCCTGATTGGCCAGCACCAGGGAGAAGGAACGATGACATCGGAGGCTTCTTATTGGAGCTCAGCACCATGTGGGCACAGAGCAAGGTACGGGATTGGCTGATTGCATTTCGGAGTGATCCCAACACCAGATGGGCTCGCATGTGTCATTTCAGAACTAGTAGCTTCCAAAACAAATAGCCCATCCCTAATATAAATATTTCCACCTCTTTTTTCTTTGCACATCTTGTTACCCATTGGGCTTTTTCATCCCATCCCAGTCCTGCATCATGTTTTGAATCTTTGATCCCAAGAACATTGAGCATTTGATCATCTTTCCTTGTACTCAAAGATCTGAGGACCCTCTATGCAATCCATGGCTGGTAGCACTATCAAACAGAGTCATTGGTCATTGCTTTTTGGTCTGGTTTTTATTAACACCACTGGCAGATGTTGATGTATTATTTTCTGCTTTGCTTTAATTTGTCACAAGCAGCACCTGCTCACGTGGACCCTAGCACAGCATTTTTCCATGTGCTTTCAATGATGTCTCCTTATCAGTCTTTTTCTTCTTGCCAGTCTCTACCTCTCCAAGGAAATAGGAGAAGACAGAGTGAAGTGAATGAGGAGAGGATGACAAAAATAATGTCAGTTTTGCAAACAAGATGTAAACTGTGATCTCAGTTCCAAATGTGTTTCAACACGTAGTACCAGGGCAACTCAGTAAGTCAGCATGTGCAAGCAAAATACACCCTTCCCATATGTGGGTTATAAACACTGGGATGCATTGTTCAATTTTGCAACAAAACACATGAACAATCAATAATAATTCTGACTGGAGACAATGTCACTGGTTTGATGTTTTGGCAACAAATAACATATTGTATTGTACAGTCAGATGGTGAAACCTAGAAAGCTACAAAGGAGTACAGTTTCCTGCTATGAGCCATTCCAATGAGCTAAATTGTGGAAGGAAAATCTAGCAAAGTATTTTAACCACTATTAAATATCTCTGAAATAAAAAGAAATTTATAATAATAAATGGTATTGTTCAGGAAAGGAAATAGGACAGAAGTACATGAAGATCATTACAGTATGATGCTAGGAAAGAAGACACCAGAAATTTATTACAATGAATCTTCTTTTGAGCATGAGGAGTTCCAGGGTGGGATGACCGTAGAATAATAACAGATGGAGTCTCTGACTGATTTAACAATAGTGTGGGGAAAGCAAGTTTTGGTGTTTCAATCAGACAGGAATGAAATTAATCACAACATCCAACTGCCAGGAGATTACTCTTAATTGTACATATCTTAATTGTAGTTTTGGGAGTTTAACTTTTGTTGTCAGATATAAATGATAGGATTCTGGGCTAGGATGCTATGCTTTGTTTCATGACTGGTTGTTAGAACATAATCAGAAGCTGAATTTGAAAACCTGACTGTTGTGGCATGCATCTTTCAGTAGGTTGTATTTCTGAAAGGAAACAGGTTACCATATTTTTTCCATCCGTAAGACTTTTTCCAACCCAAAATTTCAGTTTTGCAACCACACTGTTCTATCCTCGGCTTTCTTCTGTGTATAAGACAACCCTCAATTTTTAGTCTAACAGTTTTAGACAAAAATATAGTCTTATACATGGAAAAATACTGTAATTGTCAGGAATACACATTCCCCAGCAAAGTCTAATTAGACCAAGAGTTATTCCTAGAACCAATGAAAAGAAATAAAAATCAGAGGTTGAAATGGAGCTGAGGGGCATTAATTCAGTTTAAATGATAACATTAGAAGGCTGAGCGAGGGGAAAAAAAGAATCGCAACAGCTACCTTCAATATAGATGTACAATATACATAGGTGTGTGCAGGTAATATTCTGTGAGTGCATACCTCATTTTTCTCTTCTAGTTAAATTTCAATTTATCTGGGAGTATGTCAAGATGACAGGATCTCATTTAAGAGCTGCAAAGACAGCTGACAAAAAGTGTATTAAAAATTAGATTTTGAATTCAGGGAATGAAAGCGCTAAATCACTACAGGCATGTCGGTGGGACAAGATTGATACCAGCCGCTATTTAGTACATGTTATTAACAAACCTTTCAAGCCTTGAAGGGACCTTGTCACTACATAACTTCTGCCTATGTAAATAACAGGGAAGCATGGATTTATATTGCCAGCCATATCAAGTACCCGGTACATCAAAAATTCAGGACAGAAAGTGGTGCTC
>JAHTLZ010000065.1:9059068-9084153 GCA_023846285.1 Phrynocephalus versicolor | reverse complement strand
CCCACCTCAGAGAGCCGGTCCAGTAGGATACCGTGGTCGACGGTATCAAAGGCCGCTGACAAATCCAGGAGGACCAACAGGGTAGAGCAACCCCTGTCGGCCGCCCGGATTAGGTCATCTTGCAGCGCGACCAGAGCTGTCTCGGTCCCCCGGCCAGGCCTGAAACCAGATTGGCAAGGATCAAGGCACCGTTGTTCCTCCAGATGAGATTGAATGCGCACCGCGGCCACCCTTTCGATGACCTTGCCCATGAAGGGAACATTGGCGATCGGACGGTAGTTGGCCAATTCGTCCGACGCCAGGCCCGGTTTTTTCAAAATGGGCTTAACCACCGTCTCCTTCAAACGAGAGGGAAAAAACCCCTCACGGAAGGAGGCGGTGGCGATGGCAGCGGCCCACTCGGGCATGCTCCCTCCGGCAGATTTAATAAGCCAGGATGGGCAAGGGTCGAAAGGAGTGGTCGCGGGACGGCAGTGGGCGATAGCCCTGGAGGCTTCCAGAGGGGAAACAGGCCCAAACTCAACCAGTTAAGGAGAGCGGGGGGGTGAGGGAGCTGGGGATGGCAAGGGAGGGCTAGTGCTACTGGATTCAAAGCCGGCACGGATGGCCTCTATTTTAGATCTAAAAAAGACCGCAAAATTCTCGCTACTGAAATCAGTAGGAGGAGGCCTAGCCAGACTAGGATCGGTGAGGTCCCGGACCACCCGGAAGAGCTCTGCCTGGCGGTTCGAGGCCTCACCAATTCTCAGGGAGTAATAAGATCTTTGAGCCTCCCTGATCGCTCGCGAGTAGCGCCTAGTCTGGATCACAACAGCGGTCTTATTCATCGCCGTCCGGCTCTGTCTCCAGATGCTCTCCAGTCTCCTCCGTTCCCGCTTCATCGCTCTTAACTCCTCCGTGAACCACGGTGAAGTTCGAGCTCTGCCACGGAGGAGACGCTTAGGGGCGATTCGGTCGACGGCGCCGGCAGCTGACTCAAACCATAGGTTGGCCAGGGCCTCGGCCGAATCGTCAGCCAGACCACCAGAGAGCTCCCCGAAGGCTTCCCGGAACCGGGCCGGATCGAGAAGCCTTCGGGGGCGGGCCCAAACAAGGGGCCGTTGGTCCCCGCGAGGAGGGGCCGCCATTGCAAGAGAGAATGACAACAGGTGGTGATCTGACCATGACAGAGGAGAGGAAACAATGTCCCTCACCTCCAGATTGGAATCCCCCGACTTGGAGGTAAAGACCAGGTCCAAGGTATGCCCAGATCTGTGGGTAGGGCAAAAAACAAGCTGGGATAGATTCATGGATGTCATGGTTTCCATGAATTCCAGAGCTGCACCGGCGAGCCCATCACCAGCATGCACGTTGAAGTCCCCAACGACTAGAAGCCGAGGGGACCTCAAGAGAGCAGCGGCGATGAACTCCGAGAGCTCTGGTAGGGATTGCGCTGGGTTGCGGGGAGCACGGTAGCCCAGCACAATGCCAAATCTATCCCGCTGTCCCACCAACAGGTGTAGGCATTCTAACCCTGGACTCACCAATGTCGAGGCCCTGGTCACTAAAAGCGATTCCCTGTGAACAATGGCGACCCCTCCCCCCCTCTGGCCCTCCAACCTGCCTACTCCCTGAACCAGAAACCCAGGTGGACACAGCTGGGCGAGGGAAACTCCCCCCTCTGAGCCCACCCAGGTCTCCGTGATACAGGCCAGGTCGGTCCTGCTGTCAGCGATGGTATCAGAGATGACAGCGGTCTTATTATGGACCGACCTGGCATTGAGAAGGAGACAGGTCAGGTTGGAGGCGCTGGTGGAATGGCTACCAGACACGTGGCAGTGAATTGGGGAGTCAGAACGCGGGACAGGCACAAGATGCCTGACCCTAGTTCTTCTCAACCGACCAACTCCCCAATTCCGAGCGCATCGTCCACGACCCAACACGGTTGGTATATGAGTCCCTGCTGTCATGGTGACCTAGACAAAAGGAGAGGGGAAAGGAGGGGGGGAAAAAAATAAGTAAAAAAAAATACAACAGATACTAGGGTACAAACAATACAATACTGGCAAAAATAGCTAACAAACAATAACAGATAATAACCTAACAAAGTAAACCAACTAGCCAATATAAAAGCAACTAAAATAGAGGCAGCTAGGCAAGCTGCCAAGTGGGAATACAGCACACCTGGGATTGAGTAGGATGGAAGTAACCAGGTGGGTCCCAAGGCTGGACTGATGTTATCAAGGGCACAGCAATTGGCAGCTTGCCTGGAAAAAAGACCTAATACCCTACAACAATTAAAGACCAAGGCAAAATAAATAGAATGCACAACAAAACATAAACCAATAAATTAATATAATAGGATAAAATAAGGAAAAATAAACATAAAAAGTTGGGACATAGGCCAGGTGCTGATGGTAAGCCGGGTGAAGGGGGGGGAGGAAGGGCAGGAGGGGAGCCAGGAGGGGCAAATCACTTATAAAACACAGCTTTAATTGATATTGTTTTTGCAATTTAATTTAAAAATCTATTTTTAAAAAACATGGAGGGAAGATGTTAATGAACCTCTGCTCAAACTTGTTCCAAAGAGACCATGACCAATAAAACATGGTTGCTAGTGTTAGGTGTTTTGGCCTTCATAGGTGTTACTATTTTGTAGCACCATGAAATGTGAGGATCAGGTGGGACCGGTAGCTGATTTATGGAAGAAGTGCTCCAACAATGATCAAAACCATTTCTACTTTATAGGTCATGACTGGCACCTTGAATTTGGCACTGAAACAAACAGTAGAGAGAAATTAGTATCCAATTGTAGAAGAGTATTGATAACAAGTAGAGATGGGCACGACTCAGAAAAATTGTTCGTTTTCGTTTTTGTTTTCGGCTAGGGGTCCGTTTCGACTCGTTTCCGTTTTCGTGAGCTAATTTCAAAATTTTTCATTTTCGTTTTGTTATGTAACGAAAACGAAAAAACAAAAACGAAAACGAAAATTTTTTCGTTTCTTCCCATTTAGCTCCATTATGTGTTTTTCCAGTAACGAAAAATGGAAATTGGCTCGAAATTAGTCGTTTCGTTTCCGTTTTCGTTCCAGTTCTGAGCCGCTTTTCGGTTTTCGTTTCGTTACGTAATGGAAACGAAAAACGAAAACGAAAACGAAAATACCGCTAAGTCGTGCCCATCTCTAATAACAAGCAAGGAACAGGCATTTCCTGTTTTATTTGAGGGTTTTTTTTCATAGTTTGCTTCCAAACGCTGGTGATGGGAAAACACATCTTTGAGAAGGAAATGTGTGGGTGGAAACATCAAACATTTCCACTTTTATAGTAAAGAACTGGTGGGGCCATAAGCCTGAAAAAGTAATTGAAAATGAGCATGCAAAATTACTTTGGGACTTCCGAATGCAGACAGACAGGGACAGGGTTTTGGAGCATAATACCCCAGATATTGCAAATGTGGAGAAGAAAAAAATGTGGATCATTGATGTTGCTATGCCAGGTGATAGTAGAGTCACTGAGAAACAACTTGAAAAAAATTACCTAATATCAGAATCTGAACATTGAACTTCAGCGACTCTGGCATAAACCGGTACAGGTGGTCCCAGTGGTAATTGGCACACTGGGTGCGGTGCCTAAAGAGCTAAGCAAGTATTTAGAAGAAATTTGAGTTGACAAAGTCACCATCAGTCAGCTGCAGAAAGCCACCTTATTGGGATCTGCTCACATAGTTTGCCGATACATCACAGAGTCCTAAACACTTGGGAAGTGTTCGACTAGTGATTGGTAATATAAAATCCAGTGTAGTTAGTTGTGTGGTGGTGGTGGTGGTGGTGGTGGTGGTGGTGATGATGTTGATGATGATGATGATGATGATGATGATGATGATGATGATGATAATAATAATAATAATAATAATAATAATTATTATTATTATTATTATTATTATTATTATTATTATTATTATTATTATTATTATTATTATTATTATTATTATTATTATTGCATTATCGCTGCATTTTTATGGATGTCCAGGGTGTTTTAATAACCAAGAAATCAGGTAGGTAGGTAGGTAATAGTTTATTGCTAAAAACTATTGGTCATCGCAATCTTAATTAACAACAAAGAAAAAACTTATAAGGTTACATCTGCAACAAATATAATTAAAACTTTTTTTTAAAAAAATTGACACCCAGACATGAGAAGCCAACATGGGAACTCTGGAGTTTCTTCAAGGAGGTTGATACAGTGGTCCCCCGCCCTTTTGCTGTTCATATACTGTGGTCCCGCTATATCACAGGACCACAGTATATGAAAAAAGGCCTCCTGGGTTAAGGGAGAAAAGGTCTGTTTCAGGCCTCCCATACTTACCCCCAACCTGCCGCTGTCCTGAATGGGCCTGCGAGAGCCTTCCCTGGCCTTCTGGAGGCCCCAAAAGGGCCTCCCTGCGAACCAGAAGTGACTTCCCATAAACAGAAGTGACTTCTGGATCACCGAAAATCATCTCTGAGGCCTCCAGTAAGTACAAGAGCCCCCAGCTAGGCACCCCAGGGCCCACCTGACCTGCATCCACATATTGTGGATTTCCAATTATCACGGGTCGGGTCGGGTCCCTAACCCCTACAATAGGTGGGGGGTCACTGTACCTGTCTGTTGGCAGAAGTGAGAAACACCCTGGCCATAGCCATGAGGTCCCACCCCTTGTAATCCATTGGTTCATTTCCAGTTTGCTGCTATGAGGAGGGGATATTTTACTTGTTGCAAAAGAAAAGCGAGCTACGGTCAAAATAAGCAAATGTTGCATCTGTATGAACCAGCATGATGGTCCGTGATGGACATTCTTGCCAATCCAATGCGATTTCTTGCCAATCAGCCAGTTTTAGGAGGCTCATCTGAACCACTTGCATTGTCTCTGTCATCTGATTCTGCCAAATGCAGGTTCTCATTATGCATCACAGCTCCACAATTGTGAAGTTCCTTTGACAAATCCGGATCTGGGTTTTTTTTGCTCTCGCAGGCGCGGGCTTGTCATCAATCTCCATTTGCTAGGGTTCCTTAATGCTCTTGCATATAATACTTCACACCCAGCTGTCAATTTTGAATTATGGTGTTCCTGGATTTCCACATATTACTGAAGTACTAGAGACAGTGTCGCTTTGTTAAAGAAGGTGTTGAGACATTTCTCCTGCACCATCTGACACATATATTACCTACAAAACCCCTTAGCACTTTGCATGTTAATATTAAGCATGTTCATTTTATGAGTTAATATGAAGTTCCTTATTAAGGTGGGGTATTGTAGTGTGGCATCCAGTCATGTCACTTTGAAGAAACTCCAGCAGATTAAACCAAACACTATTTAACCCGTGATTTCCTTTGTTCTTATCATATTTTATGCATTATTAGTGGATATTTCACATTCACACAGTTGAGATGGCTATGCTGATTTCCAAACAGATATTCTAACACCAGATATTAGAATGCACAAAACTAGTGCCATGGAAATGAAATGAAAAATAAGGCCAATTTTATGTTCCTTAGTCTGCTGGTCCAATAGGAAACCACACACATCTAATAAGATTATGTGGAGGATATGATACATTTTATAGAAGAATGCTCTCTGTGTGCTAACTGGATGGATCAATATCTAAAACCCCTAAATACTGGGATTAGGAACAACTGTCATCTATGTACAGTTTTATTTTTATTAGCTGGCTCAAATTATTATATACCCCATAGGGCCACCAAAATTGTTAAATGGACTACGGAAAGATGGAATTGATTTGCTGGCTGACAAATTTCTATATGTTAATTATACTATCTGAACCTTGTCTGAGAATGATAATTTTATTATTTCATTTTCTCGCTAATGTTTCCTATTGACTTATATGTGAACCATCTGATTTTAAGAGTGGTTTATTGTCTGCCTAGGACTAAAGTCTAACTGGCTATTTATTGTACAATAAGAGAATTAAAATAAGCTAAGTAAAACTATAGACTCCTTCAGCTATATATGGGCACATATTCTTTGCTGTAAATTGCCCATAGTAGTGCCTGGCTTTAAGTTATGTAGTATATAACTATTTAAATTAAACAAACAAACAAACAAACTGATTGCTGTATTCTCCAAAGCTTTCACACCCGGGATCTGATTGTTATGAGTTTTTTGGGCTGTTTGGACGTGCTCTGAAGTTTTTCTTCCTGACTTTTCATCAGACTCTGTGGCTGGCATCTTCAGAGGACAAGGAGCTCAGAGAACTGAGTTCTCTCTGTGCTCTGGGTTATAAAGTGAGTGAGAATGTGGGGTTTTAAAGTTCAAGAAACTTGTTATATGGAGGAAAATAGGTGTTAGTCATTGTATTGTGATGGGATTAAGTAGTTTCAATTCAATCAGGGGTAGCAAGGATCTTTGATGGGTGTTGTTAGCTGTTCTATTGTGTGAACTGATCACTTTTGCTTGTGGCTGGGTTGGGAATCATTGAGCTTTGACCTTTTGCACTCTGCAGCTTTTAGTACTGGAAGCCAGGCTTTTTTATTTTTAGACTTTTGTTGTTTTTGAAACTGTGCTCATGTTTGTGGATTTCAATGGCGTCCCTGTGTAGTCTGACATAGTGATTGTTGGTGTTGTCCAGTACCTCTGTGTCCTGGAAGAGAATTTCATGTCCAATTTGTTTCAGGGTATGTTCAGATACTGTTGATTTTTTTCAGGTTGTTTTAATCTGTAGTGTCTTTCATGCTTTTTGATTCTGGTCTGGATGCTGCACTTAGTGGTCCCAATATATACCTGGGCACAACTACAAGGTATCTGGTATACTCCTGCAGTTGTGAGTGGGTTCTTTTTGTCCTTTGCTGACCATAGCATCCACTCTGAGGAAAGCTAGTTGTGAGTCCCCCCATTATATAGTTCACTTTGACCTCATGTTACCCTGGTCTGAAATAGACTCATAAGATGAACAATGGCCTGAATAGGCTTGTTAGGTGAAGTCCAGTTGCCATGACTCAACTTCCAGATAAACTCACCTGGATGACTGAGAATCTTCACAGACATAATTATCCACTAGACCACACTGGGTATGGTCGTGTAACTAAGGAACAATAATTTCTACCAGCCAGCCCTGCAGACCAGCTGAAACTCCTGAGCACCTTTCAAAGGCAGTTGTTTGTATACCCTAAAGAGGAATGGAATATAACTAAGGTATCCATCAATGTGTCCAGATTAAACACTTCCAAGAATGGCTATAGTTGTACCAGCTTTAACTGTGGGAAGTAACCCCCAATCACTATGAAAGCCTGGGCATGCAGGTTCAGAGACTGAATCTATGATGATGAAGCTGCAAATCTGAATCTTTAGAGGGAGCATGACCCTCATTTCAAACTGGGTTTTGATTTCCTGATATGCTTTTTTTCTGCACTAAGCTTCAGTTTGTTGATTATCAGTCTATCCATTAATCACATGAGACACTGCTTTGGAAAGAAAATAGTTTTCTGAGATTTAGATGAAAAGGAACAACAGAGTTCTATGTCACCAGCATGTGTCACTGGACCCCATAATGTTAAGCCAGAGTGTTTTTCTAAGGAAAGGCTTTTTCACTGTGGGATCTTGTCAATAGCAATACTATATACCTTTAATTATTCCTTGCAGTCCCCATCTGATGGAAATTCACGCCTTTGTCATGTATATTTATCCAACCTACACAAGCAGCTTAATGCTGAATAATTTGATGCGGAAATCCCACGGTTATTTTGGATAGCTTCCATATATTGAACAATGCACACTGCTTTGCTTTGGGTCATACGTAAATCTCTCTTTGATCCTTCATGGGTGGAGGACTCAGGCGTGGTAGAAAATGTAACTTTTCCTTCTGTAGCGTAGACTTCGGATGAGGTCATAACAGCTTGTCTGTTGGAATTAATGTTGCCTGTAAGAAATTTAAAACATGAGCTTAATCCTCCTGAGCTATGGCTTATTCTCAACCATGATTCATGCAAAAAGGAGAAAGTAATGCAATGAAAATATATAAACCAAAGCCTTCTCCATTCAGTAACTGTTATTAAACCAAGATTTACAACCAGGGACCTGTCATTCTGGGGTTGGCCATGCTTTCCAGCTAACAAACACAGCACCCATTAAGTTATATATCTCAGCACATATTGAATCATTGCTCTTCCAAGCTGGTAGCATATATTCAGACAAGGAGATATAAATCCATATTGGACAGGGGGAACAAGCACAACCTAGCCTGATGAAAAGAGTGTTTGCTGTTTAAATGAAATGCCAACTGTATTTACTATTGCACTAGAGACAAGAGGGTCTTGAATGGTTAATTTCCCTTTTGACAGCATCCAAATGGAAGAATTTGCTCATGTTCTATAGTAGAAACTGGAGTGAAGTTATTCCTCAGCAACCACAACCTTATCCGCAGTGAGAGTAGGGTTGTACCTTCTGTCCTTCTTGCTGGCTTGGTAGGTTTGTTGGAGGTGAGTAAGAGCAACCCAGCTTTCTCTAGAAATGCAAATCTTAGCATTGGGCAAAAGAAAGAGATACCTCCACAGGTGTAGTGGTTAAACTGTAGTACTGCACTAAGATTAAGTTCTTTCTTAGACTGGTCTTACATTGAGTTCAAGCTCAACAAGCCTGGGTTTCGGAAGGAAGGAAGGAAGGAAGGAAGGAAGGAAGGAAGGACTGAAAACATCTTTACATAATCTTCAAGAAACAACTCTCACATATTTATTTGTTTTTGCATGCCATCAAACTTAGTGCAAAGCGCTATTCAAGATGATTAGCAAGAAACATAAAAACAAAAAATATATCACACCACCACCAACACCGCATTCCCAACACTACAATTAATTTTTTTTTTTAAAAAGGAGCTGTGTAGCCATCACAAAACCCAAATACAAACGTGGAACAGGTGATACCTTTAGGCTAAGTTTGTATTAAAAATAAATAAAACATTCAACCAAAATTTAAATTCTAAGCCCTAACGATGCCAATAAAAGCAACTAGAGATGGTGGTCAGACAAGGTAGAGCCAAATTCCACTGATCCCTCAGGGACAATATGACTGAATGTTTTCTTTTAAGAGCTCAGTCTTTAGCAACCTTTTAAATGTGCACAGTGACATTATTGCGGCCATCCACAATAGCAAGGCTTGGGAACATCATGTGAGGTAAGCAGATTTCTTAAGTGCCATTGATTTTGTTATGTAACAAGGCCCAAAACTGTGAAATACTTTGAGCAATACCTTTAATTTGGCTACCCAAATATCCATGTGTAGCTGACATTGGTATGTCCTGCATTCACATGCCTCTGACATTGTAAGATATTCTAGAATCATTATGACAATAGGTGGCTGAATCCACAAGGCAACTTTGCTGTTCTTTGCTCTGCCAGCAGTATTGTCCTCCAGAAAGACATGGAAAATTGAAACAAATGCAGGACTACCTGTTTTCCATTTCATGCATATAATTCCTATTAAAATGTTAAATTAAAAAAGAATACACAGTGGTGTACGGGGTTGAGCTGGGAGGACATGTAGGATCATAGTACTGGGTAACCATATTATCCCATCAAGACACCATGATGGAGAAAAAAAGTAAAAGCTAGTGCACAGCCTTAGGGATAGGATATAGTACAGCTAACTGAACTTTAATGGAGGGGAATAGACTAAATTGTGCAAAAACCACTAGAGAAATTACAGAAGAAGTGTAGCATACAAAATCAGGTGAGAATGAATAAATAAATATTATAACTTCAATTAAAAATACAGCCTTTAATGAACTGGAAAAGGATATGGCAATCACATTGCAAAGTGGATTTCACATAAGTAATTTAGTTCTAGAATACACATTTGTACTGCTGTAGTTCATTGTCTCTGGCTGCTGCTACAGAACTTATCTAAATATTGCCAATATGTTATTACCTCTCAGATTTCACTTAGGTCAAATAAAAGGAGGGAAAGGGGCTTTAAAAATACAATTGGAGTGTCTCAGGGGAGAGGTTGTTTACTCCAGGAAAAGTAGAATTTAAACTGAGCAAATCCATTCCTTGGTATCAGGCCCATTCAATTTGATTAAAATGAGTTTGTTTTTTTTTAAAAAAAAAAGATTTCAAAGAGAAGGAAATGTCAGTGACTGCCTTGTGTGTAGGGTGCATATGGTTAAAAGGGGGGTGAGCGTGTGCATGAAAACCCTGCACTCCAAACGATATGACAGCCTCCTCATTCAAGGAAACATGCCCTAAGGTAGTGGCTAGAGATGGGCACGACTCCAAAAAATTATTTTTCATTTTTCATTTTTCGTTTAGGGGGTCCGTTTCGGTTCGTTTTCGTTTTTCGGCAATTTTTTTAAACATTTTTCGTTTCATTTTCGTTGCAAAATGAAACGAAAAAACAAAACAAAAAAGAAAATTTTTCATTTCGTTAGCATTCTTTTCAATGCAATGTGTCCGCCGTAACAAAAATGAAAAACACGGCAAATTTTTCCGTTTTGTTTCTGTTGTCGTTTTGATTTTGAAAAAAAATTCGTTTTTGTTGCGAAACGAAACAAAAAAACGAAAACAAAAACGAAAATTTCGCTGAGTCGTGCCCATCTCTAGTAGTGGCCTTTTTAGATCAGGAAGAGCAATACAGATCAACAGAAGAAGGGGCATTAAAATATACAAATACAGCAGTTTGGGTCAAATATGTTAAAGACATAAGATACTATAGGACAGTGATGGTGAACCTTTTAGAGACCGAGTGCCAACACTGCAATTCAAAACCCACTTTTTTTTTTTTTTTGCAAAATGTCAATATAGTAATTTAACCTGTATACAGGTGGCTATGAAGGGGCAATGTTGGGTGCCCACAGAAAGGGCACTGAGTGCACCCATGCCATCGGTTCGCCATCACTGCTATAGGACCTCTGTATCTGGGAAGGATGGGTTCCAACCCCCTCCGGAAACCCACAATGCTGAAAACGAGTGATAACAGTAAATAGCATTAGAAATGGGCACAAAACGCCAAATGATGTTTCATTTCATTTTTTTGGGGGGGGCGGTTGTTTTGTTTCATTTCATTTTGTACCAAATGAAGTTTTTGTAAAAAAAATTGTTTAATTTTTGTTTTGTCTTGTTTTTCATCTTTTATTTATTTTTATTTATTTTTGTTGTTGTTGTTGTTGGGGCCCTCCTGGCTGGTCAGCACTTTTTAATTTTTTTTACTAACAGTGACCAGCTGGCATGTGGAGCCCTGATGGTCAGCACTTTTTTTTAGTAGCACTGACAAGCTGGCACATGGGGCCGTGCCGGTCGGCAAAAAATTTTTTGCTAGCACCAAACAGCTGGAGCTCGAGGCCCTGCTGGTCAGTGCTTCCCCCCCAGCACTGACCAGCTGGTGCGTGGGGCCCTGCTGGTTGGCCCTCTTTTTTGCTGCCACAAGCACTGATCAGCTGGCATGCAGGGCTTCAGGCAGCAAATAAATGTTTAAAAATCCTACGCTTTCCCTGCGCCCAATCGGGTGGGGGAACCACAGGATTTTTATTTTTTATTTTTTGCCACCCAAAGTCCCACTTGCCAGCTAATCAGCGCTTAGGGTGTCAAAAAAGAAAGATTAAAAATCCTGTGGTTTTCCCCACCTGATTGGGCGTGTTGGGGAAAACCTCAGGCTTTTCCCCATAGGAATGCATTGCTTTAATGCATTCCTATGGGAAAACAAAATGGAACAAAATGAAAATTTCTGTTTCATTTCATTTCATTTTTCTTTGATGGGTCATTTTGTTTTTCATTTCATTAGGGAATGAAATGAAAAATGAATTGGAAAAAAATCATTTTGTGCCCATCTCTACATAGCATGGTAAAGGGGGCAAAAATCAAGAAAAAAAGTATTTTAACCATGTATTATCAGAACAATAATAGGATGGGAGAGTGGTTTTGTGGCAATCCCAGATAAAAATCATTTAGATCCCTGAGGATCTTGCCTTGGATCCATGTTTTTGCACCACTGTGGGACATGTGCTGACAGACCCATGATTTTTGGTGTGCAATCTGTGGGCAGAGATGGGGCCTAGGATGGGACAGTGGTTTGTGGGTTATCCTGATTAAAAATCAAGTGGATCGCTGAGGATCTGTGCCTTGGATTCATGTTTTTGCACCACCATTGATGGACCCATAATCTTTTTGGTGCAATGTGTGAACCAAGATGACATCTAACACAGAACAGTGGTTTAGTATGATCCAATGTAAAAATCATATGAAATCAAGTAGACCCTTCTTGATTTCACAGATCTGCCTTTTACTTTCTTCCTCTTCCACCCTTCTTCCCTCCTCCACCACCTGACAGCTGAGGAGTCCTCTAGGGGACAAGAAGGATGCATGTCTCCTGCTACTTAGGAGACCAAGCAGAGGCATATACTGTTGTTAGTGGAGGGGAGGGAGACCCGGGTGCCTCCACCTCACCATCTTTGGAAAAGGAGGAGGAGGAGGAGGAGTGGAGAAAGCCTGGCTCCGGCAGCCAGGAGAGCCTCAGAGTGCAAGCCTGCCTAACACCCCGGGGTTGGGGGCATGCTGATGAGGGGAAGGGCCTGGCTAGGGGGACGGCCGGCACTTGCCCTGAACTCCACCCCCCAGATACTGATTGACAGGCCATGTTATGCCTCACACCTTGTCATGAGGGGGCTAGGAGGGAGTGTGAAAGCTCCCCCCCCCCCAGGTGCTGAAATCCCTAGCTACGCCTCTGCAAGCCTCGCTGGTTAAAATACCCAAACAAAACAAAGCACTTGGCAAAATGACAAACTGGTTTGTCCGTGAATGGGTTCAAAATTCATGGTGTGTCAAACTTTACTAACCATGAATCAAGGTGAACTGCCATTTTGGTGGTTCCTCCCCACCTCTAGTTACGGCTTTAGAGCAAGAGGCAGAGACGTTTCATTTCTAAAGCAAAGACTGCAATCCCCTTTGTCTTATTCAACCTTGATTTCTCTTTCCTTACTTCTAAGCATAATTCCCGAGTGCTGAATTTGTTCCAATCATCTGGGAGGGTGTCATTCTACTCTGCATGTAAGAAACAGCTCTTTTATGCACCCCATGGCCACCACAGAAACCCTTAAGCCAGTTGATGTTTATTTGTTTTTCCAAAGGCAGTGCATTTGCCTACTTCATACTGAACTGCTAGAGATGATTATGCATTGTACACCTGCTGTTGGAAATAATCACTGCTGGTGCAGTTTGTTTCATGCATTTGATCCCACTTATTATTTTGTTAATTCAGTATTGTATGGCACCTGTATAGTAGTCAACTAAATGAAGCACCACAAATAAGCGATGGCTCCCACAAGTCTTTCAATTTGCCGTCAAACTGTGCAAGTGTTTGGATAACAGTTGAGGTAGGAAGATGCTAATGCCCAAATCCTTGGCAAATTCTAATAAGAGACTGCACTGGAAAGCATCTAATGTTCCATTTAACCACTGCAATAATTCTGGTACAAAATCAAATGGTCTGTTTATATCCATTTATTCACTTATTTCATTGTCTCACAAGGATTAATTTATCCCTTTTGCATTATAAATAATTGTGGCAAGGGGAACAAATTACTTTTTGTGTCCAAGGCTGTGCAAATAGCATGAAGAATTATAACACATATTTAGAGTGTGCAAAATGGCAATGGTTGCTGCTTAATTGTATGAATGTGTGTGTTGTGTCATTAAGTCGTGACCGACTCTTCATGACTACATGTCCATGGAGTTTCTTGTCAGGAATACTGGAGTGGTTTGGTGCCCTAAAATAAATAAATTAATTAAAACCAGTGCCAACCCTGCCCCAGGGGGCGTGCGGTCGGCACTTGAAAAACAACAACAAACCGAGGTGCTGGCTTGGAGCCAGTGCCTCAAAAAGTCACTACTGGGGACTTTTAAAACTCAAATAATAAATAAATAAATAAATAAATAAATAAATAAATAAATAAATAAATAAATAAATAAATAAATAAAATTAAAAAAATCAAATAATCAAAAAAAAGAGTGCCGATTGGCCCCAGGGGTTGCCGGCTCAGTCCTCCAAAATAAAGAAAAATAAATAAATACAATAAGCGCCAACGCGGCCCCAGGGGCTGCACAGTTGACACTTGAAAAGAAAAAAAGAATAACAATTCCAAACGAACCAACAAAATGAATATTTCAAAAATATTCATTTAAAATGAAACGAAACAAACTGAACCAAAATGAATTGCCTTTTTTTTGGTCCGTGCCCATCTCTAATCCTGATCAAGTATGGGAATTTCATTCCCATCCTTGAGCAAGCCACACACACTTCCTTTGTCGAGACAGACTTCCACATTATACAAATTAATGGCATGACCATGTAATCAACAAAACTAAAAGTCCAAATGAAGGTTTTTGTCTGTTCTTACTTATTGTTCCTCAAAAGAAAAAGAAAAACACTTAATTCCCTCTGCCTCTTTTTAACAGATAAGCTCATGAGTGGCAGCCAAATTTGTTGAAGGTATTAAATTGCCAGTGCTAATGCATTCAGAAGTCATCTGAACTGATTTGCTATATATTAGACTGCCATTCAACGTCTTAATGAACAATTCCATGCTCAGCTTAAAAAAAAATCTTTCCGTCACATCAGGAAGCTCTTGGAAAATGGCATGAATGGCTAATGCGGTAATAGCTTACAAACAAACGAACCTCCTTGCCTTCTTCCTTAGTGCTGATGTGATGTTATCGGGAAATATTTTTGCCACAACACATCTGCCCTGATGCTTTGCTCCCTTGAGGTGAAGCCAAACATGCCCGAAGTCTCTTCTTTAAGATGCATTGATGATCACTGGAGTTGGGCATTGCATTTCCTCAAACACTAAAAACCACTAATCAAATCAGGCTTATTTGTCTCTGTAGCAATCACAGGGCATGCAAAGAGGCTGCTCAGGGGATGGGGAGCAATTTGTACAGATCCTTCCTATTAAATCCAGCATTCCAGGAGTTAAAATAGTAGAAGTGTGTGTGTGTGTGTGTGTGTGCACACGCACGTGCACGCATGCATACATGCATGCATGTGCAGTTGATATGTGCGCCCAAAACAAGACAAATAAAACCATTAAATGATTCACAATTAAAAGTTGCCACTCCATGCTGTCAAGTCATCTTCAACTTATGGTAACCCTACGAATCAATGACCACAAAAATGTCTAGTCCACAATAGCCCTGGTCAGTTCATGAAAGCTCATGCCTGTGGCTTTTTTGATGGAGTTAATCAATTTCAGATTTGGCCTTCCTCTTTTCCTGTTGTTTTCAATTTTTGATGCACTATTGGGTCATCCCCCCCCCCAAGAAATGTTGCCTACCCATGATCTGCCTAACGTATGAGAGACTCAGTTTTGTCATTTTAATTTCGAGAAAGAATTCCAGCTTGATTTGATCTATGACCCATGTGCTGGTCTTTCTAGCACTCCAGGGTATCCACAAAGTTCTCCTACAGCAGTGACGGTGAACTTTTTAGAGACTGAGTGCCCAAACTGTGATTTTTACCTGATCATTTTGCCATCCCCTGATCATTGTGCCATCCTCAAACAATTATTCCTACTCTTAGTTCTTTTATGATTTTTTGATAATTACTTTAGAATTTCCCTTTAAAATAGCAGGGTCTCCTCTTGCCCAGTTCTCAGAGTTGTGTGTGTTTTCTTTTTCATTCATGCAATTGAGTTGTTTTTTCCCGTCAGATATTGAATGTCAAACTAATGGGGCCACATATATGGACAAGGGTCTGTCCATGATCTGTGCATCTCTGTTCAGACATGGGTCACATCAGAGGATGAGTGCACAGCTGCAAATGCTTCCAGCTGAGATGATTTCAAAGGAGGATTAGCAAAAGCACAGATTACAAAATAGTGAATGGCAATGCACATGATCCCCACCTATCATTTCCAGATCCATACCTTGAAATTAGGGAAATTGATTCATAGTCACATGGTAAATAGGGCCAAATGTATTCTCACTCTAAGCTGCCATGAAGAAGTGGGTTTTTCTTTCCACTTTATTTCACCGAGTTTCTTATTTCTGAAAAATATGCGGCATTTTGCTAACTATTATCTTGTTCATGACCTTGTAGATTATAGTACTCCTGCGTGCACAGTTTATGCCTTTCTGGTCATGCTGTCCCTGTGTACTTGCTCCATGTATGTCTATGTTTAGATTCACAAGAAATAGATAAAAATACTGCTTTTTTTTATTAAGGCATGAGTTTTATATTTTGTTCGAATTGCTAAAACCACCATCAGCACCACAAAAAGGGGGATTAGCCGTGTGGCTATTTTTGCAATTGTGACAAATGTTCTAGTAATCTCAATTTTATGTTGGAGTTAAGAACTTTTGGGACAATTAAATAAATGTCAGGGTTCTGCCTCATTAAAAATTTGTAATGGAGCGTCTTACCCAGAAGTTCTGTAGCAGCCAGACTTATTCATATATGACTTACAGTTCAGTCACAATTCTTTAAAAAAAAAATCATGAGTGTTAAAAGCTGCTTGAAAAGCTGGGTCTTCAGCTGTCAATGGAAGGGTGAAATGGAGGAGAGGGACAATATGATCTCCTGTGGAAGTGCATTCCACAACATGGGAGCTGCCACAGAGAAGGCCCTCTCTCGTGTCCCCATCAGCTGTACATGTCCTGGCAAGAGGATTGTTATGAGGGTCTCCTCTGATGATCTTAAGTGCCAAGAGGATTCAAATGGAGAGACATGGTCTTTCTAGTAGCCTGGTCACAAGCTGTTTAATGCTTTATAAGCAATCACCAGCACTTTGAATTGGGCCCAGTAATGGACTGATAATCACCACAGTTATTGTGACTTGCCTATCATCAGCCCTAGCCATCAGTTCAAACCTCTACAAATATTGTAGAGTTGGACACAAAATAAAAATGTAGTGTTTCGTTTCATTTTGTTTCTTTAGTAGCTTTGTTTTATTTTGTCAGTAATGAATTGTTTTGGAAATGAAACAAAATTATTTGGAACTCTCTCAATAATGGGGAGCACCCTTGGACTCTTCCCTGGAAGCTCCCCAAATTTGGAGTGGTTTGGGGTTCAGGGGTCTGAGTTATTAAGCTCCAAATTGGGTCCCCCCACTTTGAAGTAGTAGTAAGAGCACTAAGTGACCACTTAGCAAGGAAGTAATTAATTCTCCAAGTTCAGGTAGGGAGAGTAATTGCTTCCTCCACCACTGAAACCTCTCTTTTAAAAATATTTTTAAAATTATCTGAGGGACCCACTTTGAAGCTTAATAACTCACCCCCTGAACCCCAAACTGCTCCAAATTTGAGGAGCTTCCAGGGAAGAGTCCAAGGAAACTCCCCCAGTTTGGTTTCTGAACAAAACAAACAAACAAACAAACAAACAAAACCAGCAGTTGGGTTCATTTCAGGTCGAAAGAGTCTCTTTTGTTTTGTTTCTTAATGAAACATTTCATTTCATAACGAAATGACAAAACAGTGTTTTGCTTTTCATTTGGTGCCCATCTCTATCAACCCTACCACACTTAGGTTTTGAATCGCCTTTTGCTTAAAGTCAAATTGCCTTAAAAATCACCTACCACATTTCTAATTGCTTTTTCCGAAGAGCAATTGGCCGCTGTGTCGGATTTTCTTGCGACGGCCACCAGGGGTGGTTTTTTTTTTAAAACCGCTTTCTAGACCCTTTTTTTGAAGTGATTTGGCTGATACTGCAGACACCATGCTCTGGTTTTTTCTGGGTTTTCCCCTCTGTATGTCTTATCCTGCCGTTGGAAAAGCAGAAAATTAGCTACATTACTTAGAATGGAAGAACAACGGCATGACATTACCCTTTAAAAAATCCGAAACAGAAGCAGATGTTGGGAAAATGATGGACAAAATCAGAACAAAAAGCGGTTTAGCAAAACGCAGACGGGGAAACCGGTTCATGAGAAAATGCCAAGTGCTGAAAGCTGAATCGCTTCAGCGACCACGTGACCGGGGGAGGGCAGAAGGAGATTCAAAACAAAAAGTGGTTGCTGTTTGAAGTGGCCGATATATCATTCTTGGCTTAGAAACTGAGCATTAAAACTTTAGCAAGATTTGTGCATTGATGATGCTTGTCTACATAGATCTTTGGTGCCATCCAGCGTGGTTTTTATTTTTTTAATGACTTATTTTCCTCTACCATTCATTCTCTTAATCTTAGACATGTTTCATCCTTTCAAACATGGATATTAACAATTAGTTACAAAGAAACTTAAAATGGTTTGTAAAACTGTTTTCATTACTGCTTTCCATCTTAATGCATTTCCTCCATGGAGCTGCTTTAAAAAAATCATTGTGCATAATGCATTTTCAGATGCTTGATGATCTACAGATGTTCAAAACAGAGTCACTCATTAGAGCTAATACAAACCAATAGGAAGCCATAAAACTAAAGAATTTTCCTTTTATTAGTTTGATGGAGTGATAGCATTAAAGAATTTATCAATAAAATATATGCAAAGGAAGCAAACATCCAACAAAGCAACCAAGATCTTAATCTCTGCATGTTTCTGTGCATAAACTCTCCCTCCAAGATTTCAAAAATTGCACATGACATGAATTTGAATAAAACCCTGCTAAGGTTAAAAGCCATAACTAGATTTGCTTTCTTATTTGAAGACAACCCCTCCCCCACAATGTTCTTCTTTCTATGGGTGAAAGAATACTGAAGAATTTTGCTTAGATTATCAACAGAGCTAGCTGTGTTTTGCATGAAATCATCTTTTCCTTTTGCATCAAATTGTGCCATTTGAAAAATTGCACGAATTGTCCTGGTTACACAAGCAGAAGTGATGGTTGCCTCATTTAACCATTAGAAGCATCTGAAGAACTATATGTATTCTTATAGCCAGCTTTTCTGTGCCCTGCAATACATACATGCTTTGTTTCTCACAGGAAGGCACACTCGAAACTGTTTTTTTCATATAAGAAATAACCAGAGGGTGAAATGCTCTTTGTCTTGAGTCTTGGTTGGCTGTAAAGAATCTTGAGAGTTTTGAATTTCTTGGTTGATGGACCCCAGCATATTGAAATGAAAGCAAAAAGCAAAGTGGCCTGCTTATATACCACCCCATACCACTTCAAGTACTCTCTGGGTGCTTTACAGTTTTAATTATAGTATGTAGGCTACATATTGCCCCACCCAGCAAGCTGGGTACTCATTTTACCAACCTTGGAAGGATGGAAGGTTGAGTGAACCTTGAGCCTGCTATCGGGATTGAATCCCAGGTCATGAGCACAGTTTTACATGCAGTACAGGCATTTAACCACCACACCATGAGGCTCTTCATAGGAAGAGTGAGGAATTTAATAAGTCCCTTTCCTACCCTAAATGTTAAGTATGGCAGTATAGTACAGTACAAGCTGTGAAATTGAAAGAGCACCACTTTTTTCTGAGGAAGGATCCAGATTTAGTGGGGATGACAAAGATTCTTATCTGTCATGCCTTAACTAGGTGAGCCCTCCTCTGAATAATAAGGCCAGGGAAATCTAGACCAGCCAGAGGAGAAACTTTCAGATGCTGACAGTGGAGCACTCATCCAACAAAGGCATGGCAAATAAGAGGAAGAGGACGCAGAGGAGGAGGAAGAACTGGAGGAAAGCAAGACATGGGGCAGTCCCCCCATCTCCTAATCCTCCATCCATGGCAATGATGGCCACTCAAAACATTGTAAGAAAAATGAGCAAGGTCTACCTGGAAGATGTCCAAAACCTGCAGTCTGAGTGAAGGAAGCTGCAGCAGAGAAGGAACCAGACTAAGGGTTTTCTTAGTCAGTGCTGATGTGTTGGAAATAGAGATGGGCACGAATAAAAAAAATGGCATTTCGTTTGTCGTTTGTCGTTTGGAGGGTCCGTTTCGGTTCGTTTCCATTTTTCGTGAATTTTTGCAAAAAAATTGTTTTCATTTTCATTTGTTTGTTACCATTTCATTTCCATTTATTTCAAATTTTTGTGTTTTTTTAGGATTTTAAGCAATTCACTCATATTGCAGTAACGGAAACGAAATGCACGACAAAATTTCCGGTGTTTCTGTTCATTTCGTTTCATTTTTAGAGACAAAATTCGTTTGTCGTTTCATTACATAATGAAACGACAAACGAAAATGGAAATGAAATTTTTTTCGTTTTGTGCCCATCTCTAGTTGGAAACACCAGAGAAAAAATCATGTTGTATTCAGGCGGCAAAGTCTTTTGCTTTAATTTCCTTGAACTTTGACCTGGCCAGTCTTTAACAAATATGAAATGAGCAAATATGAAAAGTCTATTGGATACAAAGGCAGTCTTTGAGAGTAACAAATTGTTGCCGGGCCACCAGCAGTAGTCTCGATCCCTGCGGCAGTGATCCTGCAGTGTACCTTGACTATTAAAGACTACTTCTCTTCATCTCAATGCTCCCAAAGTCTTCTGCAGGACAAAAGGGAGCCTTGGGAAACCCAGAACTAGATGGATGGGACCAGAAAAACATTCATTTTAAATTACTTTTTTGTGTGTGTCCTGATTTGGTTTAGGCAGTTGTATGCCAACAGGATGTTGCTCATTCTATACTAGACTGCTATTTCCATTACTCCCAGAATATTTACTGAGTTAGTGGAATAACACATATGCCAAAGAATGCAAGACTGTTTAATGCAAGTATTACTCTAGAATGGTACTACAAGAGTGTTTTCCACACCGCCAGTCATAGTCCTTTGTTAACTACACCCCACCTTGCATTTATCTCCAGTCCTTAAGTTTCCACTAAGACAGCCTCAACCGATTTGGTACTCTATGATTACATTCTCTGCTGTGACTTAAGAGGGACCATACCTTACAGATTCATCTCATCATCTTCACATCCCTTTGTCAGAGACACTATAAAATCTGAGCATGCACAGCTGGTGAGCACAGTGTACTGTTAAAACACGAAAGAACCCTAAGACTGCAGCAAAATGCAGGATTGTGGCCCAAGCAGGACAAATCTTGGACCAGATCCAAGGCAACTCAGATGTGCTATTTTTAAAAATCTAAGTTATGATCAATTGCAAATCCTCAATCCTTCAATATTTTGGGAATCTCTATGATAGTCTTCAAAGTGGATTGAGGAATCCATCAGATTCCAGTATATTTCAGCATGAATTCTACTACAAATCAATTGTGCAACAAATTTACCTTCAATGTTTTTAAAAATAGATCTGCAAGCCTTTTATTTTCTGCATACTTGGTTGCACTGTTCTTTAATATGAATTACCTCCCTCTTTAGTCATACATAGAGTAGAGATGGTGAAATCATATTTGACAATTAAATTGGGTCTAAACCAGTCTCATATTTGAGCACAACTTTGAAAGCTAGAAGCAGGATTTCAGAGGAGTCTCCATTGGGCTGTCATTTGCATGTTATTTTGCAAAGCACAAAATTGTTTGATTCACTGTAACATGGAGACCAATGGACTTCCTCACAACTCTAGTCTTCAGAGTCAGTTTACTCAAATGTGCTTCTTCCGTCAAAAATGCTGTCATGAAAGACTTAAATTATAATTTAAGGAGCTGAGATACAATGGTATGCTTTTAATTTAGTTGGCAATATGCTACTCCAATAAATCTGAAAAAAGTATGTTTAAATTTAAATAAAAACTTTATCTGTCGAGTTCTGCCAGCTTGCCCATGACTAGGATTAAGAGATAATCTACCCATTTGTCACATCATTAAATGTGTCAAATGGCATTTCAGCAAATTCCAAAAGTCAAGTGTATAACTAATTTAAAATGAAAGGGACCAAGATCATTATGGGAATCATAAATAGAATGATTAGTCATTGGATGACAGAAAGAATTAGTTTATTTATTTAAACTACAGTAGGACCCCTGTATCTGTGGGGGGGGGGGGAATTGGTTCTGGGTGGCCCCACGGAGACTGAAACCTGCAAGTAAGAGCAAATGCTCTTATCCAAGGGTGACAGTGGCAACAGTGGTGGTAGGGTGCTGGGGGTAAAAGCTTTCTCCCCAGGCACCCCACCACCCCTTCGGTGCAGCAGGGCAGATTGGGTGGCTCTAATGTACGCTGCTGCATTGCCTGGTAACCTTGAATGGCCAGGGGTGTCTTCGGTCATTCAAGATTCTTGGGTGGCAGACAGGGTGATGCAGTAGCATGCCTTGGTGGAGGGGCATGGGGATCCCCCTTGGCTGCTGCTGCAGCAGCAGAAACAGCGGTCATGGTGGTGGGCATCAAAACTCATCTGCTCCACCCTGATCCTCCTGCCTGCCTGCCTGCCTGCCTGCCTGCCTTCCCAGCTAGCAGCTCTAACTTTCACCTCTCTTTCTCCTTCCTTCTCTCCCCCCCCCCCGTGGCACCTCTCGCAATAACCAGGAGCCCCAACACCCTGCCGGTCTCAGAACACCAACTCCACTCATTCTTGCCCCTTCAGCTCCCAGCGCCTGCCTGGCCCACGCTCGCTCACCCTTGGCTATCTGCTCTTTCTCAGTAGATACAGGGTTGCTACTGTATTTCTACTCCACCAATCTCCATAAAAATAACCCAAAGTAGCTTACATCTTTAAAAGATAATCTTTAAACCTAAGCATTCATTCATTCATTCAAATCTTGCATCTTGCAAGAGAAAAAAAGCCCTGCATTTTGGGGATATTTAAGGAGGTCAACGAGGAGCCAGTTGTCCAATTTTAAGGGGAATATGGGAAGACTATGGAGAGCAGGTCTTGTTAGAAGCGTTTCATAATTTTTGGAATTCTGTGTCCAAGATTCTTCTTTTGTTTATTTCAAAGACTAGCTTTCGTTTTAATGATCCCAAGGAATCACTACCTAAGCCAATCAATGTCAATTTTTTTAAAAAAAATGAAGGGCAATTGACCCCAAAAGAGGGTCAGGGTCCAGCAAAGTATGGCCAAGCAAGACTCTTGTTACCGTGAAAAACCAGTGCCATAGTTGACAAAGTGATGTAGGTGATCAGCAGCATCGGGCAATATTTGGACATGTCTTGTGTTGCTGAGTTTCTTAGTTGGAGCTTTACTAGGTGAGCTGTAGACAAGGAAATAAATACAGAAATCCAGGCAAGAGAGTAAAAACAACATGTGCTTCCTCCCACCATGGAACCCTGATCTCTTCAATAACTTTCAGTTATGAAACAGAAAAGATAGTTGGTAGTTGTATCCTGTGGAAGTCCCTCTGAAATACCCCATTGTTACACAGCATCTCTCATGGGTGTCATTTCACAGCCTTACAATATATACAGAACATCCCACTGAAGTCCCACAAGGACTTTATAACTCTGGGCCCATGTACACTTCAACACATTTGTTTTCACTGCACAATATACTCTCTCGGTCTCTTCTGGAGGTGCTGCATTTGCTTGGCTCTGTTGTGATCAAAGTGCAAACCCACAGCAAAATTTTATATACATTTATGGGAGAAAAATGCCATTGTTTGGCAGTAGCCATTTCCCAGGAGTGTCTAAATCTGGAAAGAACTCTCTGACTAGGTGGAAGTCATGGGGACTCAGCGCTTTTTTTAAAGCAGCACTGTAAAAAAAGGCATTATGTTTGTTAGATAAGAGCTTCTAAGGTTTGAGATTGGGGGCAGGGGAGAAGAACTCCAGAACCCTAGGTGCTTCTTAAGCACTATTTCTCTCTTTCTTGCAGAAATGAAAAGGTACAGCAAGACTACCAAATCTGCAAATATAGTCTTAAGAAACCTCATTGAATAAAATACAATCCTGTATTTCAGTGTGAGTCCAGCAGGATTTTTTTTTTAAATTGTAGTAATTGTACATGTGAAAGCTGCTTGAAGGAAATGCTTTGGAATTGTCTATGTTTTGTCAACCACAAACATGGCTACCTCCCTGCTTGTTCCATATTCTAGAATATTTTTGGACAACCCCAATAGCATTACTGGAAAAACACAGGACATTGTGGATCACCATTAATTTCACTTCCTCCTTGTGAAGGCTTTCTGTCGATACCTATTCCTGGCTTTCTCCTTTTTTAACCATAAGGTCTCCTTAAGAGGATCTCCCAGGTCTGTTAGTCTACTCAAGAGCCTGGAAAGGGGCTTCAGAAGTCTCTTGATGGTTCAAGTACCACCTGCCCTTTTGGCCACTCCATTCGTGTATCTGAAAACAATTCTAAAAGCTACTAAGGCAGGGTTTAGCCTTACAGAAACTATAGTTCAGCACAGTGTCATATATTCCTTTTCCTTGATTCTTGGAGGGCTGCTACTATACTGAGGATCTGTGATGCTCCTTGGTTCCAATCTTTTTGCAGTTGTGATCTTCCTTTTACAATAGCGACACCTTGCCACATCTGCATAAAAAGACATTTTTTAATAGAGTAAAGTCATTCTTTCTCAGCAAGTGGAGGCTCCTTTCTCTCCCAAAGGGCCTGCTTTTCATATATATGCAATATACAGGATAACTTTAATATTCCTGTCATAAAGGTCAAGGAAGAAATTATTTAACAAGGGCTACAAATATATAAGTTTAACTCACAACCCCTCAGAGAAGACTTGGTGATTCCCAAGATGTGAAACACTGCTCCAGCACTAACTTTTTCTTACCTCTGTTTTATGTGGTGGCCAGACTGGTGGTGGGTGCGTGTAGATATGATCACATCACCCCAGTTCTGGCCCAACTGCGTTGGTTGCCTGTGGTTTTGGTTTACAAAACCCTCCATGACTTGGGACCCAAATACCTGTCAGAGCATATCTCCCAAAGGTCAAATGAGGCCCGACCCACTAGAATGTTGCAGATGCTCTCCCTCTGAATGACCACCCCAAGGGAAGTGTGGAAATCACTTACACGCAACCGCACCTTCTCTGTGGTTGGCCCCTTGCTCTGGAACCACTCCCCATTGAGTTGCACCTTGCACAGTCCCTGCCTGCCTTCAAAAAAGCACTTAAGACCATGCTTTATCAGGAGGCATTTGGCAACCTTTAATTAATTATTTTTTTCCTTTGATGCCTCTTGCTACTGATTCTCCCTTATTATTGTGTTGTCTTTTTCTGGTGTTTTATTGCTCTTTTAATCTTATTGTTAACCACCCAGAGTTCCCTCGGAAGATGGGTAGTATACAAATATAATAAATAAATAAATAAATAAATAAATAAATAAATAAATAAATAAATA
>JAHTLZ010000065.1:9028109-9055644 GCA_023846285.1 Phrynocephalus versicolor | reverse complement strand
ATGATGATGATGATGATGATGATGATGATGATGATGATGATGATGATGATGATGATGATGATGGAGGAGGAGGAGGAGGAGGAGAAAAAGAAAAATTCTGGAGTGAACAAAATATAATGATGTTAAATATTTTCTTCACACAAAAGATTTGTAATTATTGAAATATGTTCTGTAGTGATATTAAATGCACAATGTAATACTTTTGCCATAGCATCTTTTACAAGTCATAAAAGAAAATGCATGTGAGTGGATAAAGGCACTTTTGCATTTGATGTTAAAAACACTTAATTGTGAATCTGGTTAATGCAGCATGTAATGTTGGGAAATGGCATTTTTAGTTTTAATGACAGTCTCTAGAAATGCATCTATTGATCTTGAATTATGCAGTGTGAATGGATTTTAAAACGGAGTCTCAAATGAGAATTAGACAGATGTCTTAAGCACAATTGGGAGTAAGCTGCATAGAATTCAATAAGGTTTCCTCACTGAGTAGGTCATCCAACCCCTTTATTTTATGTGGTTTTAATCAGAATTACAAAGAAGGTGGTGATCAAGGTTGTGGTGGTGTGTGGTTTACAAAATAGCCCCAAACCTTAGCTAAGTGTTTTACAGATCTGGCTGTGGAACCAGAGGTTCATAGTTCAATTCTCCTGGGAAAAGACTCACCCTGTTTGTCCTTGGTAGGGATGATCACCTTATGAAAAATGAAATGCTGTTTCATCATTTTGTAAGCTTATGAATAGTTTTGTAACAAAACAAAACAGTGAGCAGTGTTTTGTTACAAAATCAAACAAAATGCTGTTTTTTCAATTTTAAAACAAACTGTTTTGTGACTCTATAAAACAGCTCCCCTGGGTCTTACAGGCACCAACTTTATTGCCTTTAAGATCCAAGGGGAGCCATATTATAGAGTAATGAATCATTTCATTATTATTTCATTTTGTTACCATTTTTTTGACAAAAGTTCATTTAAAAACAAAATGAAACAAAAACCAAGGGAAACAAAACAAAACACTATTTTTCCATTTCGTGCCCATCCCTAGTCCTTGGGCAAGACTGACAGTCCCGAGATGTCCTCAGAAGAAGGGAATGGAAAAACCACCTATATGCATTATCTATCTAAGAAACTGGAAAGGGTTATCATAAGCCAGAACTGGCTTGTCAAATTATGAAGGTTGTCATAATCCAACATCAAAATAAGAACCAGCAGCAATTCAAACACAACATGAGTAGTCTCAGCAAAGAATGAGAGACCAGGGCTCAGTTTGGCTTTCACCTGGGATGTCAGCAGAGCTTTAGGAGTCACAAAGCTGAACTGTAGGGGGTGACAAGCTAAACTGAGGATGTTAAGCTTAGTTGCAGAGATTGAAAAGCTGAGCCAATGACGGCATCAAGCTGAGCTTCTGAATTGCTGCTGCTGTTATAAATATTATTTGCAGTGAGTATGAAGGCCAAAAATCAAGTTTTATTGTTAATGTGTTTGTGTTACGAAACTGATGTTCCTCCAATTAAGTTTTCAATGCATTTCTTTTTCAATGCACTACTGTATATATTTTTTTCATATTCCAATTATCCATGATGTCTCATTATTCTACTCAAACAGAGAGCCCACTATACGTAGCTGAAGAGGATGTGTAGTTCAGGGGAAGAAATTGCACAGCAGCTATTTTGTGTAGCTGCTGAGCCTAATAAGTTTTTGTTATTGCTGCTGCTGTTGTGTTGTTAGGTGCCATCAAGTAGAACTGACCTTTAGAGATCCTAATAGGGATTTTAAGGTAAGTAAAATATTTCAGAAGTTGTTTCACAAAATGCATTCCTCCAGTGTGCTTCCATGGCTGAGTGTGGAATTGAACTCTGGTCTCCAGAGACTTAGACTGACAAACTATCCATGATACAACACTGGGATGTGCAAATCCAGAAGAGCTACAATCCTGTAAGTATCATGCTACCATTCCACAAAGTATCATGCACACTTGATGGCAGAAATTTCATTGAGATCTCACAAATCGACCAGGAATGCACCCAAGGCAAAATAAAGCAGCAATCAAGGGGCAAACTGAAGTCAGTGGAGTCAAATGAGGTTGCAAAATCAGCTCCATCAGAAATAAAATTTGTAGTAGCAAACAGAGACCAAAGATGCCACAAGCTGCTGATTATATCATGTCAAGCAGAGTTGTTCAGATTCTAAAAAGTTGAAGTACATGAGATAAAAGGAGCAGCACAGGAATTTGAACTAGATATGGCCACGAACCTTGGTTTGGAGGTTCATGCCAGTTTGTACACACAGTACCACAGATGTGGCACACCCAACATGCCCAATCAATGACCCACTCACCATTTGGAGTATGCTCCTCTCCTCCCCATGTTCTGCTGTTCAACCAGTCCCCAGCAGGAGCACAGGCTTGTCTGTCCTGCATCCTTGTATGAGTGGCCAAACACCCAAAGAAGTAGGGAAGCCATGCTTGGGCTCCTGAATGGAGATTGGATTTATCCCTGAAGAGAACGAGAAGAGTGCACTTCAACTGGCATGAATCTCCGAATCAAGTTTTGTAATTATCTCTAATCTGGATATATCCTCTCTGATGAATCCCTTATATTGGGGTAATTGTGATACAGCAGTGGCCAGAATCCTATCATAGCTTTACTTGTATGTAGATGAAATTATGTACATTGACAATGGCCTGACCTATTCAACTCTTCCAGACATCTGTTAAGTATCAGTCATTAGTCATGGCCTTCCTGGTGGAGGTGTGAAGTGCTTCTGATTTGTTTGGGAATTGATTCAGGCCACTGTCCACCTAATGATCCTATTCAGACCGGGGTGCCATGAAACCAAGGTGAACTATAAATTGTAAGAGTTGCACCTCAGACTGATGAAGCTGTTTGGATGAGTGAAGAAACATATCAATCTCACAAGAAAAGAAGTCCAGTTGCCATGACTCAACTCTTGGATAACCTCACCTGGATGACTTAGAATCTTCACAGGCATATGTAAAGTGTCAACTTGTGACAAACTGACACTAATTAATGAGGAACTGGTCATGTGCCTGGTCATGTGCATGAAAGACTTGCAAGCAGCAATGTTATTGATATTTCTTTAATTAGCGACACCTCGCGGTTTTACTTTATTTCGCTTAAATGTTCATGAATTGGACCTTGAGCTGTGGTGCTGAAAGAGACTCTTGAGAGTCCCCTGGACCACAAGGAGATCAAACCTATCCATCCTGAAAGAAATCAACCCTGGAAGGACGGATTTTGAAGCTGAGGTTCTAGTACTTTGGTCACCTCATGAGGAGAGAGGAGTCCTTGGAAAAGTCCCTGATGTTGGGAAAGATTGAAGGCAAAACGAAAAGGGGACGGTAGAGAATGAGATGGTTGGGTGGTGTCATCGATGCAACCAACATGGATTTGACCAAACTCCTGGAGGCAGTGGAAGATAGGAAGGCCTGGTGAGCTCTGGTCCATGGGGTCACGAAGAGTCGGACATGACTTATCAACTGAACAACAACAACAAATCCAAATATTTTAGCAAAGCTTTTCTTTCCAGATCATCTAATCCATCTGAAATGATGTGTCTCGTCCCCTTTCTTTTCCTCAACAACAGTGCACCACCGTGAAAAACAAATTGACTTCCTTTGCTTGCAAGCTGTTTGAAAGACTGTTTTCAGTGCTTGACTATGTCTTAATTGTACTGGACTGTATATTATCCCTCATTACTGTAAGCCACCTTGGGTCTTTTTCTAGAAGAAAGGCAGGGTAAAAATACCCTAAATTAAATAAAATAAATATTTTTTTATGACCGTAGGTTATTTTAAAAATCCAACCATTTAAAATGCTCATTCAAGACTCCTTCAAGTTTCAGGGGAGGTGAAGGACACCATGAACTCATTAGAATGAACTGTTTGTTATTTAAAAGTCCCTGTTCTGTGCATCAGGAATTCCTCTTTGGGCAGCAACTGTCTTCATTTCCAGCCTAGAAGACACCAAAGATTCCTTGCCTCCTCAGCCATCAACATGTTTTTGATATGCAAAGTAGAAAGCATTTATTGGTAACCATAAGAAATGCCCTTCACTTTCATCCAGAGGTAGGCACTATTAAACAAAGGAAGCTTCCTAAAATATTAAGAAGGGTTGCATCATTTCCTATATTCAACAATGCTCAAACGAAATATCTATACAAACACAAGTATAGAAAAGTATCAGAAACTGCAAAACAGAAGCACTGCATGATGGAGCAAGCTCCCATGACCGAACTCAGAATCAGGCTTTGTAAATAGAACAATTCCCCTCAGAACCCTACAGACAGAATATAATTTGCTACTTAGACATTAATAGTTCTTTTACACGACCTCTAAAATCTGTTGGCAACTTAAATTCGGACCAGAGATTGTGGGGGCTTGTTCTGCTTCCTGTGTTCCCACCCTTCCACACTCCATTGCTCCTGTCTGGTGAGGAGAGGGAGAAAAAAAAGGGGAGAAAAGAATGCAGGCTCACCTTCGTCTGTCCTCGGAGCAGCCCTGTAGTGATTCCTGTCTGTTAAATGGGTGGTGGGGTCAGCAAAAACAAACAGAAGGCAGGAGAGCCCGGCATCCACAGCTTTACAATCCGCATCGGGAAATTTTTTATCTCCGGAGATCAGGTACTTGTAAAATGCACTGGGGTGCGCATAGGTGGGTGTGGTTGTACTTAATTTTTTTTAAGTCCACAGCTGGTGGGAAAACAATTTTAAGCTCCACATCCAGGAGCCCTTTGCCTCGGATTTTAGGGGTCGTGTAAGAGCTGCCTTAGTAGGGGCATAATCTCCTATGTGTTAAAATGAGGAACTGGAGATCTAGCAGACACTTTAAAGGCCTTTGTTCTTATTTGTTTAGCTTATCTTGCATCATCAAGTCCTGAAAGATTATGTGACTCCTGGAAAGAATGAAGAAAGGAGTGGTATTTTTGGTCTTCCATATCTCTATAATTTGTTCCATGTTGTCAGAAAGAAAACAAAATACCTCTCCTTTGCAGAGGAGCAAGATGAATAATTTTGCAGTTCCTTGGCCTTAATGTGAGAATGAGAAAAGCACAGAACAATGCATTCCTATTAGGGTGTGAAGGCATTTTGCTAAATTCCTCATTCTCAATGAGGTTGGCAGTCTTAACAGATTGAAACAGACCACTGAGAGTTCATTGGTCCCTGTAAGATTTCTCCCAGCTAAAAAGTGAGACACATAGTACTTTATTTCATTAAGAGTCTGGGAGTCTGTGCAAGAAGGTGATGCATAATGGCACCTTTTTCCTTCCACGAAACAAAGCACACATCAGGCAACAAAATGACAAGGCAGCAAAACAATCCAAAAGATGCACACTAGAGATGGGCATGACCAGAAAAAAATGACATTTCGAGTTGTCGTTTGTTGGGACAGGTCTGTTTCGGGTCGTTGCCGTTTGTCGCAATAATTTTCAAAAATTTGTCGTTCCATTTGTCGTTTGGTCATTTGTCGTTTGTGGGTTGGGGTTGGGGTTGGGGTTGGGGTAAGTGGGCTCTGGGAGGCACCTCTCTGGGTGCCTCTGACGTCTGACCCACTAAGAAGGGAAGGGAAGCGTTTCGCGGAGCCGCCACGTATTTATTTTTTTATACATATGTTAGGATGGGGGGGTAAGTGGCATAGGCACCTCTCTCTCTGGGTGCCTCTGACTCACTAAGAAGGGAAGCATACTAGTGTACTGGCATACAGGTTAGGGAATGGGATAGTGAGTGGGCTCTGCGAGGCACCTCTCTGGGTATCTCACTTTGACTCACTAAGAAGGGAAGTGTACTAGCATACTGACGTACAGGTTAGGGAATGGGATAGGGGTAGGGGTAGGGGTAGGGGTAGGGAAGTGGGCTCTGTGAGACACCTCTCTGGGTGCCTCACTTTGACCCACTAAGAAGGAAAGTGTACTTGCGTACGGATCTGGATTAGGGTTGGTGGGGTTAGGGTTAGGGCTAGGCTTAGGGTTACGGTTAAGGTTAGGGTGGGTTATTGGACTGCACCTCTGGGTGCCTCTGACCCACTAAGAAGGACAGCGTACTGGCATATGGGTTAGGGTTCAGGTTCGGGTTCGGGTTCAGGTTAGTGAGCTTTTAATGCCCTCTCTGGCACACCCAGAAGTCTCAGTCAAAACCTGGCCATGCGATTGGTGGAATGGCTCCAAAAATTTGCATGGTCCTATCCCATGGCCAGCCCATGTGCAGGTGTAAAAAAATAAAAATAAAATAAAATAAAATCAATGGAGACGTTTTATTGCAAGAAAAACCCACTGCTGCTACTATAAAAATTCTGGCAGTTAAAATACCTAATTTTCACATGTTTCTGTGGTGCTTTAGTGGGTTTTTGGACCAAGATTTAAAAATAAATATTGTGGTCGCCATTTTGGATCCCCCCCACTGCATGGCAAATGGAGACGACGAGGATGCCCCCCCCTAGCCTGGTACCAGCAGCCCAGGACAGGAGAGGGGGGGAAGGCCGGGGGACCCCCCCCCCCAGAAACCACCCTTCTCTGGTAGGTGCCCTCACTGAGGCAGGCATATTTTCGCCTGCTTTTATGGCCGGGAATCGGGTTTTTTTTAAAAAAAACTTTTTTTCTGTGCTGCACCGCTTGGCATCACCGGTGCCGCAATGCCATGAACGACAACGAAAAATCAGACCCAATTTATCTTTATCGGGTCGGGTTTAAGCTGGAGCGGAGTAATTGTCGTTACCGTTCCCCGTTACGTAACGAGAACGACGAACGAGAACGGAAACGAGGATTTTGCGGAGTCGTGCCCATGTCTAATGCACACAAATGGTGTAATGCTTCTAATTATAAAAGTCCATGCCATGATGCTGTAATTTTTCAGGTATGTTCAAGTCAACATAAGAAAAAAAGGAGATGCAAAGTAGATCCCATGCCTGGAAAGAGTGGGGAGTTATGAATAGATGCCAGATGGAAAGCATGATGAACTGAACACCTGTTTTGCCCCTGTTATAAAATTAACACTTGAAAGTTGAGAATGCTTACCAATACGGACAAAATATTTTGCTCACCTTCAGGTAAGGAGAACAAAAGAATGTGCTGTCTTCTTTGAAAAGTGATAAAGGGGAACATTTCAACACTTGGTCCATAAAGTTTGGAGTGGAAATGGGTGTTTCATTTCAGAAAATGACTGGTTCAAGCTGTGCAAACACATGTTTTATCCCACCTCCCTATCTGATTGGCCAGTGCCAGGGGGAGGAAAGGATGACACATTGGAGGCTGCTTCCTGTGAAACCACTGAAAGCTGCATGGGAAATGGTAAGCACAATAAAGAATCCTGACCCATGCTTATTTAAAATCTGTCCATCTGACGACCTTCATAATTTGACCATTGCCAGTCTTTCACTCACTCGGTCAGTCAGTCAGCCAATGCCTTGTTACAGTCATTAGACCTATTTTCTTGTACTATGGATCAAATTCAAACTGAAGGAACCTCATAAAATGAACCAGACTTTTAACTCACAAGTAGAGATGGGCACGAAATGAAAAAAAAATTCATTCCATTATTCGTTATTCGTTTTGTTATGTAACAAAATGAATAACAAAAATGGTGATGAAATTGGAACGAACAGAACCACGAAAATTAGGTTTGTTATGTTTTGTTTTTGTTAATGGTGAAGCACAATGAAATGAGCTGTTTTTAAATGTTAAAAAAGTCCTGAATATCCATAAAAACGCAGTGATAATTATTTATTTTGCTTGATAATACCTACCAGGGTGGTTGGGGTCCTTAAAACGTGCATTTATGTCTTTTTTCAGATCGCTGTATTTTTTTCCTTTAAAGGGAGTTAGGGGACATTGACTCCCAGATGCCTAATATTGATTTCTTGGGTATTAAAATGCCCTGGACATTCGTAAAAATGCAGTGATAATTATTTGAAATTATTACCTACCAGGGGTTGCGGTCCTTAAAACATTTGTTTTTGTCTTCCTCCCATCGCGATTTATTTTTTCTTTTCCCTTTAAGGATGACACAAAATGGATTCCAGCCACAAGACGGATGCAAGCCATGTGATGGGATCATGTAAATTCTTGGACGATTTCAACCAATAGCATGCCCAGGTTGCAGACTGGGTAGGTGTGGCAGCCACAGAGGGCATAAAAAGCTTTGGCATCCCCCGTCCTCCTTGCAGTCTGTGGTGGGAATTAGGGTGGGATTGCTGTTTCTGCGACTCATTATTTTTAGGCCAGCCAGGCAGGTGTGTGTCTCTGTGTTCCTGCTGGCTGCAGCCTGGCTTTTAGGGGAGAAAAAGAAGAGATTTCTCTTGCAGCTTCTGTATGTGCATGCATACCTCTCAGTGAGTACCCTCCCCTGCCCTGCAGTGCAGTCACTCTGCAGCTGCCTTACCCCCTGGGCAACACCCGCCACTGCCTTTGCAGCCTCCCTGCATACCTAGTCTATACTGTGCCTCTGCCAGCATCATTTTTTCTTAGTGTTTTCCCTCTGGTCTGGGGCGTTGGGGGACGCCCGTGCGCAGAAATACTTTAAATTGCGCAAAAAGCAGGTAAAAATGAAAAACAAAAAACAAAAAAGAAATGAATTTTTTTTCAAAAAATTCACAAAAAATGAAAATGAACCAAAATGGGACCCGCAATGAAAAAATGAAAAAATGAAACATCATTTTTTCAATTCATGCCCACCTCTGCTCACAAGTAATCCAATGCTCATTACTGCCAGTGAGTCTTCTCTAGTTGGGAGTAATGTCGGCTTTTGTCCTCGGTTACAATTCCCTGCCTCTTTTGCCTACAGCCTCCTTTCTTCTGTTTCCCTTTCCCATGGCAGAAATGGAGGCCGATACCCATCCCTTAAGAGACCAATTTCTCCACCATAGTTTGAGAAGTACAAGACTTTGGGAGGCACGAAGGAAGTGAATCCTAAAACAAAACAGAGACCGTGACTAATAAACACAGGAGTGGTGACAGGATGAAGACTTGGTGTACTGCAACTGTCACCGGAATACTCTCAGAGAGGCCAGCTAAGCATCCACACAGTGGCTGATGTTCTAGAATAGTATTTTGGCCCAGTTGATGAGTGGCTCTGCCACCCCATGATTACAGAAGTCACACCAAATCAACTGATGTGACTTACATCAACGTTTATATCAGAAAATACCTGAGTGAGATCTAAAACAAAATAGGGCAGTCTGGAATGCTCCTGTTCATACAGAGTTCCAAGGTAGTAACTGGTCATGCCCTTTCCCAGCATACTAAATTACGTATTTTCTTATTTCAAATAAAATAAAATAAAATAAAAAATGGAACATGACTATAAAAGGACAAAGGCCATGCCCTTGACTTGGCAGTGAGAGGCCACAAATTTCTGGAAAATGGAAGTGGTAGAGTTTGACAAGGATTTTTTTGACTAATAAGAAAGAAATGAGCCTAGTCCCTTTTCGATTATACTCTTCCCTAAGGGATATTCCCAGATGTTTAACATTTCTATCTATAATCCCCAACTCTGCCCCCTCCCCAAATATTTAATATTTTTGTGAGGGGTAGGACTGAACAAAAGCACAGGCCCTGCCCCCTCACCAGGTCCTCATTGCTTGTTGAAGTGTAATTGGTGCAAAGACATATGGGCCAGATGAAATTCTTATGATTCCCTGATCCATTTCATCTCTTCCTACACAGCATTTTACAGGGTGCCAGAAAGACCTCAATTCTATCCAACATGACCTTGCAAACATCATTAACCTACATGATATTAGTCACTTGATAGCAGCAGTTTCTCTCAGTCTCTGCCAGAGCAGCATTGCCTTTCAATAAAACAAGTCACTTGCAAGGATCTCACAGCTTTGTAGACAATTATGAGCACATTTGCTGCACATTTGTTCAAATCCTGCGTAACAAAAAATGGGAACATTGCTATGAGGAATGGGTAATTTCTATGATATGAATAATATTATAAATTACCTCATTTTTGCTTTAGTGATGTTTGCAAACACCACAATAAAGAAATAAGAAAGAGGACTACATTAGTTGCATTCCTTTCTCCGGTTCCCTCAGGCTGCAAGGTCATAACACAGTGTCGAAATTTAAAGGGTGCAAAACATTGCTGCTGGATGGGCAGGAGACCATCAGTTGGCCTGTTCAAGCATGTGTAATGCCTCTGGTCTTTCTTCCTCAGGCAGAAGAAAGAAAGAAAGAAAGAAAGAAAGAAAGAAAGAAAGAAAGGAAGGAAGGAAGGAAGGAAGGAAGGAAGGAAGGAAGGAGGGAAGAATCCATGTGGTCATCTTGTATAATTCAAATGCATGGGCAGGTGATGTTGGGAATATATTAATAGAGAATCCAGAGTATGTGAGTGATAACAGGAGGGATTACTTTTCATAACTATATGAGTAAGATCAGGTATTCACCACACAGTATAAGCAGATGTGTAATGTTGAATATGGCCAACTTTTCTATGAGGGCTGCTCAGCTTAAACAATCTCATATGCCTTGAGTCTTAACTGGTTACTTCACATCCGTTTTGTCTGTGTTAGTGTTGCACTTAGGAGTGGTACAAAAAATGTTACTTCACATCTGTCACGCAGCTAATGAAATTTGTCTCGACCACACCCCTGGAACAGGTGCTAAGTGCGACAATACTGTACCTGGTGCTGCCGTAGGGTTTTCCCTTATCACTCTTTGTTCCCACTTTCTGTTCTGAGACAAGACACCTTGTAGTACTGACTGTCACACAGCAAAACATTTGTTTCTCTCAGAAAACTGCGACCAGGTTTTGTTTTTATTTTGACTTTATAGAAGTCCATGTGACTACAACCAAAGCTGTCATGGTACAAAAACTAGTCACGGAACAAAGAAGGACGGGAAGTAACTGCCTTAGACTCTCTTATGTATTTCCTTATATATTTATGTTTTACTTTTCTCCAATAACAGTCCAATTTGTGTACTGTGTGGTTTAAGATTATTTATGTTTAGCCTAGAAACAGCATTTGGTTGCCTCAAATAACAAGTACCTGAATATTGAGCTTTGTAAGAGTTATTCAGTTATTTTACTGTTATGGTGGGCATTTGGTTAACTAAGCAAACAAATGAGTCGCCAAGATAGGACAGAAACCTCCTCTGGAATGTAAGAGCTGTCCTGGAAATTAAAGGAAACACAAACATACACACACGTGTACGCATGCACACACACACACACACACACTTTCTTTTATCAGAAGTAAAGGATTCAGTAAAGATGTATGAGAGACAGGAGGTGGTAAGCAGAAGATCAGATGGTGCCTGATGTTTTGTCAGTTAAAATTATTTAAACCAAAGATCCCTATCTGGGCAGCGATTTATCTTCCATGCAATTTGGATCAGATTACTGTAACCTGCAGGTTTACCCATTCAACAGATAAGGCAGGCTACCTGGAGATTTTGCAACATTGAGTAATTTACTTTACACATCAGTTTGACAGCTTTCAAAGCAGCCTGGTTGGCATTTGAACTTGATACGTGGGGCATTTTTCATTCTTGCCTTGTTCACTTGTCTGTTTCCATTTACTGCTGCCATGGCATGGCATTCCAGAGATAAATCTCAGAGATCAGAGAATGGCTAATATATTTACCGATCCCCATCAAAATCTTTTGAAAGCAACAGATGGTGAAGAGTCTCTGGTACAAAAAACTAATAAACTACAGGTGAAGGAAGATGAATCCCCCCTTCCTCATTTAGTTTTATCAATGCTGATAAAAATCCAAGGAAATGTATTGCTCAAGAATACCTATGAAAGCTGCTGTAGTTCAGACAAGCAGAAGGATGTAAACCAGCTGCGTTCTTCTTGGATCTGTAATTTGGGGTGGCACATTTCATGCAAAAACTTTCCATGGGAACATGGGAATCCAGCATGTGCTGCTTTCAGCGTTGTTGTCCACTGTAGGTTTTTCCTTAAATGTCAGGCTTGCTGCTATGCCCTCTCGCCATCTGGTTTCAAACAGATCACCATAATCCAATCACCGTAGAAAGAAGAGACTTTATCCTCACTGCTGATACTGGTTGCAATCGTACCGTTATTCTACTGCATTATGAGACACATGCCTACATATTTTAAAAGGCCAAGAAATAATCCCCATTTCTATCATACATGCAAGAATGAAACAAGCAATAATTTTGGGGGGTGGGCACAAAACAGAAAAAATATGTACCGTTTCATTTTCCTTACTCAAGTGCCAATCAGCTGGCCTGCAGGGCTTGGGGGAGGGGGAAAAGTGTGTGTGTGTGTGTTTTAAAAAGCCTTTTTTTTAAAAAAAAACCTTTTTTCCCTCCCCCAAGCCCTGCTTGCGAGCTATTTGGTGCTAGGGTGGAAAAATGTTTTTCTCCCCACCCTCGCGCCGATCAGCTCTCAGGCAGGACTTGAAGGAGGGGATAAAAGATTTTTTTAAAAGCCCAGAGCTTTTTTTTAAACAAAACTTTTCCCTCCCAAGCCTGCAGATGGAACAAAATGGTTCATTTCAACAAAAAACGCCATTCCGTTTCTTCTGTAAAAAAAAAATGCTTCTTCCTTGTTTCGTTTCATTTTGTTTTGTTTCATTATGTAAGTTTTTTGTTTTGTGCCCATCCCGAATAATTTACATTTCTACATAAAAGTAGCAATAGAAAAAGCCTTTGCAAAATGATAAATTGTCTCTGTGACAGTGACGACCTAGATTCAAACCACTACTTAGCCATGAAGATGTTTGGATTGAGAGGATGAAATATATGTCACTTCAAATTCCATGGAAGAACAGATTGTAAGAGCAGAAGAGTATAAGTAAAAATGATATTTAATAAAAGATGAGAGTAAATCTTTTGTGGAAAGCACTTTGAAAAATTGTGATATAGTAAGGAGTAATTGTATGGTAGCCATTTCCCTCCCCCCAGCTCCTGCTTTTGAAATTGATGAATTTGCTAGCTTTATGCTCTCTTGCATTTGATTCACTTGTTTTTGTATTATATTACTTAAACAGATTTGATTCTTAACTCCCTTGAGCAGTGTGTCACACTAATCAGGAAGCATGAAAAATCAATCAATAAATAAGTTATTACATTGCCAAGGGGTCTGGCCACATGGAGACATTTTAAGGGGCAAGTAGTTGTGTAAACAGGAATGCTGTTTACATAACTACTTGAAACATATATAGCTGTGTTAATATTTATAGGGTGAAGAATGAATGCTCTTTCCTCTAAGGACACACACATACAGATAAACACACAAGAGGGGATGTGGAAGCTTGATGCACGTAGATAACCTTAGCTTTAGTCCGATGAATGGTCCATAATGAGCATGATTTACTTATGCAATTCCAACTTTAGAACACCTAGAAAAGAATAATTAAAAGATGACATTTAGCATTAGAGAAATGAATAGAAACAGAATACTTTTGGCCTTTGTCTCAACAATGTTCAACAAGGGTGATGTTTCTAATGAGAACCAGGGAAATCCAACAGTTGGTCAGCAGTTTACAGGCTTTTAAGATGACCGTGCAGGTAACCAATGGATAGTTTAAATAAATCAATACATAAACAAATAAATGAATAAATAAACAAATAAATTTAAGGAAGGGGCATGTCAGATCCTGAGAGGATATAGTCTTAAAATGGACTTGTGTTTGGGAAGAAAGCCAACTCAAAACAAAATAAAACAAAAAGACATAGAGCTCTTTTTCCTCTTCTTCAGTGCAGACTCTAAGAATTGGTCAGGTGTAACCCTACATAACAATGTTTCTTTGCCACGTGTTTGTCCTGGTAAGGTCATCTTGGAGGTAATATCTTCCTTCTGGGACACACCATTTTCTGTGACATATTTCTTGACTTGATATTTGTGGTCTTTCAGTCTTTCTATTGCTTTGGTTTACACTTCAGATGCCCTGCAGAAACTCATGAGCACATCTTGTTGTGGATATGGCCTGGGTCCTAGCTACCTCAAAGATCGAATCCCACAGTATGAAATGACTCGGACGTTAAGGTCATCAGGAGAGGCCTTTCTCTTCCCCCCCGCCACCCTCACAAGTACATCTCATGGGAACCCATGAAAGGGCTTTCTCCGCTGCTGTGCCCAGACTCTGGAACTCCCTCCCAATAGAGGCCAAGACTTTGTCTGTTTCTGGAAAAAAAAACAGACAGTCCTTGTCACTAGTGGGAGGCCTGAGGCATAAGAGATTCATTCATTAAATTTTGTTTATTACAAAATGACTTTTTTTAAAAAAAATCATTTTGTATTTTGTTTTGTTTTGTTTTTCATTTTTTCATATTTTTTTACACTGTTGGGGCCAGCTGGCTGGTCAGCAGTTTTCTTTGTCTCCCATCGACCAGCTGGCCCACAGGGAGGCCAATCAGCATTTTTTTCCTTTACTCCTGCCAACCAGCTGGCCTATGGGGAGGCCAGTCAGAGGTTTTTATTTTTTCACTCCCGCCAACCAGCTGGCCAGCAGGGAGGCCAGTCAGCATTTTTTGTTTGTTTTACTCCCACCTACCAGCTGGCTCATGGGGAGGCCGTTCAGAATTTGTATTTATTTATTTATTTTTCCCATGGACCAGCTGGCACATGACCCCACGTGCCAGCTGGTCGGTGCTTATTTTTATTATTTATTTTGACAATTGCTGATATCAGTGCCTGTCAAAATAAATAATAAAAAACAAAAAAACAAAATGGAATGAAATGAAAATTTCTAATTCATCTTGTTTCTTTTTTTAAAAGGGCACTTTTTTTGTTAGGAAATGAAATGAATAATGAACAATGAAACGAAAAAAATGTTTCCTGCCGAACTCTAATTACTATCTAATTCCAGAAGATGATGGATGTATCTTTCTCTGATGTCCCTCTCACCTCTGACCATTCTGCCTTGGGTGACTCTGTTAGGAATCGGAGCTGTTCAAAATCTCACAATGTGCATCCAGGAGGGAGAGGGACATAGCTTGTGTGCATCAGTAGATGCATCTAGAAACCTAGATGGAATCTAGAATCTCAGTTCCATCACTCAGTTCCCCCTCTACTTTTTTGCCTAATGTAGGCACTAAGGGTTTTGAAACTGTTTCTTAAATATCTGGGGGAGGGAAGCCTCAAGACTGGCCTTTTACAAATATTTTTAGGTATAATTCATTAAAAACTCAAAAGACAACAATGTTGAGAAGCCCTTAAATTTTGCTAGTTTTCACATTTTTGTCTGATTATTTTCTTCTCAGATTTCACATAATCTGAACCCACCAAATTCACCTAAGTCTGTTTTTTTCTGTGAAAAATTATGCAGCAGTTTATTTTAAAACATTGTGGAATAGCCACTAAATATTAAGATACAGACTGGTTTAGAAATGTGGGTTTTAACTAGTCATTTATTTAGAACACACACACACATACACACACAGAGAGAGACAGAGAGAGAGAGAGAGATAAAAGAACTAATTGCAAAAATCATTCTAGGAAATAAACGTTTGTGAACTCACTTTGTAGTTATCTGCAATTCATCATTCATCTCAAACGATTTTGAAAGGTTTATCCAATTTAATCACCCTTCCTCAAAGCAAGCTTGCATCATTTTTTATGCTTCCCAAAGTAAGAATTCTCACCTGGGTACTATTTAAGGTCAGCAGAAACCTCTGATGTTTAGAGAGGTTTACATATCCCAGAACGCAACACAAATTGAATATTCTTTTTGGTATTCAGAGATGAATAATGGCTGGCCCCAAGCTATTTAATGCTGAGCTTGAGGTGTGTAAAGATGTGTGGGAAGGAGGCTACATTAGAACTATTTACAATACCAAGTTCTGTGTGGTAATCAAAATTTTGGCTAAGCAAGGATCACCCCAGAGAGACACCTGGTAGTGCATCTATAATTATAGTATAATGAATGATAATCTTTCGAAGTGAAAAAAGAATGCTGAAAGGAAAACAGCAACACAATCACATATATAACCCAAAGGAAAATGGCTATTGTGGATGTGAGATAGCAAAGTTTAAATTTGATGTTTGCTAAGTCTATGGGGGTATGTGTGTAAAGGATGGGAGATCAAACAGTGAGGCTTGAAAAGGCTTTAGAAAAACACTGTTAAGCTCCATTTAAAATAGCAAAGAGAGTTCAATGTCACAGCCCAGTCATAGTCTAACTGATTGTTCTAATTAGAGGAGACCCACTGAATCAATGGGATTAATGTAAATGTCAAAACAGTCCAGTATTTAATTTCTCATCTTAGAATCATAGAATCATAGAGTTGGAAGAGACCTCAAGGGCCATCCAGTCAAACCACCTGCCATGCAGGAACCCCCATCTTAATTTAATTAAGTTGAATGGGTAGTTTAAACTAGCAGTTGGATTAATAGGTATCCATATTCCAGTCACAGGTATTTTATTTATTGAGTAAACAACTGTGATTCCAGTAACTATGTGAGATGACATGTTTGATTCTTCAACTCAAGTTACATACATGATATGGGTTACCATGTACATGTGACCCCCCTGTTACAACAGCTTCATTGACTGCCAGTTAATTTCTAGACCTTCTTCGAAGTCCTGGTCATGGCCTTCAAAAGCCCTTTATGTGTTAGGTCAAGCTATCCAAAACATTGTTATCTCCATGTATTAGTCATCATGTGCATTAAAACCAACAGAGAAATGGCATATTTAAGCCCCACCACTCTCATTGCCAAGGTCAAAAGTAAAACACTTAAACACAGACTTCAGAGCATGATAAATTTTATAACACCCCTTTGTAGTTTGAGTCTGTAGTCAATCACACATTACATTTATACCTGAAAATATTAATTCCAGTGTAAAATTAGATAACTTTTTTTCGTTCATTTCAATGCTCCTCTGAATATCAAAGAATATGTTGATTCGGTGGTGAAATGAAGCCATTGGCGTTGACACGATTGACATTTCAATCCTGTCTGTGTTCATCTGTGTTATCGATATCCTGATCTAAAAATTCATCTACATTGTTTCTATGTTCCATTTGAATAAAATGAAATCCAAAATAATTGAAAACATGTAACTTTTGACAAGTCACAGACATACTACTTTAAAATCCATTCTTAATGCTTATGAACAAAGCTGTAGGTAAGCATGCTTAAGAAATATGTGAAGATTCAACTTAAGTTGCAGGCATTAAAAAAAGGTATAAAAAAAGGTTCCCTCCGTACATGCATGCTAGTCGTGTCTGACTCTAGGGGCAGTGCTGCAAACAAATACAAAAAACAAATAAACAAACAAACAAAAACAAAAGAAAAAGAAAAAGAAAAAAACCAAGTGTGCTGCTTACATACCACCTTATAGGGTCTTAATCGCATTCTAAAAATAAGGGATTTAGAACCATAAAAAGCAAATTGGAAAGGCAAAGAGCAATTTTCTTTGCTGTAGCTGTTACTCGTTGTTGTAATTCTTTCATAATTTCAACTATTGTTTTCCATCCTAAATAATACATTTTGAACAGTCTGGCATTTACTTTTTCATTTTCAGGTGGAGGGATTTTTCATTTCGGAGTTCCAAAAATAAGCTCATGGTTATTAAGATAGTTGTGCTACGCATGAGCTGGTATGGGTCTTTTAGTGTGTTGGTTGTAATTGTCCTAATGACCACATTTAAGTCAGTCATTAAATCTTTTATTGGTTTACTCCACAATTGGTGTAAAACATGGAGCCTTCATCTTTCTGTATTTATGCAAATATGATTTAATCATTTTTCCTGTTTTGTCATTTTATGGTTACTAAGTTTGTCTATAGGCTGTCCTCTACTGATACATTTTATTCCACTCCCACATATTTCTCTGCCGCAGGTATTCTGTGTTGGTTCTTCTTTTTTTCAGCGTTTCCAATTTTTACAATTGCAATTGTAAACATCCTTTATTCTGGATGATACACATTTTGTGGTCTATTAATTTGCTGTTTACTTATGTCACTATTCAGTCATTGCTTTTTGCAACTTCACAGCATTATTTTTTGAGCCCTGATTCTGATTTCAGATGTAACACAGGCTACGAAACAAATCGCAGCAAATGCCAAATTATTGTAGCTCAGCATTCCAATGTAATCATCGCTTCAGGCAAGTACTCTGTTAAAATTGCCTTGTTTTCCCTGATAAATTTCAGAAATGGCTGTAATTATGTGATGTAATCTTGTTATGTGACCAAGCAGGCACCTCGGAAAGTAACTAGACTTTACCAGACAGTATGCTACAACATGCTATGATCACCACATTTATTAAACTTTTGTCATGGATTTTATTAGGAAGTTAACTCCACCTCTGACCTATTCTTTTTTGAGGAGAACAGTGCTAAACTTATCCTTAAAAGGGCAACCACTTCTGCAATTCCTCTTATATGTTTATCCCACTTTATCCCACTTTATGAAATATTGTGGCTATAAATAGATATTACAATAGATATTAATATTTAGTTATTGTGGCTATAAATAAAGATGATAAGTAGATGTCATGAGTTTGTTTGTCTGTCTGTTTTGTTTTGTAATTTTAGCTCCTTTAAATTCTGGTTCTACTGATTGTTGTTGTCGTTGCTGTTGTTTTTAATGTCATACTGTGGAACCGATTTTTTTTCTGGAATTGTTGTATGCTACTCCTTGTTAACCGCCATGAGTTCCCATCTGGGAAAATCCAGCAGTATATAAACAAACAAACAAACAAACAAACAAACAAATAGATAAATAAATATAAGTTATTATTTTTAAAGGAAACTGAAGATGGACCTTTACTAGGCCAAAATGAGCTCCACCACTGAGTGACACCCCTGTCCAGTGCAGCACTCAGCATTCCTTCATGGTCTTCCAACCAAGTGCTAACCATCCCTTATCTTCGAAAACCATTCTAGATTGAGTGTGTTCACAGTGGCATGGCGGTGGTCCTATCTGATCTTCACAGCTGTTGTCATGGGGTGCCAAAGTGTCCTGTTAGAAGTACTAACAAGACATTTAAATGCTTATTTCAGAAATTCACAAATGCCTGCACTTGTGAATATCAGAATGTAAAGGCAGGGAATTTCCCCATTCCCCTCAGTTTCAGTGGCATATTACATTATCCAGTGGTCCTCACATATATTAGGCTTCTATAATGTACTTTACTAGGTTATTAACTCCAGCTCTGCCTCATTCTTTTTGCAGAGAATAGTGCTAAAATTGCCCTGAAAAGAAGACAATCACGTTTCTTAAAATAGAGAGTCTTTTCACAGCAAATCAAAAGTGGAGCACAATTGAAAGGGGGATGTCTTTCCAGATGGGCTCCATGATGTTTCCTACTGTTAGCTTTCAATTAAGGGGAGCCAGCTTTTCACTTCCAACGAATCCCAGAGGAATAATTTTGGAGGTTTTGAACAGAATTGTTTCTTTATAATGTGTCTCATATTCTAATGCACTGAATAGGCATGAATGCAGCTTCACCCTTTGGTTACACCCTATAAACAATTACAAGAGGCAGAAGAAGATAAGATGAACCAGTCCTGCAGTTCTATTCAGCTCTGAGCAGATAATGCTCCTGATTGTAGGAAGATTATACTGTAATAGTCTGTTCTTTGCCAGTTCATGACAAAATGGCAAAAGAAGGACTGTGAAAAAGGGTGTACAACAGAGGAGAAGACTGAACGTGGGAGGTGACAGATGTGCTTTCATTTGAATTATTTCAGTGATTTAATCATATGCCAAGATGGAGAAGTCATTACAGTGTTTCATTACAACCCAGGAGATCCAAGTTCAAAGCCCCACTCAACCAAGGAACTCGCCGGGTAACCTTGAGCTAGTCATGTTCTCTCAGACTGTCCTACCACCAAGGGGTTTTCTCAGGGTACGATGGGGAGGCAGAGAATAGGTTCAAGCCCATGGGAGGAAATGAGGGATATAAAATGGCAAGTCCAAAATGTGTTAATCACATGGAGAAACAATGAAGGAGAGGTGTCACGGAGCCAGATTTTACTGACCGAGAGTGGTATCGCCAACCGAGTGGTGCTTTGAGGTTTCTAGTCCCCTCTGAGCCATACAACTCACTGGGTGACGCGGGGCTGGTCTCTCTCTTCCCACACCCCTCACACCGTGGCTGTTGTGAAAATAAAGGAAGGAGAGGTGCCATGGCTGCCATTTGCAACCCATTGGAGAAAAGGGGACCCATACATGATGCCATGCCACCAAAGCCAAGTCCATCAGGTGATACTGCCACTGTTGTCCAGGTATAAAGGACTCAGAAGCAGTTTATCCATCTTTCCTTCCTGTAACATTGGTTGTGCAGCTCACTCCAGAGTAAGTAGATGACAGGACGTGGAACCACACATAGTCCAGGTGATTTCATCTGGCTTTGTTCAAGAGAGGCCAAGTTGGAATTTGAGCTCCAGGCCCTTGGTTCTGCAACCAGGTACCCCAAGCTTATGAGCAGTACCAGGTTTGAGATATCTGTGACTTTGTGGAAGTTACTGCTAACGTGAATTTCATTCTCGTTTTTTTTTTTCTTGACGTCCTGCTAAGACATCAAATCCTGTTTGAACTGTTTCTATCCCCTACATACACCTTAAGGACAGGCTTAGTCAAATACTTTGAACCCTCTAGGCCAGTACTGTCAATTATTATCTGCACCCATGCATATCTGTATTTATCACAAACTTGGTACAATGCATTATTTTGTTCAATCCTGGCTTTAACCAACCCTTCCATTATGTCAGACTTACTGTAAATCAAGACTTTCCCATTATCTTGGATGTATTAATTTGCCTCTCTGTGTTTGAATGTACCTGCTACCTGTCCATGACCTATGAATGAATTTTATCAATTGTCATTGAGAGATTTATCTGTCCAGCAGCTGCTCCCTCTCCTGTAGCTGTCATTAGCCTAAGTAAATCCAATAGAATTGACTCTTTTCCAAGGATCTCACTTTGCATCTTTCCTCCGACTGAAACATTGGCATAGTGCTCAACACCAGCACTCACATTGCTGTTATCTCAAATATTAACTCAAGGAGAGAGATTCATCATTTTTTAATTTTCTTATTTGTAGGACTACAATTTCCACAGTTTTTCATTCTGGGAATTCCACTTGACAGGCAAGCATATGCCTGGAAGACACTTCTTTGCTGGAAGGCTTTGAGGTAGGGATGGGCATTTTGTTTTGGAACCAGTAGGTTACAAAACGAACCACACGAGCCCAGGTGGTCCTCGGAACTGGCTGATACACGCAGATCCAATTGCTTTACCTTTCTCTGTCTCGTGCACGGTTAAAATCGAACGAGGAAGCATGGTGCAACATCATCTGTGCTAGATCTGTGATGCTGGCCAATCATGAGCTGTACAGGGACAGGCATCATCCCACCTCCCTCTCTGATTATCCAGCACAACAAAGCAGGAAAGATGACATCACAGCATGCTTCCTCAATGGATTTTAACCTTGCACGCAACACAGAAAGATAAAGCAATTGGATCTGAATATATCAGCCACTTCTGAGCACCACCTGGATTCACATGTTTCCTTTCGTAACCTAATGGTTCCAAAATGAAATGCCCATCCCTACTTTGAGGCTTAGCGAAGCCTAGTTCTAAGCCAGGTGGCACGTGGCCTAGCTAAGCTTCAACGCCTTTCACTGGAGACCTTTATTCCAGGTGTGCCACATTTAGATGCCTATCTGTCAGACAGAACCCTTAAAGTGAGAATTTTGGGACTTGTCCTGCAAGAAATCTGAAAATCCCATTCCTAGGTTTTATTTCTGCTATGTGGCAGGAACACACATATTTGCAACAGATGCACAGGTATACCTTGAAGCCATCTTACTGCACAGTGCTTTCCTCTGTCAAGAGACACAACCTGGTATGTTAATTTAGAAAAGTTAACAGTTGTTTTAATCATCCTTAGGCCCCCTAAAGGATTCAGTTATTATTATATTTACATACATATATGCAAATATTAATTAAATCGTAAATAAATTGTTCTGCTTCTCAGAAGTTTTTGAAAAAAAAGATAGGCAGGATCCTATTGTCCATTTATGGCATACAGAGTGCAGCGAAATCACAGAAGTGAATTGTTAAAAATTCGGGAATCAAAGCTTGCAGCACTTGTTGTATATCAACCCTTGACTCAAGGAAGGCAGTGCGAGTCCATTTTCCTCACTTTGTTGTACATCACAGCTGTCCCTGAATCTGCTTATAAAGTCTCTATATAACAGCAGAGAAGGGAAATGTAGATGTGTAAGCTCCTATGTGTGAGACCATGAGATACTGTTGAGATTCTGTCCTATGTGGGAACTGCATAGCTACAATCTCTACTGCCTTGTTGTGTGGACTTGTCGAAATCAGAAGCATCAGATGGATTTTTACATCTTTTGGGCCAACCAATGAGATGATCAGAAAATTCCACTATAATTGTTCTGTGCATATACTTTACCTGAAATAAGGCAAGACCAATAGCTGGCCACAGAGAAGCTTTGCTCAAATTGTGGAGATATTGATGGAAAAGAAGTTAGTGTGTATTTTTTCTATGGTTTTTAAAACAAAAGTACCAAATCAATGTTCACTATGTTGGGAAGCCCCAGATTAGTTTAAGTGACTTTTCAGGTTATTTCACTTAGCTTCAGATCCACATGGAAAGAGTCAAATACCATATTTAGCTTTGAATTCTGAATCATTTCTTAATCCAAAACATATCCCTACTGGGAGCATATCCTTATAGCAATGGAAGAGCCAGACTCCCTGTCTACAATAAATCATATCCCAAACTTCCTTGAATGTTTCCAAGACTGCTGCATTCACAACAGAACTCTGCACTTTCCCATTGGATGCTTCAAGTGCTCTAGAAGTGCAAGTGATTTTGAAGAATGCATCTTTAGACGTTATCACCGTACAATATGCAAACACTACACTCCCAGTCCCAAGTCAGTAATTGCAAATGATATCCTATAGTGCCTCAAAAGAACAGGAAGCACCAGGGACCAGTCACTTGCTTTATTTCATTTTAGTCTCAGAACTTTGAGATGCCATCTTCTTCTGTAAAACCCATTCCTTTGGGGCCCTTTATCCTTTCTTTTGGTGAAGAGAGAATTAAAGACATCCAGCTATCTCTCAAGGGGCATAGAACTGATGCTCAAATGTTAATTGCTTTCCTGTTGGTCTCATTGTAGAGGAATAAAAATGCACATCAAAAGCAGATCTATTTTTATTTATAACGTTTCATGCATTTTTCAAGGCACAGTGTATTCAGGAGGGAAAGAGGACTCCATGCTGTTAAACAAGACAATTTGTAGTCCATCATTCTGCATGCACTCCACCAGCCGTCTCTGCTGACAGCCCACCAGGGGCTCAACGAAACAGACATGGATGTCTGCAAAACCAAGAAGAGAATATTTCCAGGGCTAAATGCCACAGGTTGGTGCACGAACACTGGATCATAAGATGAGGCAGAAGATGGTAAGCTAAGATTTCAAACCACATTCATCAACTATTAGGGAACAACGACAGACAAAGTGATTCTCCCAGCCCTGCAAGAGAATGTCATATTTTGTGAAATTCAAATATTCTATATAAGTAAAATTAGTTGGTTCCACGAGGGTGGTGCCATCTCATGCAAATGCACACAGTCTGCAATTCTATCAACTGCAAACTAGTGATTCATTTGGATCCTAGTGTGGTTGTATCTGTTGTTAAACCTATAGTTCTGCTTGATTCCCACCCACCCACCCCCAGCCAGCAGAAACCATTGTGAAGGATGATGAGTGTTGCTGTCAAATACAATCAAGAGGGCCAAAATTACCCATCTCTGTTTTAGAATCATGTCTAGTTTGGTCTTAAGACTTTGGCAGGTCAATATTGTCCAGCTGATTCTCTGAGCAGTTCATCAGGACTGGAGTAAGCAGCAGTGTCTCGAAAGCCACTGGTAATTGCAAAGTGATTAAAGAGAAGAAAGTGGGTTATAGGAAATCATAAAGCATGCTGGAAGAAGTTGCAAAGTGGGCGGAAGAGTTAAAAGAAAGTAAGCTGAAAGTAAAACGAAATTGGAGAGATTGGGTGGGAGAAAGTAGCCTCTCTGAAGAGGCAGGAAAAATGGAGAGAATGCATTGATGAGATCTTGGTTGTTTGTTTAAGATCTCGTTCAACCTAACCTTTGATATGGGCTCTGGCCTGAGGAAAGAGCAATCAGCAATAATGGATTAATCTGCAATAGGAAAGGTAACCCATTATCCACTTTCAGCCAATTCAAGGAAGGACAGTCATACAGTAGCAACACAAAGTATAGGGTTCCATATAAAGTAGCCTGAGAAAGGCAGCAAGTGGGAGGAGATCAGATCCTTATGTCAGGGGTTGCACATAGGGTTGGGCACAGAATGGGAAATACCATTTTGTTTTGTTTTGAATATTTTCTCACTCCATTTCATTTAATTCTATAAGTAATTTTTTAAAAAAAATTGTAACAAAATAAAATAAGAAACAATATGAATCCCCTGCTGTACCGGCGCTGTAGCTGGTGCGGTGGGTTATTCAAAAACCTCCAGCCCCCCACCCCTCTCTAAATCTTCAGCTCCCTTATTGCCTCCCACCACCTCCCAGCTGATTTTGACAGATAGAGCTGTCTAAAAATTCCCAGCTGGGAGGCAGTTGGCTAGGGAGAATGGAGCAGCCAGGAAGCACTAAATTCCCAGGCTGCGTACTCATTTCCCCCCTGCCTCCCCCTCCTCCCAGGGGATGTTTTGAACAGGGAGGGGTGTGGGGCATGGAACCCTTTTAAAATTGCCCACCCAAAATAGTGAGCCGCTCACTGTTGTGGAGAGGGGGCAATTTTAAAAAGACTACAGTGGAGCTTGGCTCCGGTGGAGCCTTTTTTAAATGGCCCACCTGAAACAGTGAGCCTCTCACTGTTGCAGGCAGGCAATTTTAAAAAGGCTCCACTGGGCAGCTGCAACTAGGAATTTTGACACAAAAAAATGTCCCACTAAGCCAATAGTTCACAAACTCTATTTGACTCATGGCTCCCTTGGCTTACTGGCCATTGGCTGTAGGACTGATGTATCCATGGGATCAGTACCTGCTGTTTCAGTGATCCACTCCCAGGAAAATAAAATTAAAATAAAATAAAAGCACATGAATGCACCTTCCCAAGATGTATTCCCAGGACTGGCCAATAGATGGTAAGAAAGACTATGCTATCCAGCAATCATCATCCCTATTTATAAAAAAGGTAACAAAGATCTACCCTCAAACTATAGGTCAATTAGTTTACTTAATGTGATAAGTAAACTATATGCTAGGCACCTTCAGTGGAAACTGAAGGATTGGTTAGACCAAGAATGTATTTTGGCAAAGGAACAGGCAGGATTTATAGAAGGTCATTCAACCTTGGACCAATGCATGATCTTAGATCACTTAATATCAAAATATGCTTCTAAAAATGTAGCGTCCTTATATGCAGCCTTTATCGATTTTAAAGCAGCCTTCGATTCTATCTCTAGAAAATACTATGGAGAAAATTTAGAAATACTAATATAGATAAACGCTTATTATTCCTGATTAGAGCATTACACAATAACACCATAGTGAGAATTAGAATTAACCCTCAAGGTCATCTTACAGCACCAGTTAAAACTGAAAAAGGGGTTAAGCAGGGCTGCATATTGGCACCCTTGCTATTTAACTATTATATAAATGATCTAGTCCCTATCCTAAATTATTTGAACTTTTACCCTCCAAAGTTGGCAGATAAGCATGTTTCTATCTTACTGTATGCTGACAATGCAGTAATGCTCTCAAGAACCCCAAATGGATTAAAAAGAATGTTGCAGGCCCTTGCTGATTTTTGTCAACAGAATCAATTAGAAATTAACTATGATAAAACCAAGGTAATTGTGTTTGCAGTAAGACCTAAAGAATACAACTGGAAACTAAATGGGGTGCGTGTTGAGCAAGTACATAATTATAAATATTTGGGACTGATAATACAAGCTAACGGAAAGCGAAATACACATACTAAACATGAGGTAGCTAATGCCCAGAAAAGTATTGAAGCTATATTAAATTTTTTCTGGACACAGGGTGGAAGAAATGTGATAGCTGCAAATGGGCTCTTTTCAGCAAAGTTCTTAGCTCAGATGACATATGGAGCCCCATACTCTGTTCCAGCCAACCTGGCTGCCTTGGAAAAACAGCAATCCAAATTCTTAAGAGCTATATTGCAGCTTCCTACAAGTGCATCAAATGCAGCCATAAGGTTAAAAACAGGACTGGTAACAGTTGAAGCAAGAATATGGATAGCGGCCATCACATATTGGTTAAAGCTGAACCATAATACCACAGGTTTAGTGCATTTGACACTGCAAGATACCTATGTCCCCCCCCCCGGCAGAAGATACTGGAACATAAATTAGGGTATTATGGATTTTTGCAACATTATCTGTTGTCAATGGATATGACCCAGGCCAAATCTATTATAAAGCAAAGGATATTAGATGTAGAAAGACAGCATGACCTAAATAAAGCTAAAGGAATTATAAGATCAAATCCTTTGAATAGAGTCCTACCTATGCCATATTTAAATGACTTAGAAAGTCCAGAATCTAGAAGAGCCTTTATGTTACTACGCATGGACTTACTGCCCTCTGCAGTATTACTGGGAAGATATAATAATATTCCCTATAAGAGTTGATTGTGTATCTGTGGTGAGGGAATCATTGAAACGCTGAGCCATGTGCTACTGGACTGCAAAATATATAATCATATCAGGGAATGGTTTATCAAACTGATTATATCTTCCTTGGGGGGTAGAAATGAGGAAGAGTGTTTACAGAAGCTTTTGGAAAACAAGAGTAAGGAGATTACTAAAAGAGTGACCAGTTTTGGGAAGATGGCTATAAAGCTAAGAATTAGCAGGATAAATAATCAAGATGGAGCAGGGAGTGTTTGAAAAATACAAGGTATTAAGTTATTTACATACAGTTTTTCATGTAGGCTGTATAATTAATTATGTATATGGTGATACCATTTTAGAGATTTTTTTAAACATTTTTGTGTACACTTTTAACTTGAATTTTAACTCTTATATTAAACAATAAGGTATAAATACAGTCAACCTCTACTCTAATCCTCTATGATTATGTGTTGCCTGTGAATATAGATATTCAGATATTACTGATTGCCATACTGCTTTTATTGTATTTGTATTTGTATATAGATATAATGGCCATTGGCTATAATAAAACTAATTTGATTTGACTATGCTATCCAGGGGGTATAATAGACCCTCACTCATGGCTTGACATCTCCAAGGAAAGCAGCTTCCAGAAAAAAAATGAGAAGCTGATTGAGAATATTTTGTAGCACCCCAGGGTGGATTTCATGGCACAATGGTGCACAGTTTAGGAAACACTGGTCTAAGCCATAGATGCATGGAGTGCTGCTGCTGGACACTTGTCCATGTTATTCAGGAGCCCCTGAGGTATGTGTGTGTGTGGGGGGGGGATCTCCCACATGCACATATACCTTTCCATTCTCTTTTGAGAGAATCAGTATCAGCAAAGAGCATGAGGGGTCTTATCTATCTATCTATCTATCTATCTATCTATCTATCTATCTATCTAT
>JAHTLZ010000065.1:9005570-9028099 GCA_023846285.1 Phrynocephalus versicolor | reverse complement strand
TATCTATCTATCTATCTATCTATCTATCTATCTATCTATCTATCTATCTATCTATCTATCTATCTATCTATCTATCTATCTATCTATCTATCTTGTATGCTGCCCACTACCCAAAGGTCTCTCGGTGGCTCCCAATAAAAATAAACAATTAAAACATCAAAATTACAATAAAATTGGAACAATAAAACATATAAATACAATAAATACAATACATTAAAACACAACACTAAAATACGTCTTTGAAGATTCTCAGTCATCCAGGTGCGTTTAACTGGGAGTTGAGTCATGGCTACTGGACTTCTTTTTTGAGAGATAGAAACGTTACGCTGTTCATCCAAACAGCTTCATCGGTCTGACCGATGAACAGCGAAACGTTTCTATCTCTCAAAAAAGAAGTCCAGTAGCCATGACTCAACTCCCAGTTACAACACTAAAATTGCCATCAGGACCCACAATCATCAGTTCAAAAACTTCTCAACCAGGAAGGTTTTTACCTGACACCAAAACGTTATCAATGTCGGCGCCAGGCAGGTCTCACTTGGGAGGGTGTTCCATAGCCTTGGGGCAACTGCCAAAAAAGCCCTATACCTACAAGCCATCTCTTTCACCTCGTTGAGGGATGGCTCTTTCAGGAGGGCTCCTTGGCTAGATCTTAATTGCCAGGTAGGCTCATATGGAAGGAGGCGGTCCTTCAGGTATCTAGGTCCTAAGCCATTTAGGGCTTTATATGTCAAAATAAGAACTTTGAATTGGGCTCGGGCAGCAACTGGTAACCAATGAAGGTTAGTCAGCTGGCTTGCTTTTCCCTAGTCTAGTCTAGCACTTGTGTGAGAAAATGACAGCCAAAAAAAAAAAAAAGCACATGCACCTTTTCCAATGGTCTGGATGCTACTCACATTCCCCTGCAGTTTCCTCAAAAGAAATGCAAATGATTCGTAGAATTTGCATTGACTGCAAAGACAATGTGGTCCTGACAGAAGGGAAAATGGGCATGCAGAACAATGGGGTAGAAGCATTTTCATTACCAAAGGTGGATTCTCGTACTCAAAAGCTCTTCCATTTGCCAGGTTTCTTTCAGAGTCACATAAATGACTCAATTTGCATCCAAACAACTCTGAATATTCTTGAAATATCCCCAGCAACACAATCCTTCCTCATCCTCCATGTTATTGTACCTTGCAAGACCTTCATCTCATACTCTGACACATTTATTGCCTGGCTCTAATTGAAAACTTGAAGGAATAGCTTGGAGAGCAAATAGAAAAAAAGTGAAAGATCATTTTAGGATTTCATTTTCTCAGTCTCTTTTTAATATATTAACCATAATCTCCTAGCATCGGAATCTCAATCAAGATGGTGCTCTTTTTTCCTGACCCAATTTGTATAAGCTAGTAACTTGGGTATTGAGCAGCTACAACTGTCAAATACTTGTGAATATAAGCCCTCACTCCTAAAATAGCATATTCAAAGTCATTTCTAACAAAGGGAGATATTTCAGTGGGCTTCTCATTGTTTCTGTATGGGTATTGTGAGAAACAGGAGATTGGACAAAAACTACTGGATGACTTGGTTGTTTAGAGATCTGGCTACTGAGCCAGGGGTTGGGAAGTTTGAGTTCCTCCTTGACAGGAGCCTGGCTTGATGATCCATAGGGTCCCTTGCAGTTCGATGATGATGATGATGATGATTATGATGATGATGACGACGACGACGACAACGACGACGACGATGACAACGACGACGACGATGACTACGATAACAACGATGACAATGACAACAACAACAATGACTATGACTATGACTACGACAACAACGACAAGGACAATGACAATGAGAATGAAGACGAAAATGATGACAACAATGATGACTGCTCTTTGCTCTGATCTGTCTGGACTCTTACAGAACCAAGAACTTTGGACATAGCTCCTCTGACTGTATGACATGGAGGGAAACAATGTACTCTCAATGTGTTTGCAATGACGAGTCCCATATACCTTTTAACTCTATCAATGCTGGGTGATACTTCTAGGCAAGGTTGCTTGGCTTTAGGGTGCTACTGTTCCTACTCAGCTCTGTAAGGAGTGAGAGACATGCCAGGATGAGCAGGGTGAACCCTAAAAAACAGGACCCAGCTGGACTTTGGGTGTTAACCCACCATTCTAGGACATGAAAGCTTTCTTTACACACATCCTCTACAGCAGTGCTGGTGAACCTTTTAGAGACTGAGTGTCCGAACTGCTATTCAGAACCCAGTAATTATTCATTACAACAATTTAACCTGAATCCAGGTGGCTGCGAAGGGGCAAATTGGGTGCCCGCAGAAAGGGCTTCAAGTGCCACCTTTGGCACCCATGCCATAGGTTTGCCAACACTGGTCTACAGCATCACTAACTGAATGCTTTTTTTTTTTTTTGCTTTCTTCAGTTGATTGGTTTATTCTTGACTATTACAGAACTTCCTGTTGCAGGAAGTTCCTATTCCTTTTCAAGATGACCACTCAAATTAGGATGTTTTCCAATGAAAATTCATCCAGGACAGCCATGTTATTCTCTATTTTGACTCTCATCTGACTCTGTGATTTTGTTATCTGATCATCCCTTCCTCCATTTCTCACTGGAAATTTTAAAGCAAAAGTTAAAAGGCTATGCATTTCCTCATACTGTAGTTTGGAAATTAGATTATATATCCTTTGGGTAACTTCTAAATCTATAGTATTATAATTCTATGATCCTCTGTGTCAGATGGGAGCTGTCAAAATATATCAGTATTAAACTTTCCTAAACATTTATAGGGGAGGGTTTGGGAAATTCCATTGTGTTAAAAGTGATCTTCTCCAATAAGAAACACTGATGCTTCTACTGTGTTATTTACAAGTGTGCCAAGGTAAAAAATAACAGGATAAAAGTTGTCATTTTGGCAATTTACTGCTAGCTTGCATAGGTATCACATACTGTATTGCAAACATAAATCAGCACTCGGGGTCAGGTGATGTCAGGAACATGTGTTTTATATTCTTTATCATTTTTAGGCTGAGAACATTGATTTAGTTGGTTCCACAAGCATGGATGAAGTATGATCTCAGAGAAAGGTTTCTAAAACATAGATCATCTCCTTTTCATATATAGGAAGCCTGTAAATCCTTAGATGTCCACAATTTATTTCTTTTCCAGTGACTCATGTGGTGAATTTCCTCTTCTTCAGTAGTCCTCGTTTAGCCGACCTACAGCTCTAACATTCAAAACATGCACAAACTCCTTTGCATGGAAAAGTGAAAAGCAGATGAAAATGCTGTTTAGGATCCAGAAAGGCAGACACCGACATAAGGACTCCAATGATAAAGCACATAGAAATGATAAAGACACATCCAGAAAGTAATTCAAAATGAATAAACCAATCTTGCTTACTCTTATGTTGTTCTGTAATTCCTTCCAAGTTTATGGAGACCATAACAGATGATCTCAAGGTTATGTGAGGATTTTCAAAGTGTTTCATGATACTCTGCACTGAGTTTCCATGGCCGAGAAATGATTTAAACTCAGCTCTCCTGAAGTCTAGTCCAATCTTCTATCCACAAAACGCCATAGTCTCTCTACAACAGAGAAAGCACAGAAATAATCTATTCCAGTCCAAGTTCTTTTTGTTGAGTTTATGAAGAGCCATGGGATTTACAGAAACATTTTACCAAAGCATGAACCTAATGAAATAATATATTTGTTTTACAGAACTTTTTTAGCCGCCCCATTACTAAATCGTCTCTGGGCAGCATGCCACAGTATATTAAAAACTACAACAATATGTTAAAACTATCAACACAGCAAGCAGTTTTTTAAAAAACGAATATACAAATAATAAATAATAAAATCCCGATGCTCCTGTGCCCAACTAAAATAACATTGTTTAACTAAAATGCTGGCTAAACAAGATGGTCTTTGCCTGGCACGGAAAAGCCAAAAGTGTCAGCGCCAGGTGGGTCTCTTTTGGGAGGGCACTCCAAATTTGAGGAGCAATGACCAAGAAGGCCCTGTCGTGACATGGCTTCCCCCTCACCTCTTTAAGGGATGGCAACTTCAGCAGGGCCTCCTGGCCTGATCTTAAGGTACGAGCAGGCTCATATGGAAGAAAGCAGCCCTTTAGGTCACCAGGTCCTAAGGTGTTTCGGGCTTTATATGTAAACATACACATTTTAAATTGGGCCCAGGCAGCACCTGGCAGCCAGTGCAAATTTTTTAGAACTGGCGTGATATGAGTCCATGTGGTGGCACCACACACCAGCCATACAGCCCAGTTTTGTACCAGTTGTAATCGCCGGACCATCTTCAAAGGCAGATTGGACAATAGTCCAATCTGGTTGTTACCGGTGCATGTGTGACTGTTGCTAGGCTCCTCTCATCCAGATAAGGGTGAAGTTGATATAATCTCTGCTGTTGTAAAAAGGTGCCTCTGGCCGCTGAGTCCACCTAGGCTTCCAGGGTAAGACCCGGGCCCAGAAGCACTCCCAAGCTGCAGACTCTGTCCCTTAGGGGGAGTGGAACCCCATCCAGGACAGGGGAATGGCCTTCTAACCTATCAGGTGGAACACCCACCAACAGCATTTCCAAATTCTCTGGAATGAGCTTCAGTTTATTGACCCTCATCCAGTCCATTATTGAGCCCAGGCACGAGTTCAGAACAGAGACTGCCACGCCTGGCTTGGTGGAGAATGAGAGGTTTAGCTGAGTGTAATCAGCATATTGCTGACTCTTCAGCCCAAACCTCCTAATGATCTCTCCCAGAGGTTTCATGTAGATATTAAATAGCATGAGGGACAGTATAGAGGCCTGGGGAACCTCATAACACAACCACCATGGTCCAGAGGAACTATTCCCCAGAACCACATTCTGGACCTGGGCAGCCAGGTAGGAATAGAACAACTGTACTGCAGTGCTTCCCAGTCCTATCCCAGCTAATCTGTCCAGAAGGACACCATGGTTGATGGTGTCAAAAGCAGCAGGAGGATCAACAGGGATGCACCCCCATCTTTCTCCCAGCAAAGTTCATCATACAGGGTGACTGAGGCATTCTCTGTCCCATAACCCAGCCTAAAACCTGAGTGAAATCAATCTAGATAATCTGTTTCATCCAGGAGAGCCTGGAGCTTCTCAGCCACCACACACTCCAACAACTTGCCCAAATATGGGAGGTTTACCACTGGACAGTAATTAACCACCATCCCTAGGTTCAGATTGGGCTTTTTAGGAGTGGCCAAATCACCACTTCCTTTAACACAGCAGGCACCACTCCCTCTGTCATTGAGGAGCTGATGGCCTCCAGGACCCAGGTGCAACCCCCTTGGCAGATTCCTTTATTAGTCATGGTGGACAAGGGTTGAGTTGTGTAGTGGTGGCATAGACAAATCCAAGCACCCTGTCCACATCCTCAGGTTGTGACAACTGAAATTCATTCAATAACCTATGACATAACCCTGGAACACTGGACACAACCGTGAACTCAATATCAGTGGTAGAGTCTAATTCTCTGTGAATCTGAGCAATTTCCCCCTCAAAGTGGGCATAAAATATGCCACATTGAGCCACTGTGTTATCTGGAGCCAGATATCTAGTCTTGTGCACTCCCAGAGGCATTTGGTGGGGCCACGGTGAGATACAGGAAGCTGGACTAGATGGGCCATTGGCCTGATCCAGCATGGCTCTTCTTATGTTCTTATGTTCTTATGTTCACTGAATGGTCCAGAACAATGGGCTATCTGGTTGAAGAAGATCCCATATCACTCATAATAGCTCTGATGGGCAGCAATCCAAGGAAGCAATGTGACTTAGAAATATTGCCATTTTGACAGCTAATAAGTTCTTTGAGAATTTCACTTAACTGGTCAATCAATATTTGGATTTGGAGTAATTGAAGATTATTGTCCTGAAATTCTTCTGTCATGATCTCTCTCTCTCTCTCTCTCTCTCTCTCTCTCTCTCTCTCAGTGGTTCTCAACCTGTGGGTCCCCAGATGTTCCTGAGCTGCAACTCCCAGAAATCCCTTCCAGCACAGCAAGTGGGGGAGGCTTTGGGGAGTTGCAGTCCATGAACATCTGGTGACCCACAGGTCGAGAACCACTGATCTATCTATCTATCTTGTTTGCCCTGAAGTCAAATCTAGCTTATCATGACCCTTGTCTGGGTTTTGCAGGCACTACTCAGAGGTGGTTGACCATTCCCTTGTTCTAGGGACATCCTGGGGCTCTGCAGTTTGCCCAAGGCCACATAGGCTGGCTCTTCTGAGATGTACAGTGGAGAACTGAACTCCCAACCACTGGCTCCACAGCCAAAAAAGTAAGTCACTGAGTTATGAAGCTTACTGCAAAGTTGAAATAAAGTAAGTTCATTTGGATCAATAGAACATACAGAAGAGATGATTCACTAAATCCCCATTCAGTGGGTTTACTCTAGCATTACTTTCTGCACCAAGCAGTAGGTTTCCAGCCTATATCTGCTCCATGTGTTTTTCATCTACTTTAGGCTGCATATGTGGTTAAAGTACAGATTATCTTTTATTCTAATTCTCTTGAATCTCAGTGTAATTCAACGACTCAAGTTTCAGAACCACTAGTTTAGAGGATGTCTAATTGCCATTTTTATCTGAATATATAATGAAACTGATTTTGTCTGATTGTTTTTTTCAATTTGTGGATTCATTTTTTCCCTTTTAAATGTCTTGCTTTATTTGAGTTACTGTCTTCAGTACATTTTAGGCTCAGCACGGCAATGGATGCGGACAGATATACACATAAATACATCAGTACTGCACAATGGAACTCTTACATTGTGACAGTGAGAAGGAAAACTTCTGTGTTCTGTGACAGTGAGTAGGAAAATTCACCACTATCTGTCATGTGGGAGAAAGGAGGACAGAGAGAGAGAGAGAGAGAGAGAGAGAGAGAGAGACTGTGTGTAACAGAGCAAGTATATATTGGTTTTTGCAGAAAACCTGCCATGTATCTAACAACTCTTAACACTTCTGAAAAACTGCTCCAGCATCAACATTTATTATTTCCCAAAGCCTGTCAGCTTCTCTCAAAAACACACACCATAGCTGTTGACCAAATGTTACAGTATTAGATTCAAAGGGTGAGGGGTAACAGTAAGGCCAGAACTACGAAACGTACATATACTCAGACAGATCAGCTGTTGTCACTTATACAAGGATACAAGCAGATGGCCCCAACATGATGTTCAGAGCTTTAATCTATGTAGTTCTGGGAATCTACACTGGTCGTGCAGCTTTTCTGGAAACTCTTCACACTTGACTGGTGCAATCCTTCTGCCACTGCAGATATGATTAATAGCATTATTATGCAGAATTAAACCATGCAAGTACTATGTTCTAATTAGAGGAAATAAATCCCCACTGTACCATCATCTCTTGCCCTCTGCAAAATTTGGCTCCTCAGTGCCTCTGTGATCCACAGCTAAGTATTCAACTACAACAAGGTTCAAGAGAAGTAGAATAAAATACAGGGAGTACTTTAATGATATATCAGCTTGAAGAAGAGCTGTGCATGACTCAAGTGGACACATCCTGCAGAATGAACTGTCTTAAGACTTTTCTCATTTTAAGGGAGTAAAACAAAATTAGAAATCTCCTCTACCATCATGCTTTTAATACACAAAACTTTAGGAATAGTTTGCAAGAGGGCAACAAAGGCCGTGGTCCTACCAGCATTTTCTGTGTAGTTTCCTGGTGGCGAACTGCATAGTAAAAGGTTGTGTGCTAACCAGGAAGAGAAGTAACTTCTGGTCCCGGCCAACCATGCCCCTGGAACAGCAGTTTCAGCGAAGTTTCCTAAACCACCACCAGGGGCTGGATTTAGAAACTTCATTTGAAAATGCTTACTTATTTGCTTCTGTAATCATGACAGGACCCTGAAAATATGCAGTAAAATCAGTTGTTCCCCTTTAACACCACAGAGGCTTGGAAACTAGAGCCGGAAAGAAGGACAAAATGCAAAGTAGACAGGTAGAGACTGAACCAGAATACAAAAATACGATGCAGAAGAGAGGACACTAACTGCACATTAAAAACCACGTGACTGCCCCCCAAAAATATACACAAGGAATTTATATACACAGAAAACTGTGGTAAGACCATGGCCATAGATGATCAGGGGGATGGAAACCAAGCCCTATGAGGATAGACTGAAAGAAGTGAGAATGGTTAGTTTAGAGAAAAGAAGATTGAGGGGTGATATGGGAGCACTTCTCAAATATTTGAAGGGCTGTTATACACAGGGGATGGCAGGATCTGTCCTTGGTCATCCAGAGTGCAGGACACGCAACTATGGGGAAAAGTTAAGAGAACCCAGCTTTTGGCTGAATATCAGGAAAAACTTCCTAACGGTTAGAGAAGTATGACAATGGAACCAATTACCTTAAGAGGTGGTGAGTGGTCCAACACTGGAGGTCTTAAAGAGAAATCTGGACAACCACATGGCAGGTATCCTTTGATTTATATTCCTACTTGGCGCAGGGGGTTGGATTTGATGAGCTTGTAGACCCCTTCCAAATTCAATATTCTATGATTTTACATTTTCACATAAGCAATTCATCATTGTTTGTACATCCACAAGCTTTAGAGAGCTCATTGTCGTAATCGGTTTGAAGGACCGCCTTTGTCTGCTAAGATCCATGTACCACTAAGATTATGTCCAGTTCTTGGTGTTGTCATATCTTTCTGTTTTTCCTTTGTAGTTGCTGCTTTTCAGGAGAAGGACCATTAGCATTGGCTTATATGGATTATCCTTACTGGGAGAATTTACCAACAGGACTCAGAAAGCCATACAAATGAATGAGTTGTGATAATAAAAAAAGATGTTGGAGGAGGAGAAACTTCTGAAAGCATCTTGGCCAAGCCCTTGTTTCAGAAAAAGCTGCAACTAAAAACGTATGAATTTCCACTATTTTGCTCTTTGCAGCACCTCTTTGCTCCTTGCAAGTTCCTCCCCATGCATTGTCAAGGTGTCAAATTTCAGATCGTCTAGGTCAGTGATGGCAAATCTTTTAGAGACCAAGTGCCCAAACTGCGATTCTGAACCGACTAATTATTCGCAAAGTGCCAATACAGCAATTTAATCTGAATCCAGGTGGCTGTGAAGGGGTGATGCCGGGTGCTCACAGAAAGGGCTCCGAGTGCCACCTTTGGCACCCGTGCCATAGGTTTGCCAACACTGATCTAGGTAATGTGATGATGGTTACATAGGAGGTCACTATTGCTATCTAGGGAAACCATCTGGTGTGGAATATATGGCAGTCTTCTCATCATGTGGCCATAGCCCTGTCATCCCAAACTAATTAACTCTTGGAGCTAAATGTTCTTTGTGGCAGAGCTGGAAGAAGTGAACTCCCATAAACTCTTTCTTCCCCCACCTGATTAATGGTCTTCTCATTGACTTGTCCATTGAGCAGTGTGGGGAAACAAACAAAAGCTATCCCTCAGTACATCTCCACTTCTACAAATTTGTTGATGGAAATCACATCAGCTCTGCCAGAAAGAAGTGGAATATGCTGCCACAGAGGGGGGTGGAGTCTCCTTCTTTGGAGGTTTTTAAGCAGAGGCTGGATGGCCATCTGGCAGAAATACTGTGATGGGGATTCCTGCATGGCAGGGGTTTGGACTGGATGGCCCTTGAGGTCTCTTCCAACTCTATGATTCTATCATTCTATCATTCTATGATTTTAAGATTTAGCTCCAATGTGTAGCTAGTTTGGGACTTGCAGGGTTGAATGGGGAAATGTTGAGGTCTATTATTGCCCACATGGCTAGAAGGCTACATTCTCTCCTTGCAAGTTCCTCCCCATGTTGTTTTACCCTTGTGTCAAAGAAAAAAAATCACCTGCATGGGGAAAACTAGCCTCATCCATTCAAACATCCAGAAAAGGGTGAGGTGTAGTCAACATGCTCTGTTCATGCTTTCTTAGGAAGAACATTCTAATCCACTTTCCAGTTACCCTGGGACTCCAGAGTAGGAGAGACACCAACTTTGACCAGAGCCCCCCAAGTGTGGAGAGAACATCCAAAAGTCAGAATATGGAGGGCTGCTAGGTCAATTAACAAGTAGAGTAGCCAGTTGCAGGCAAATATTCACATTTCGACTAATAGTTGCAACAACTCGCTTCAAGAAACCAAAGACCATTGGTCCTGTCTCTTGGATACTATGTCTGCTGGGCAAACCTGTTTAGTCCACATAATTTCTATTAGCATTTGAAGTAGTGGCAGGAAGGGGAATGTGAAGTCAGAATGTCATATACTGAACTTCACACCGTGTGGTGTGGAGAATAGAGTGGTGAATTGGAACCTCAAAGATCTGGGCTTTCTTAATTATGGAAACTCATTTGAGGGTGGTAACAGAAATCACTCCCTAAATATCCCATATAAATTGAAAACACTAATAGTATTGCCATATGCCAGATCTGACTCGATGACATATCATATGAAGAGTGCTATTCCTGATACAAAGGTATTATGGAATGCCTTATTCATAAGGAAAGCTCAGTGCGCTAATAAATCTGGAAACAATTATGAGCTCTGGGAGTGTTTGGAGACTTTGTGTTTCACTTGCTTGCAAATCTAGTGTGCTAAATAACTGAAATGAAACAGAAGAGCAGCAGCAGCAACTCAATGGGAGTGAGCCAGAAAAACAAGTAACCTGTAGGTAATTCTCAGAGACCACACAAGCAGCTGTCTTGATTTTGATTAATATCATTATGCAGCTTGCTAAGACATAAACTCATAAATATCCATGAACATTTTATTAGGTTACTGTGAATACTTAACTTCATTTGTTGAGTTGCAACCCGTCGTATTGAAGAAAGGAAACAGTACTTCAGACTTTGCCGATGAGTTGATTCTGCAGAATTGTGTTTATGCCCACTTTAATAATATTTATACAATAATAACCTTTGTGCTGTTGCAAATGCGTAGGCAGACCTTACTGGGGAGCTAATTTAGAAACAAATTGAAAGGTTGAGAAGCCTTGCCGTGTCCCCAACAATACCTTTGGAAATGATATTATGTGGATTTTTGTATTGGCAAGGGTTGGCCAAGATGACTTTTGATGTCCCTCCAAGGCACTATTAGGTTTTTATTAGGTTTTTATATGATATATGCTGCCAATATGATACTCTGTAACATTACCAACAATTGAATCAGTAGATGTTGGGGGGTGGGAGGATGATTAGAACTGTTCTTGTTTCACATACTAATGTCAATCCCCATGACCCTCACAATTCGAATTTGAAAAGGGGGCACATAAATGCAGGTGAAAGTGCATCCCAAATTCTATACATTCAAAAGGTATGAGAAATGTATACATTAGGAAGAAGGCACAAACATGTACTTCAGTTTTCACACCATTTTACACGGCAGTATTTGTAGACTTGGTGTGGAGTCATGCCAAAGGAAAATGATGGGCAAAAGCTGACCCAAATAGAGTAGTAGTAGTTACTGATTCAATTTATCAAACAAACAAACAAAGAAGCCTCTGAATATGGGCTATTGTGCTTCCGTATCCATGATTCGAAAGGCCAGGAAATGGTCCAGTATTGCTGCATGATATCATGCCTTCATGGCTGGCAGAGAAAAGAGCATAGGCAGTCTGAATGTTGATGTATGTATGTGTGTATGTATGTATGTATGTATGTATGTATGTATGTATGTATGCATGTATGCATGTATGCATGTATGCATGTATGTATTGGATTTTTATACCAACCATCTGGCAGTGAGGCTACTCTGGGCAGTGGCAGTGCGTTTTCACCCATCCCATTCTCTTTTGGAGATTTAATCAGAAGTTTAACCATCATGGGCACAATTGGCAGGGAGTGCAAGAAGTAAAGGTAATGCAAGTTAAAATAAAACATAGTAAGGTGATAGGTCTGAAGCTCTCAAACTGAGAGTTAGAAAAGAAATTATGAATTTAGCAATAATAAGGTTAGAGGTGTAAAGGCATTAAAATGTTGAGAAGGGGGAGCTGCCCTTGTTTGATCTGAACGCTTAACTTTGGAGGGGTGCTGAACAGGTGGGCAGCACCCCTCTAATTTAATTAAGGATTATCATTCAAACCCTCTTGCACTACATTCAGCCCTCTTTGTTTGAAGGATGTTAAACAGTTGAAAGAGATTGAAATATATCAATACATTGTGGCCCTAATTTGAATCCCACAAATGTGTCTCGCCTCTTTATGTCTGGGCTAGGTGCGCAATGGCCTTAACTCTGATATAAATGGTTTTATGTCTTCATGTTTTTACTACTAGAATCCTAGTACTAATTTGGTCCTACTGTTACACAAATTGAATACCTTTTTTTGCTGGTTCCTATCCCAAATACTTGGTGTCTTACAGGAAGGTTTTTAAACAACACAAGTATGTATTTAAGCAATTATTCTATTGACCAGATCACAAACTGAAGGGAAATGATATGAAACAAACCAACAAACAAACAAATAGTTAAACCCCCCTGGTTTCAAATTAAAGTGTCTTTCCGTGTATAAGACTATATTTCTGTCTAAAATTGTTAGATTAAAAAATTAGGGTCATCTTACACATGGAAGTAAGCTGAGGAGAGAACTGAATGATTGTGAAACTGTAATTTTGGGTAGGAAATTGGGAGTCATCTTATACATGAGGGCATTTTATAGACAGAAAATATGGTACAGTGGTTTACTCACATACAAAGCCGTAAATGGTTTGAGACCTCATTACTTGATAGAACTTCTTCAACCAATGAGAACTGACTGTGATGCCCATTCTTCCCAGGCTAGTTATCTGATTAACACCAAGCAAGGCCTATAAAGATAAGACACAAAGCCAGGCCTTTTTGGCAATGACCCACACCTATGCAATAATGTTCCTATTGAAATTTGCCTGCCCCCCTCTCTGGGGTCCTTCAGAAATCATTAAAATATCGGCTGTTTCAGCAGGCATTCCCAATTACCAAAACATAACTTCACCACTTACCCATGAAGCTAAATTAATCTGGTGATTTTACATTGCTTGCCTATTGGGGTTTTTAAATGGTTCTTAATGATTTTGTTATAGTTGTGATGCTTAAATATCTGTTCAATTTCTATTTAATTTTATTAATTTTATTATGTACAGGGTATTTTTGTTTACTCATTGTACTCTGTATGTATCTTATTTTTGTTTTAAACTGCCCCAAGTGGCCTTGCTTCATGATAGGTGGTCTAGAAATCTAATAAATAAATAAGCATTTTTTATTCATATAATCTTTCATATGAAAATAACTCACTGCATCATGAGTTAATTATTCTTGCATTAATATTACATTCTTCTTGTTAAAGGCCAATATATCCACTTGGATTGCTGTCTATTTTTTCTTATTCAAAGACTTTCTTCTTTCAAAGACAGATATATTTTTTGTAATTCCTGGAGGGTTATATAGCTCAGTTTTGCAACTGTCATTGATAAAGAACATTTTCCACAGGTTAAGCACTAACTGAGTAGACAAAATTGAAAGAGGATGAATGTAGCACAAACTTAAAGGGCATCATCTACCAAGTTTGGATAGAGGGAATGGTCTCTTTTTTAAAAAAAACCAAAATTATCCTCTTGGCCTTTCGGCGGAGTTCATCTCTTCCCCCCCCCCATTTCGCATTGAAAATATTTTAATGAATAATTTCCATGAAAAGAAAAAGTTATAAGAATGAGTAAAGAAAATGCCAGAAATGACAAAGAAATGAGAGTTATGTTGTCTATCTACTTATTCTTAATGAGTCATTGCCTCATCTCAAAGCAACATTTATAATGAGGATGTTTTAAAAAATGATATCTATATAATTTGATTAAAGTGGATTAGTTATGAATAAAATGACGCAGGTTTCCACATTCCATCTGGTTCTTAAATCAATGTAACAATATTTCCTCTGAGTAGAAATTCCATTATTTAAATCTTTGTCTGGATTTTTAAATTAGCATTTTTGCTTCATTTATTTAACATTTGAATGACTTGATTATAATCATGACTTATCCTTATTACTCAAAATGTACAAAGATTATGGGAGGCAGACAACAATTATGAAACTGCTGTTGAAGTCTGCAATTATGAAACTGCAATGAAGCTTACCATAAAAATAAAAATAATCATAACGGCTGGATAGATCAGTGGGTTGAAAGTAGAGCGAGGCACAAAATGAAAAACGAAACACTGTTTTGTCATTTTGTTAGGTAACAAATTACTTCATTACCTAACAAAATGGTAGGATGTGTTTCTTTTTGTGACAAACCACAATTTCCCCCCTCTAGGATGAAATGATTCATCCTTCAGGGGAAAAATTGAGGTTTGGCACACAAAGAAACACGTCCTACCATTTTGTTAGGTAATGAAGTAATTTGATGAAGTGATTCTTCCTAGAAGAAATTGCAGGGGAGCAATTCTAGGTGAGTCTCCAAAATTTGGAAAGTTTTTTTGGGGGGGTCAGGGGGCTGAGTTATTTTCAAAAATTCTGATCAAAAATACATGTTTCCGCACCAAAGTTGCAGGATTAGCTTCCTAAAGCAATTCTAGATAAGCACCCGAAATTTGGAGAGGTTTGGTTTTTAAGGGGCTGAGTTATAAAGTTCCAAAGGGGGTGCCCCTAAGAAAAAAAATATTTCTAATTAGATTTGGAATGGAAGCCAGGGTGCAGCGGCACTTATCACTCACCTGTGGCTTGGCTTCTGAATCCAATTAGAAAGAATTTTTCCACCCCCTCTGTACATTAATAACTCAGCCCTGTGACCTCCAACACTTTCCATTTTTTTTGGGGGGGGGTTTACAGGGAAGAGCTTGAGGAAGCTCCCCTGCCATTTTGGTCCTTTAGGATTCAGGGTGCATAGCGTTTCATTTCATTTCATAACAAAACTACTTTAAAAATTCATTACAAAAGAAATGAAACAAGACACTATTTTTTCCATTTCGTGCCCATCTCTGATTGGAAGTTCCATTCTCTAATATGCCTATTTGATAGAAGGTGGACTCAATGATCCATAGATCATTGCAATTTTGGGTCAGTTTCAGCTTATAAACAACAATCCAAAACATAACAATGTTGATCAGTGATACTATCTAAAAATATATTTTTTTTCAGTTTCCCGCCCTTGTGATTTATTGCTTCTTCATTTTTAACCTGAAATAAAATAGATGGGAGATTTGCCAAAAAGTAGAAAGAATAGTAGCAGCACCTTGATTTGAATTTAAAGAACAATCTGCTTAACTAATTTAAGAATGTTCCTTTTACAAATTCTTTCCTGTTTGAGATAAATGACTAAGTAAGCAAAGTTATACCATTCTCCCTATCAGAAGCAGGGTTTATTAATGGATGTACATATTACTAATTAATTGATTGTGATGATGACAGTCAACGATAATGCTGCTGCTGCTGTGTTGTCAAGTCAATTAAGAATTATGGCAACTCTTGTCAGGGTTTTCCAGGTAGAGCGGTGTGGTGCTGAACTGCCAAACACCCCTTGCATCCATAAACAAATGAGCCTGGAGCACTGAACTGGCCGTGTGTGACCATCTCTATTTTCAATCAATCCACGTCTTAAAATCAAATTGATGTGGCCCATGTCTCATTTTCTAATGTGTGCATTAGAAAAACAAGAATATAGGTTGCTTTAGATTCCTTCCATCCTTCAGAATTCTGCTCAAGAGTTCAGCAAAATATCATTTCCAGCTTGTATAAAAGCTGAATTTCACATAAAACAATGGTTTAATCCTGCTACTTAGTTGCATAAGAGCAGGCCCCATGAACCAGAAGTGATTTGATCAATCAACTCCTCTGTAAATTCTGTTGACTTGTGTGGGCTTTCTCTGGTTGTAACTAGAGATGGGCATGAAATGAACTATTGCTTTGTTTCATTGTTCATTATTTGTTTTGTTATGTAACAAAATGAATAACAAACTGCCCCCTCTAAGAGAAACAAAATGAAACAAAATTGAAATTGAAATTTCATTTTGGTTTGTTTCATTTGCCGGTGTCTCCTACCTGGGTCCTAGAGTCGTCCTCTTCCTGGTCCGGTTGTCCTGGCTATAGGTATGGGGCATTCAGGAAATAAAAAGCCAACCGGCCCGCACAGTTAAAAATACAAACAATAAAAATAAAATATAACAAAACAAAACAAAATAAAATAAAATAAAATAAAATAAAAGATCCTGCATGTGGGCCCTGGTACTGTCCTTTGAGCACCGGCACTGGCCAGTGGGCTGACCCCCTAAAAAAGCCCTAAACCCCAACCCAGCACCCAGGCCTGCAGACCGGCCCACAAGTACTGGACCCGGTCTGCAGGCTGCCAAAACATACCACAGTAACATACTGGAGTAGGCACATTTTAAAAAAGAGAGTTTACAGAAGAGTTGACACCAAATTCCCTCTCAAGTAGGTCCGTTTTGGTGTGGTTTAGTACACTAAAAAACAGGATCACAGTCCAAATGCCCTAAATCTAGTTGTTAGTCCCAAGTAGAATAGAGCTATAGAATCAGTGGGATTTATGTAAGTGCTGCTTTACCTGAGTTAATAGATCTTCTCTAACTGGAACTAGAAGATTGGGTTGGACCAATTTGTTTGCAGTGTTTCTTAGCTGTGTTTTTCCTCTGCCAGTTGAGTGGGTCCAAATCATCACCATCACCCATGCTGGACTTCATTCAGATCAACACAGGGCCTTCAAATTGTCAATACAGTAAACCCCCCCATCTATTGTGGGGGTTAGGGACCTGACGTGACCGCAATAATTGAAAATCTGCAATATGCGGATGCAGGGTGTGGTTGGGACTGGGGACCTATCTGGGGCCTTTTGTACTTCCCCCAGTCCTGGTGCTGCCCCAAATTGGCCTCCAACCACCTTCCTGGGTCCATTGGAGGCCCAAAAAGTGCTTCTCAGAAAACTGGAAGTGACCTCCGGATTGCTAGAAAGCACTTTGGGGGCCTCCACCAGGCCTGGGAAGGCTGTCGGAGGCCCATTCGGGGTAGCACCAGGACTGGGGGAAGTACAGGAGGCCTGATACAGGTCTTATCCCCCTTACCCCATGGGGCCTTTTTTTAATATACTGAAGTCCTGCAATATACCGGGACCACAGTATATGAACCGTGAAGGGTGGGGGATTATTGTACTGTGCTTTCTCTAACTTGCAAGTATCAGCAGAAAATCTCTCAAATCACCCAAAGGAGGTGATTCAAGAAAGACAGAAGCGTAATTTTACTCTTTCCTAAAATTGTTCAACATTTCACAATGGCCATTCATACTTGTTTTCTGCCCCTATGAATCAGAAAAAGTAAGAGAGACGGTAGCTGACTGCAACCCTTCTCTGGAAAATCTATTTGCATTTTTGTGTATTATTTTAGCACATTTATTAGCTAGCATGCAAATAGGTTTCAAAGAGAAAGGAGATGAGGCAAAAGAGGAGTTAATATGTGATTTTCAGGTTTTGCAGTTTAATCAACTGTTAAACTGTATGAGAAAATTAAGTGACCTGAAAATGGCATAACTAATGGCAAAATCCTGAAAGGGAGGAGGGGAAATACCAGAGGCAAAGCTGTGGTTCATTTAATGTGTATGAACTGTATAACGTATTCATGCCCTATTACTGTGAAGTTTGAAGGATCTCACTGTTCAAGATAATAGGGCTTGATTCAATTCAGCCTGATGTAGAATGAATTTCATGTGCTAATTAGCAAAGCATTTCTTAGTGATTAGGAAACTGGTTGATAGCATCTGACAGAGAAACCAGACTATCACAGATAAGACAATGACACCGCTCAGGTTTCAAGGAATGTCTGGCGTGGGTTATTCAGGTGTCTTAATTATGATAATTAATGATTGTATTCCCTGTATAAATGAACTCAACCAACATAAAAACCATATTGTAATTAAAGTGCTTTCAGAGAAGTAATGTTTTAAACAAATGCCATGGTAATATTAATTAGGTTTTAATTTTTAAAAAAAAAAACACACAGCACGATAGGCACACACACACTTAATTGCTTTGGGGTTCTCTATAGCTCATACAAGAAGGGTTCAGGCTGTCATAACCCTCTTGAAAATATTTGCTTTGCACCTCCCAGGATTTGTCTATTGTTGTCAGGTTCTGGTGGTATAGGACTGATTTCCATCTTCCTTCTCGTGTTTTTCATTAGTGGAGGCAGCCTCTACTATTTATTTATTTATTTATTTATTTATTTATTTATTGTTGGATTTATACCCCGCCCATCTTCCCAAGGGAACTCTGGGCGGCTTCCAGCAATCTGACCGGTGCAGCAATGGTCAGGGTACAATACAAGATGCAATACAAGATACAATAAATGGAGTCAAATACACAATACAATAAGAAAGACAAACAGTAAATTAAAATAAGCACTGCTAGCACCCTTCGCAGGCATAATAGAGGCCTCAATGGCCCAACATCTTTAAAAATTATGGCAATGATGGCAGATGGCGGGTATTGTTCTTTTGTCCCAATTATTAAAGCTTAGAGCAACAATATACTCTACAAGTGCTATGGACTGCATGGAGGGGGCAGATCCCCAGCAATACAAATTAGAGATGGGCACAAAACGGAAAGATAGTGTTTTTTTTGTTTTTTTTTCAATCTTCATTTTGTTTCCTTTTGTTAATAATGGATTTTTAAAAAGAATTTTCATCACAATACAAAAGAAATGAAAGGCTATAAATAATGGAGAGCTTTTTTATTTAATAGGGAGCCCACTGCCCTAAAGCTAAAGACCCAACATAAACCTTCCAATGAATTTGCTTTCAGACAAAGACCCCTCTGTAAACAAGCAAGAAACCTAAAGGCTAGCTGCTGTACCTCAGATCAAAAAGACTGGAGAGATAAGCTCAACAGCTGATTGGCAGTGTAGCGAGGGAAGGAAGGAAAATATATTTTAAAAATGAACCTCCACAGTCCTACTTAATCAGGAAAGTAAAACAATCAGTTTAAATCAACTTGCAGACACAGCCAGCAATGGGAAGAGCTCAGCTCCTGGCCAGCTGCACCAGGCAGATCAAAGATCAGAGATAAGCTATCTCAACAGCTCAGGCTTGGGAGGGAATTATGGAAAACAAATAAATAAGCCTCCTGTTCTCAAGATGGCTGGATCAAGAGGCCTCTCACCACAAGGACACATTGTTTCATTTCTGAAACAAACAAATGTATTTAGTTTCATTTCTTGATGACACACTTTTTGCTGTTTCATTTTTTTTGGTAAGGTTTTGTAAGCTTACAAAATGACAAAACATGTCATTTTTGTAAGGTGTCCATCCCTAATACAAATCAATTCAACTCACTATATAATATACTGCTTTTCATTTAGCTGCTTTCCTGCTACTACTGTTCCCATCTGCCACTATTTCCACAAACTCCAGACTTCTGGAGCTCCTTCAATTCAACTATATTAATATCAAGGGCCTTCATGTGGATCGTTTTAGAACCTACTGCTTACGAAATGAACAACTCATCCCTAGTTTTGAATAAAATTAATAATGTCTTGGATAAAAGCTGTCTTGTCAAGAGCCAAATCTGCAGATGCCACGTGAAAGTCCCAGGTTTTGCAAATTGTTCTCACTTCAGCAAAATTGGGAAAGGTAAAAGGATGGGAAATGAGCCACTTGATCAGATCAGAAGAGAAGTGGCCCTACATTGTGTCACAGAAAGGATGTTCTTGGGACCATGCAAAATGATTGACTAATACTCTGTGTTGGCTACAGAAAATACTGTAACACTGTTCTCACAGATAACAAGAGAAAGGTTGATGAGGATGTGGCAAAAGGTCATGAAAAATTAGCACAAGGCCCAACATGTCACTTGAGAAGGCACAAGTAACAACATGAAATTATCAAAAACATGAACGGGGAGAATTCCATAAGTGAATTTTCCATAAGGATAATTCCATACTGTCCACACTGTGACATAAGGATCCATTCCATAAGGATGGATCCTTATGATGTCATAGCATGAATCTTTGTGATGTCACAGGTGGAATATTTCTGGTGCCAGACAGAGAGGGAAGACAAACTCTAGAATAAAGGTGCCTTTCTAAACCAGCTCTAGAGAGATATAAAAGGAATCTGGGTTAACAAGTCCCAAATCAAGTTAGAATCGAGATAAACAGGTAATATAGCAACCTAGAACCTAACCTTAAAAAAATGGCAGCCTAGCAAAAATATGCTCCCAATAGCTGTGATAGTTATCACCATTCCTGCCCAAATTTTGAAGCTGCCTCACACATTTTGCCCAAGCTATCTTGAACAGAAATCACGGTTCTCTTCAGAATTTCTTTGCCTTGAAATTGGACTCCCATCTGGAGAACTGAAAAACATTGAAATTGCCAGTGGTTTTAGTTGGCATTCTGAAACTTGGCAGCCCTAAACAACATTGCAGTGGGTACGTGGATTCAGATTCTCATGGCTAATGCAAGAGTAGGTAATACCTTGACAGACCTTTTTAAAATAATAATAATAATATCACCACACATTCTTTAAGCATGCATGGATCAGCACCATCCACTTAATCAGGCATGGACCAGTGTGATGAATCTAAAGTCCCAAAGTTCATGGGAAGATGGGTTTTGCCAGGAATTGTACTCTCAGATGTGAAGTCCAAACGTTCTTGGCAAGATAGATTTCACAAGGCTTGTCTTTCTTACATAAAACTCATGAAAGATGCAGGCTACTAGAGATGGGCATGAAACGAACAATTTTTCGTTTCTGTTTTCGTTTTTTCATTTCGTTACACAATGAAACGACAAACGAATTTTGTCTCTAAAATGAAATGAAACGAACAGAAACACCAGAAGTTTTGTTGTGCGTTTCGTTTCCATTACTGCTTAAAATCCTAAAACAAAACCCAAAAAATTGAAATAAATGGTAATGAAATGGTAACAAAACGAATGAAAACAAAAACGATTTTTTTTGCAAAAATTCATGAAAAACGGAAACGAACCGAAACGGACCCTCCAAACGACAAACGACAAACGAAATGCCATTTTTTTTGACTCGTGCCCATCTCTACAGGCTACCATTAGTGCTGCTGCTGTAAAGTTACAGCTGAAGCAGCTGTGGATTGGATGCCATGTCTTAGTTCTTTAAACAAAGAGGCAGAGTCCATGCACACACACACACCTTCCCATTTGGCCTTTCTTTGAGACTGATGCATTTCTGCTTGTTTGAGGGGGGTGGACACAGAAAACCTGAATAATATGGAAATAATTTGGCGGGATAATTTAGTAAGTGCACTAGGTCTAGCCAATTGAGGTAAAATTAAAGTCAAAATATGTTTACCCATTGCTTGCAGGCCTGCTCCACTGATGTTAAAATGCTCATGCGTGAACCTAGCGGGTGAAATTCTTGCAAAAAGGGAGAGGGGAAATGATTTTAAATAACAAGTTAGACAGGCAAACTGGTGTCAGCCAGTAGCAGTCAAAGTTTACTGGCAGTTTTGTTTTAATTTTTGATCTTTATGCTGATCCTGGCATGCATCTGTTGATTGACTTCCACTGACAAAAACTACTTCCATCCGCAGAAGCTGGACAAACAATCTGCCATCACTCCCTCAGTAAACCAAACTATTTTCAGTTATCAGAGCAAGCATACAATTCTACTGAGATTCAGGGTTTGCTTTTCCATTTGCAGTGCTATCGGAAGAAGATACAAAACAGCAGTACAATCTGGAATGGCTCTCCTGCACTGTCTTCTAACACACACACACACACACACACACACACACAAACACACACACAGAGAGAGAGAGAGAGAGAGAGAGAGAGAGAGGCACAGACAACAGACACACACTTTTTGTCATATAGTATACAATAGCTCATATAGTATACAATAGCTATTGTGTGGAATATGCATATTGTCACATTGTCTTGGAAATATGTGCATTATTGTATTAACACAAGTGTGTTAGAGAGATGCTTAGTTCTATGAAGCATTTATTATCTTTATTATCTTATATGGCAGCTCTTCACTTTAACAAATTGTATTGTTAAAATCATGAGGGGGTCTCATTTTGTTTAGCTTTGGTTTTGTAGAACTTGCCCCTTTTCTTCATTTTCACTCCTGCAGTCCCAACACATTCTTCAAAACCTGCACCTGAGGCCGGAGACATATTTGAAAATGGATTTTCAGTATCACAGAGTATGAATGTAATGGGGAGGAGACCTACTGAACATCTTAGTATATTTTTACGGGGTTACGTCTTCACTGCCATACTGCAGTTTAACCAACGTGCTGTGAGGCTTTCTAGGTAATCTTAAATCTCACTGGCTGACCTTAGGCTAGTTCTCTCTCAGCCAATCATTGTTATTGTGCAGATACTGTAAGTTAAGAAGGAGGAAAGCTATGTATAGGTACACATCCATGAATTTACTGGAGGAAAGGTGGGGGTATAAATGTAACAAACAGTAATGTAGTGCCTCCAAAATGTGTTTTTTCACTTCTTTCTTTCTTTCTTTCTTTCTTTCTTTCTTTCTTTCTTTCTTTCTTTCTTTCTTT
>JAHTLZ010000065.1:8978266-8988271 GCA_023846285.1 Phrynocephalus versicolor | reverse complement strand
AAGAAGAAGAAGAAGAAGAAGAAGAAGAAGAAGAAGAAGAAGAAGAAATGCTCTCTTATAATACCTTATCAGAACATTTTGGCTTGTATCCTGTTTAACATTTATACTTATGCAGATCTCCAAACACAGATGTTGCGAAGGCACTGTGGAAAGATGCTAGTCCCTTATGACAACTGGCACTGGGTCTAGGTTGCCCCAGCATATCTGATTTCATCAACATTGAACTAGATATTGCCTGTGTTCTATAGAAACAAGTGTTTTCCCCCCCTCTCCAGATACACATTTAGTCATGGAAGGAACTTTGAGAGGACATGAAAACCCTAGCAGGACATCCCCCCCCCCAAGGGTGAAAAAACAGTACAGTGTGAATTCTGATCCTCCCAAGAACTCAACAGGCCGGGGGGAAGGGGATCAGGCCAGTTTGAACAGGCATGTCAGGAGAATGAAAAAGGCTGAGATTCCAAACGGATCTCTTCTCCTGTTGTCGAGGCTGCCTCCGCGAGCTGAAAGCACCACCACATCAACCTGGACAAGCCAGCAGGAACCAACCTGCCAAAGTGCTCCGAAACAGGGTCAAGCAGTGCAATTTGTTTGGAGGAGGAAGAGACTCGGTAGCAAATAATGACATGCTTAGACAGGGTCTAGACCAATTTGTTTTGAGAAAGTGGGAAGAGGCAAAGGTCAGTCCACACCCCTCCCTGTCTCGACCTTAAAGCTTCCTCCCTGAGGTGCTCATCAGTTCCCTTCATATCTCATTCCTCGCACAGCCCTTATGGTGAGAAGAAGCTGAGTAACAAAGGAAAGCATGGGTTAGGAGGAGAAGCATGGTATAAAACTGAAGCACGGAGAGAGAGAGGTGCAATGTTATTTATTATAAATACATAAATAAATATTATCAGACCCCATCTGCATGAGGAATCATTGTGCATCACAGCCTTCATGTGTCAGCATCCATCCAATGTAAGCCCAACAAGCTCCTCAGCATTGTTATAGTTCTATTTTCCGTATCTTCCCCCCCGCCCAGCTTTAAAAAATCTGTTGAATAAACACAACCTTGTACTCAAAGCCTCTTGAGCTCTGTGTGTCTGTTATGTCTTCCATCCCCCTCTGCTCTCAGTCAGGGAGAAAATCTCTGACATCTCTAATGGCAATCAATAGGATGGTTGTGGTCTTCATTCATTCATCGGTAATTTAAAAAAACTAATTGAGAGCACAAGCAAACCACTTTTTTTGAAGAATGTGTATAACTTTGTAATTTAAAGGACCCAGGGTGTCTTCAAATGTTATTAAAAATAAATAATGGCAAAGGTAAGATGAACAATAATGTTTTAAAAAATGAACCTCAGAAATCAACCAACAACAACAACAACAAATCCCACAGCAGAACAATGAAATCAGACAGCAATTTTAAAAATGTTAGCGATGATGAAACTAATATGATTCTGAATATTAGCAGCTGGGAGTAATTTTGTCCTGGCACCAGCAAGTGAGCACAAATAATTCCAGAGACATTATTTTAAAGTCAAAATGTAAATAGTAAATAGGTTATTACACTAAAATGACAAGTGTTCTGAAAGCCATTTAAAAGCCTGTCAGAACACAGATTTACCCTAAACATTTGTCTAATACCTTTGCCATAAACATATGAGAGATCCTTTTAAGCCCCATAGAGTTCAGTGAGGCACTTCTGGAGAGCTATAGTTAGGATTAGAGATGGGCACAAATAAAAAAAAATGGCATTTCGTTTGTCGTTTGTCATTTGGAGGGTCTGTTTCGGTTCGTTTCCATTTTTTGTGAATTTTTGAAAAAAAATCATTTTCGTTTTCATTTGTTTCATTACCATTTCATTACCATTTATTTCATTTTCTTGTGATTTTTTAAAGGATTTTAAGCAATTCACTCATATTGCAGTAACGGAAACGAAACGCACGACAAAATTTCCAGTGTTTCTGTTCATTTTGTTTCATTTTAGAGACAAAATTCATCTGTCGTTTTGTTATGTAATGAAACGAAGAAACGAAAACGGAAAAAATTGTTCGTTTTGTGCCCATCTCTAGTTAGGATTACAGCCTTATGGGACATTCTGTCTTACCTTAATATAGCTAAGCATAAAGAGAGCTTTATTATATCCCTCTCTAAATTATACTGTACTCTATATTTCCACTACCCATCTGAATCGGACCATGTATTTCAAAACCATGTCTTTACAAGACATGTCCATATTGGCTAAATAATAAGGTAAATGTAAGGCTTCTGTTCCCGAACTTCCAGGAGCTTGGCTGAACCGTGGGGGTTTCAATTAAAAACCACAGGAAAGGAAAGGAATATGTCAATAAACCCACAGACATGTAAGTACTGCCTACTAGTTTGCAAACAAACACAGCAAGCCTTCGTGGAGTATGAGTCTATTACTGTAAATTTAGACTGAAAGCAGAACATTGAAGGTGACTGTCCCAGCATGGCGTCTCTTTCCTTCATGTATCGCCGAATACTTGCTGGCTTTTACATTCAATAACTCAATCCAGCTGCCCGGCAATGAGATCATGCCCGGTTACAGAAAGCAGAACAAAGGGGATTGCTAAAGCAAGATTCCAAAGGGCTTGTTCCATTGGAAAGGGAAATGTGTCATCAAAGAAAAATACCACATTCAAATTAATTCCTGGACAGAAATGATTAGGAGACCATGGGGGCTTGACAACCATTTAGCTGTCATGGCTTCATCTTAGAGAATCTAGTGATTTGTAGTTTGGTGAGATACCTATAATTCTCCATTTGATCATTGTATACTGCTGAATGTGAGAAGAAACAAGTAACTCACACAACTATACTTCCTAGAATTACAAAGGAGGCAGCTATAGCAGTTATTGATGTTAGGAACATATTTAGCAATAAGGCAGGTACTTGTTTTGTCCAGGGTTCTTTGGGGAGTGCCACTTTCATTTGTGTGTGTTATTCCCCTGCCCTGGTCCTTTTGTTTTACTCAAAAGATAGATTCTTGTTTTGGTTGTGTGTTTCTGATTTCCCTACTCATGTTATTTGGCACTCCATGCACCCAAATAAACCCTTAAAAATTACTTGCCCTCCACCCCAAAGCAAAGAGACAAGACATTGTAGAATCAGTCTACAGGAAAAATAAAACAGTACAGAAGAAATAAAAATCACCATCAGACCAATACAGACATTAGTTTTTATTATCACATCTACACTGACATAGTCATAAAGTCCCACATCTCTGACCTAGTGGCATAGAATGGGTTGCTAGCACCCAGGACAAGGCAGGTATTTGGCCCTCTAATCCAAGGGTGGGGTGGTGATGTATGCATGCCAGCAAATTCACTCTTGAGTGGGCAGCCAAATCCCAAGCCACAGAGGGGTCTGGCTTCCCTCCACCACACCCCCTCCCTGGGGTTCCCATGCAATGCCCTTCCTGCAACAGCCAGCCCCTGACTGGATCAGCCTCAACACAGGGAGTCCAGAGGTAGGTAGATGAAGGGCAGCATGATGGGCTGGTGGCAGAGAGGTGTGAAGCAGCAGCATTGTCCCAACATGTGAACATGGGTGGGGCTTCTCTGCCATGCCAAGGCAGGGCTCTAACAGTGGAACTTGGAGAGACATGTGAGCTGCCTCATTGCTGGGCCAGGGAGCCCTTCTCCCAGTTGGAGGGATAGCAGTAGAGAAGGACTGAAAATAGATTTGGGGGCTGAGCCACAGCATAATTAAGTCCAGGCCACCCACCAACTACAATCCACCCCGTGCCCCATCCCAGGTCCATCCCTGCTTCATCTATCAGTCATCCACTTCTTGGACCAGAGGGTGTGTTTGGTGGCACTGGCAGCCAACATGACTTGGGCAATTGGTGTGCCAGCACAGACCAGGCATCACTTGCTGGTATAGGACCAGTCCCGGGTGTCTGCTGCTCTTGCCATCGCCCACGGTTGAGACTCCTTGGCAAAGGGCTTCAGAGCCATGGTGACCTGTAAGTAGCAAAGAAGCAATCAAGCAAAACTTGAATGGAAAATTCCAGAAAGTCAAATAGTAAATCTTAGGGATATGTACTGTCTTGGGGCAAAGGTGAAACACCAGACAAAATCATGGATATTCTGAGGTGACAATGGAATGGAGGAAGAAGTTGCATTTCTTCAGAAAACAGTAACACTTCAACATAACCTTTCTGTCAAAAAGCAAGGGAGAAGGGAGGAGTCAGCTGTAAATTCAAGCTCTGTTTGAATTTACCACTGCCTCCTCCCTTCTCCTGTGCTCCCCCTCCTCCTAGTGGGGTTTGGACAGGGAGGGCTGTGGGAGCCACCCCCACAGCCCACAGCACTCCTTGTCCAAAACATCCCCTGGGAGGAGGGGGTGACAGTGGAGAAAGGAGCAGTCAGGCAGAGAATTTACTGCTGCCTGGCTGCTGCATTCTGTCTAGCTGCCTGCCTACCAGCTGGGTTATTTTGACAGCTCAGTCAGTCAAAACCAGCTGGGAGGTGGTGGCTGGCAAGAACCGAGAAGGGAAACAGCAGGCAGATCTTGCTTCTGAAGAGAGATCTGGTGGCGGCTCCCTGGTTTGGTTTGTCCCAAAATGAAAATATCATTTCATTTTGGTTTGGGAGAACACGCTATCTGCCGTTTCTTTCTTTCTTTCTTTTAAATGGTTCAAAACATTATGAAATGACAAAACAGTGTGCCATTTTTTCACAAGGTGCCCATCCCTAATTGCAGTACTGCAGTGAAGACTCTGCTCACAACCGGAGTTTGATCTCAATGGGTTCAGTTATCCAGCTCAAGATAGACTTAGCCTTCACTCCTTCCAAGATCGGTAAACTGAGTAGCAAGGTCACTGGGAGGAGACAATATGTAGCTTGTATAATTAAGTTGTAATCCACCCTGAGAGAGCTTGTTGTAATCCACCCTGAGAGAGCTTGGGGTGGTAAATAAGCAGCACACTTCGTTTTTGATTTCCTTTGTAGGTCTAGAAAAAGAAAAATGTCAGTTATTTGAATGACAAAAAGGGAAAAACAGAAGTGATATAGCAGACTGAAACCAAAGGAGAAGGTGACTGACAGCTGAACCCCCAATAAAGCCCATGTTCTCCCAAGACACCTCAGTCAATAATGTGCTACGGAGGGCTCAAATTCAGTTGACCTTCCAGCATAAAGCTCGCTCGCTCTCTCCCCTAGCAACCATCCTCCAGTTCTTTCACAGAGCTGTGAGATGCAGAATCAATGCCGTTAGAAACTTTTCAGTGTGTTGGTATAGTGTATTACCAATTCTCTTATACACCCCCCATTCTCTTATACCGCTTAATTTGCTAGACTATACTTCAATATAACATTCTCTTGACTCAATGTGTGTGTGATCGTGGAAGAACAATTGTATCTTGGGCCTTGAGAGGGGGATTTGGGCACTGTGTAGCTCTAATCAGGTCATAAGCATTTGTATTCACTCTCTTCCACTCCATCTACAGGAGGTGTTTTTAAATGGAGGCCTGGAAACTAAGGGATCTTACAGACCTGGGGGCAAAGAGGGTTGGATGGTTAGATGTGTGTGACTATTATTTGGGTCCAGAGCAGGGTGTAGGGCAGGGGTGTCCAAACTTTTTGCAAGGAGGGCCAGATTTGGTGAGGTGAAAATGTGTGGGAGCTGACAATTCAGCCTGAAAAGGGGGGGGGGAGAGAAAGGGCGTGATCTGTGCGTATCTGCAACAGCTGCAAATGCTCCGGTTTCAAGGCACCCAAGGGCCTGGCAGCTGTTGCACGGCCTGGAAGATGGCTCACGTGCACCCAAGATGCACCACTGCTTGCATATACGGCCCTCCCTCATAAGGAGGTGGGGAAGACACTGCAGTAATGGAGCCAGGAGCGGGTAGGCAGGGCGGGGGGCCGAGGGGATGGGCGGAGGCAGGAAGGACAGGCAAACCGTAAAACTGCAAGCTGGGGTCTCTAGCCAGCACAGGGAAGGACCGGCTGGTGGGGATCAGTGACTGGCTGAGCCAGCAGGGGGAAGAGGCTGAGGGCCACTCAAAATTTTAAATCGGGCTGCATTTGGCCCCCGGGCTGGACTTTGGACATGCCTGGTGTACGGCTTTTGCTCACCCCTAATCACTTTGAATGAAACAGAACAATGTTTGATTGCCTATTCATCTTCCTTACTCTGAAAAAAAACACATCAAGAATGGTAATGGACAAGCCCCACATTTGGGAAGATGTCAGTAAGAACCTCAAGAAGAAAATGATTTATGCTTATCTGTTTTGAAAATTCCTTTTCACCATCATCCTTTTTTATGCTGTCCATTCACTGATCCATGGCATAAGTATGACATCAAAATGTTTCGAAAGATTAAATTGTCTTTTATTAGAGCTTGTCTCCCCCATCACACTTGGAAATGTGCATCTAAAAAATGGGAACAATAAATTTTAAATGTGTTTTTCTTTTCCTTTTAAAAAACTGACATAAAGTGCGAGTATTCTGCTCCTCTTCAAAAGAGTTGTAAATGCACCGCCCTCTGGGGAAAAGGGTTCCATCTGCAAAGGCAAGACCCCATTAAAAAAATAAATGCTGTTGAAAAACCAGGTCATGGAATTTCTGTGGATGTTTTTGGAACAAATATTTGTTTACTTGAATAATATTCATGAGTCACTGGATAACAATTGCCAGGAGGAAATGATTTTATAGGCTGAATGTTGATTTCATTTTCCTAAGTGATGAAACTCATTGCATGGTTCAACAGCTATTTTCCCATTTAAGCCACAAGGTTCACAATGACCCTCCAGTGAAGAAGGCTACAGGATCAGGACCATTTGCAATATGCATTCTTTTAGAATAACTTTATTTCAATGTTAGGCTTAGAGAACAGTTTGTTTGTTTGTCTGTCTGTCTGTCTGTCTGTCTGTCTGTCTGTCTGTCTGTCTGTTTGCTTGCTTGCTTGCTTCCTAGAGCGATGACTCTCTTAGATGGTTACTTCATGACCTTCCTTGTTCCAAGATGACATTTGTTGCATGATAACGTCATTCGCGGTCACATGATCTTGTCCCGGTTCTGTCCCTGTTTCCATGTACCCACGGGCGTGATTGATGGTATTGTGACGACTGTCACTGCAGTCCTTGTTTCGTGATAACATTTGTACTTCCCTGTCTTCATTTGCCCCCCCTTTTTTTTGTGGTCTGACCTTCCGTTTTTTGATATTTCAGTTCTCCGTAGCTTTGCCTTCCATGAAAAGGGAGAGGGCTCATCATGCTTAAATCCCAGTTCAGGGGGCGTGGTCAGGATGAACTCCCGTCGTTATGCAATGGACGTGTGGTAACATTTCTTCGTACTGGTCCCAAGCGGGATAGTGAACAGTGATGAGAGGGACGTGAAGTAACTGCCTTAGTCTGCTGCAGCAAACCCAATAAGGACCTGCTCTCATCAATCTTCCAACCTCTGGCAACCCCGATCAAATCTTCATGGTATGTGAGATATTCAAGGACTGAGTTTCCAACTTTCCATGGTTGAGTCGGGATTTGAAGCCGGGTCTTTGACACTGTATTCACTTGTCACTGTATTCACTCTTGAGTGCCTGTCTGTTTGATTTATATTTTGTGTTTTCTCCAGAAAGTGGGATTAAATGCTGCTGACAAGAGGAACCCACCTACAGATAAAAACCAGTGCAAACAGAAACATACAAAAGGTCACCATTGTTAAAATGCAACTAAATAACTATGGTGTTGACATGTTTACGACTTTGAACAATTAAAAACAAAACAAATTAAGGAAAGAGAGGGGGAAAGAAATAAAAGCTGTGATGTGCAAGTCTATTTAAAAACCTGTACCATAAAGTGGGTGTGGTGGCTCAGAAGGGGGTGTGATTGCTCAGCGGGCTAGAGCACTAAAAGCTACAAAGTCGGCAGCTCAGCGGTTCAAATCCTGGGTGCCATGCAGTGGAGTGAGCTCTCGCTATTAACCCCAGCTCCTGCCAACCTAGCAGTTTGAAAGCATGTAAATGAAAGCAGATGAATAGGTACCACCGTAAAAAGCGGGAAGGTAAACAGTGTTTCCTTGCAGCCATGGTGGCCACATGGCCACATATTTGCACAATACTGGCTGTTTGGCTTGAATACACAGATGAGCACCGCATCTTGAGTCAGGCATGACTAACATGAAGGTGTGGGGGGAACCGTTACCATTTTTATGATAAAACACCCAGTTGGTTGCCAAAAGCTTGCCAGGAGAAGGAGGAGGAGGAGGAGAAAGAGGAGAAAGGCAACCTGGTGCTACTGCATAGGTCCCTGGGTGGTGGCCTAGCCTATACCTGTATAGGGCAACAGTAATGACAGATAGAATTCTTGAGCTATCCTAAACCAAGGCAGCAGTGCTAATAAGGTATGGGGTTCTAGTCTGTGGTGGGGCTATACCATTAAGACCTAAATGAGATGAATGAGAGTGTTGTGACATGGTGAAGAAACACCTCATTTTTTTAAAAAAATGCACCCTAAAATATTGATCGCAGGCATGTTTCACCCCCAAAGTGGCAGGCCTAGTTTCCTCTAGTGATTTTAGGGTACTCCTTGACATTTGGAAAGGTTTTGGGGTCACAGAGCTAAGCTATTAAACTCCAAAGGGGGTGTGGATAGTAATTGAGAGAGTGTGTAATTAAGGAGTTAAAAGGAGTGAAGCTGGTGGTTAAATTCACTCCTTCCTGGCAAGCGCCCAACACACACTCTCAGTTACTACCTGCACCTCCTTTGCAGGTTAATAACTTAGATCTGTGACCCCCGAGAGCATAGCATTTGTTTCCTTGCATTTCGTTTGTAACAAAACTACTTTAAAATTTGGTTTGTCGAGAACCAAAACAAAACTAATCTAGAAATGAAACAAAACACTATTTTTCCATTCCATGCCCATCCATACCTAGCTTCCAGATAACTGAAAGCTATGTTCTCCCTGGAAGTTGGATGAAGGAGGTGGGTACCGGTCTGGCTGTATGGAAACTGAAATTTGGTATCCTGCTTCACATCATTCTTTGAGTCTCAGCATTTTATTTATTTATTTATTTATTTATTTATTTATTTATTTATTTATTTATTTATTTATTTACCAAATTCTTACCACCCCACTACCAAGTGGTCTCTGGGTGGTAACTATTGAAATTACTTGACTCTCCCTAGTGGTAAGGCCAGCCCTAGAGAACTTGATGATCTCCACCCAAGAAGAGCACACCAGGAACAAAAGAAAACTCTTGGCTAACCCCTGGATGCAGTGAATATCATTGCCGCATAGCGACTGATGCATTATTACATCATTTGCCTATTTACTAGGACAAAATGAGAGGGGGTGTACTTGGAGCACTTCCGAGGAAGTGGCATTTCCCACATTCCACTCCATATTCTTGAGAGCCAATGAGGAAGAAAGAGACACGCATGAGTGTTTAGACAAGGGCAACCCACCTTGCCCAGTAGACAATAGTGGCAGGCAAATGCCTATGCTGGCTCCTAAGTAGGAGCCTGAGCCTTTCAAAGCATCTTGTCCCAGCCCCTTTCAGACAAAAAGAAGCTCTTCTTCAGAGGCAGATACCCCATGAGATTCGGAGAGCAAGAGCCCCTCAAACCCTTGGAAGCAGCAAAACTTGAGTCATTGTTCCAGACGTTTCAGGCTCAAAGAGTGACTGAATCCAAGGACTTCTTGAAAATAACAATCTCCTTATGCACAAGTGTTCTCCTTGTGTGGAGGACCTCTTCCAAAAGCTCATGTGATGCTACAGTAGATACTTGGACTAAGTATCTCTCTATATTGTGCTGGAGAAGCTTTGGAAATGCATCTGTTCTTCACATCAAGTCTAGGTCCTTTGTACCCAGTGTGATGTAGTGGACTGGAGTAATAACATTGGTCTCAGGAGCTCTGGGATGAATCTCTGATCAGCCATGGAAATTCACTGGGGATGTAGAATTGGTAAAGACACTCTTCAAATATCTTACCTTGAAAGCCTTATGGTTTCTTTCTTTCTTTCTTTCTTTCTTTCTTTCTTTCTTTCTT
>JAHTLZ010000065.1:8958073-8975271 GCA_023846285.1 Phrynocephalus versicolor | reverse complement strand
AGCCATAAATTATTTGGGTTTATCCGGCACTATGCACATGGATATCTCACTTGGGGGGGGGAGGGGTGTACGTATACAAACTACACAACACATGGATTGGGTTCTGCTCAGCGTCCCCTGCCAGACCGGGGTGAGGCTTTTATTAGGTGTGGCAAACAACATCATAGGGGGTGGAGACAGGACTGTTTGCCAGGGGTCACATAGCTGATGGATCCCCGGGGAAGGGAAGCCTTATCTAAGTGGGGAATCATTAACTGGGGAGGGGAAGGGGCTTTGGGCTGGTCACGTATGCCTCCAGTCCAGATGTTGCCTGATCAGGCCTGATATCTTGGTTGGCTGGCTGTGGATAATAGCATTGACTGTGCCCGGGGTTATCTGGAGCTCACGGGGAGACACTTCTGGCCTGGCTCTTCACACTGGGTTCCCTGCCCCATTCTTGACATGCTTGTCCAGGGATTTATGGCTGCCTCAGTGCTGCCAGGTTCTTTTGGGGTTCGGAGCCTTCACATGGCCTCCGCACAGGAGGGCCATTATATTGTAATGTGAAAAGAAAGCATTTTCTCTCAAAGAATAAGGAACAGCATGAGGAGTCAGAAGTCCTTGGAAAAGTCCCTGATGTTGGGAAAGATTGAACACAAAAGGAAAAGAGGACAGCAGAGAAGGAGATGGTTGGATGGTGTAATCAATGCAACCAATATGGATTTGACCAAACTCCAGGAGGCAGTGGAGGACAGGAAGACCTGGGGTCCCAAAGTGGAGGACAGGAAGACCATGGGGTCCCAAAGAGTCGGACACAACTGAATGACTAAACAACAATAGCCTACAAAAAGGACCAAACTTTTTCCCCTTGTGTGTGTGTGGTTTTTGTTTTTTGTTTTTGCTTACATCATAGGTACACAAAGGGTACAGCAGGATCTGCTACAGGGAAGCCTATGTCATGATATATTTATTTATTAATCTTTGAGGTGCCATAGAGATCAGGTTAGATACAGGGGCGGGGGGAGAGGGGATAATTCTCAGCATGCTTAAAAGGAATTATCACTCTATTTTTGGCACTTATACAGATTGCCTTCATTCTCCTAAAGGTGAGATGAATATTTTGATCTCTCTATACCATTTGAATGTCATATGTTACTGCTACTGCTAACTACTGTTATGATTTCAAAAAAGGTAAGATATGAAAATATTAATCACTATAAATTAATTCATTTCGTTTCCTCTGCAAATCTATTCAAACCATTTACTGATTATTGCAACAGTGCTGGGAACCAGCCACAAAATAAAGAAGCATCTAAAAGAAGATGGTGCAACATAGATTGCTTTTCACCTTGAGGTAAGAAATGGCATGACTGATTATTAAATTAAATGAATATATATTTTGGTCATGAAATGGAAAACGGAAAATATCCAGTGCATCAGGAAATACCAATCAATGAAAATACGAATGGAAGAATGGAAACACAAAGTAAATAAGATGGTTGTTGAAGAACCAAGAATCAAGTGAGTGTTCTAGCATTTATTTCGGTAACTCTGAGACTTTCGCCCTTGTCTGTGTGATCCAAGAAACAGGAGGTGTCTATAGGTACATTCACCGGGCTTAGTTCATGACTCTTCAAGTCAAAAAAAGATCTTCAGTTTTAATCTAAAAAAAATTGAAAGTAACAGCAAACACTGAAGAACCTCCAAAATGAAAGGGGACTAGTTTCTTTTTCAACTACCATCTACAAATCTCGTAGAGAACATAACATTTGTGTATCTTGGGGTAAGTCACTTGCTTTTGTTATCAGGTATGAAAAATTTCTTCCCGTGGCCCTCAAATTATCCAGGGGACAATCAGCAAATCTTTTTCCCCCAGTGGAGAATGATGATGCCTGAAGCCTCTTTAAATGTAGAATTTCCCAGCTGAAACATACTGAGTGAAGCACTGAGAAAAATCTTGAATAGGGATTAAAATTGGGGCTGAAATATTTGCACCATTTAAATGATCTTCAAGAATGAACAGGTAATTAAGAGCGCTTTTACACAACCTCTAAAATCTGTTGGCAATTTAAATTTGGACCAGTGATCGTGGGGGGTTGTTCTGCTTCCTGTGTTCCCACCCTTACACACTCCATTGCTCCTCTCTGCGGTGAGGAGAGGGAGAAAAAAAAAGGAGAAAAGAATGCAGGCTCACCTCCGCTCACCTCCATCTGCCGTTGCAGCAGCCCCATAGGGATTCTAGGCTGTGAAAGGGGCAGCGGGGACAAGAAAAACAAACAGAAGGCAAGGAGAGCCCGGCATCCACAGCTTTAATTGGAATTTTTTTTACCTCCGGAGACCAGGTACTTGTAAAATGCGCTGGGGCACACTTAGGTGGCCGTGGTCATACTTATATTTTTTAAAGTCCGCAGCTGGTGGGAAAACAATTTTAAGCTCCGGATCTGGGAGCCCTTTGCCTCGGATTTTAGGGGTCGTGAAAAAGCAGCTTTTCTTATTCATTTCATTTCCAGTGTTATTATTTTGATAAAAATAATGAAATTGAGTATTCTAGTCAGAACAGACTATATTATATTTTGGGACTTGTATTTCCACATGTCCCTAGCTTTGTGGATCCAGAATTCTAGAAGAAATAGTAAATTCCTAAAACTCTGATATCAATTTCTAGATTTCTTTGCCAACTCTTTTTGAGGTTTGACTGCTTGGATCCGGTGGGATTCCAGAAGAACTAGCCCCCAAAAAATGATATATATAAAACATGATTTTGCAACACAGATCACTTTTCACCTTGAGGTAAGAAATACTTTTTTTTAAAAAAGAAATCTTGACTGACCACACTAATCTCCTTAGGTTTATCTTTTGGTTTGAAGAAGGTAACTTACTTGGTTTATACCTCTTTATGTATATATCTATATATACATTCCAATCTAATAATGGAAATTAACAGCAAACACTGAAAAACATCTGCAAGTGAAAGACACCTAGTATCTTTTCCAACTACAGTCTATGAAAATGGCAGACTATTTTTTACACACCATCTTGGGGCAAGTCACTCATTTTCATGATCAGGCAATAAATATCTCTTTCTCCCCCCACCCTCAAATTATCCCAGTAATTAATTCATTTTATTTCTTGTGTTTTTATTCCCATAAAATAATCAAATTAATTATTTCCTGCAGAGATAGTACTGTGATATTTTAGGACTTAAATCTTCACATTGCCCTACCATCCTGGTTGTAAGATTCTGTGTAAAATTTTCATTTTCTGAAATTCTGATTTTTAGTTTCTGAACTTCTGTTTAGGTTGGTCTGATGAGATCAAATGGAACTTCAGAAGACCTTTTTCAGTTCTCATATCGGACAGGACATGTAATAATGGGCTCAAATTACAGGAAGCCAGATTTAGGCTGAATATCAGGAAAAAGTTCCATAGGTGATGCAAGATTCTCTATAGTGTTCGCTACAACTCACTAACAATGTATGAAGTTAGTGGCCTTTTTCATTTAGGAGGAAAACAGTTAAACTTTAATGTCTACTTGTGCATTATCATATCTTTTTATACCTCACAAATGTAATCTTTTTTAAAGGTCACATTTTACTCAGTGAAATTAAAAGGATTTTTATTTTGGGGTGGGGTGGAGTTATGAATGTCTCTGGGGGGGAAAGAGAGCTCATGCTTTGAGTAATCTCCTGCGGCAATTACTCATGACACAGTGGTTAAATGCCTGCACTGCAGCTAAAACTGTGCTCATGGCTAATATATATATATATAAATATTAGAGGTGGGCAAGAAACAGAAAACCAATGGTTTGGTTCAGTTCAGTTTGGGTTCATACAAATTGTTTTAAAAAAAATCGTACAAACCCAAACCTAACCGAACTGGTTGGAGTCCGACTTACCGGCAGTGGCGATGGTGGCAGGGGCTTCTTGAGACTTCTTTTTTGAGCACCGACCATGCGGCTCATTCAATTTTTTTATTTCTTTTTCAATTTAAATTTTATTTTTAAATGCCCCCAACCGGGGCTTGGGGCCAACACTTCAGGGTTTTTTTTTCTATAGTGAAATCCTATAGTGACCATAAGTAAATGTGACATTGGACACATACATGTGTAATGGTTGATTTAGTTTGTAGTGGTGAGCCTTTTGCATTCAAGGCCTCTTGGACTATACCTCCCACAGTCCTTTACCATTGGCAATACAGGATGGGGATTCCAAGAACAGAAATCTCAAACATCTGGAGTGCCAAAGTTTCACCTGGATTAGATGTCCCTTGGTGTTCCTTGATTTTAGAGTGCCAACCACACAGCCCCTGGGGCCAGGTTGGCACTTATTATTATTATTATTATTATTATTATTATTATTATTATTATTATTTATTTATTTATTTATTTATTTATTTATTTTAGAGTGCTGACCACGTAGTCCCTGGGGCCCAGTCAGCGCTCTTTTTTTATTTTATTTTTTGTTTGTTTTTGAGCACCGACCACTCGGCTCCTGGGGCTCTGTTGGCGCTCTTTTAATTATTCTTATTTTTTGTTTTGTTTTAGAACCAGGAGGACTTTCAGCGGTGTCAGTGAAAAGGTAGGACGGGGGTAACAAAAAAAAAAAGCGAATGAAATGGAAATTTCCATTTTGTTTCATTTCATTTTTCTTTGATGGTTGGATCATTATTTGTTTTGTTAGCTAATGAAATGAATAACAAATAATGAAACAAATTAAAAGTTCATTTCATACCCATCTCATATATATGTATGTATGTTTTGGTTGGGTCCAGTGGATCGGAAGATATTAAGAAGCCATGGCAGGAACAATGAGCCATTCTCAGAATCAACTTTTTTTTTCCTGGCCTTTAAAAAACAAACAAACTGGGGGGGGGAGGAATCTGATTGTTTATTTGTTTGCAGAACTGCAGCCTCATCTGTAATCCATTTTTAGGCTAGATATCCCATAAATAGCACCTCAACTGGGTTCAGCAAAGCAAAGTGTTTTGTTTATATACCGCCCCATAGCACTCTAAGCACTCTCTGGGTGGTTTTACGATTTTTAATTATGTAGGCTACATATTGCTCCCTGCCCCCAGCAGGCTGGGTACTCATTTTACCAACCTTGGAAGGATGGAAGGCTGAGTCAACCATGAGCCTGCTACCTGGGATTGAACCCCAGGTCATGAGCACAGTTTTAGCTGCAGTACAGGCATTTAACCACTGCACCACGAAAGCAAACTCCTGCTGTGTCAAACTCTTGGTCTTTCTGTCCCAGTAGCTTCATTTCAACTTAGAGTGGGTCTTTGGGGTATCCCCAGAATGCTTTCCTAGCTTCACCTAACAAATTCCCCAGAGATCATCTATCAGAGTGTTAACCAGAGACAACCCTGCTTAAATTCCAAAATCAGACTCCCCCATCCCACCCAAAGTGGTAAGGTACATTGTAGGACATTACTCTGCTTCTTTTGCTCCAATTTACTGTGAATCCAATGGCCTTTTAATCCAATCCAATGTCCTTTTAATCTGAACAAGTATGCTGAGAGCCATCATAATAATGCTGACATGTACATTTTATCCCTGCATGACCAAACTATGCTTTTATCCCTCCCCGATGTATACAAATTGAGGTATACTTTTTGTAAGCACTTAATCAATTGCATGTAGAAATAGAAATATATTTTATTACCTTTTCCAACATATTGTGAAGCCAATATATTTAATGGCTGCTATTAACCTGCAGTAAACAGAAGCTTTATTTGACTCAATTAATTAGATAAACAATATTGTTTTCTCTCAATGTTTCATCTGTTTAGTACTCTAGAAATAAGAAAGTAGGATGCATTCCTTTCCAATTTATGCCTTCTCCTGTATAACTGTCTATGAGCTCTAAGCTGTTGACATACTGTACTGCCTTTAGGTTGCTTTCCGTAAAAGATGCCATGACTGCAAAATAGGTAATCTTTTTAGCATAGTGATTATTCCCTCCCTCTAATTAATTATCAACATAATCTGTTTTAATGATAGCTAATATTTACAGCAGGGCTTATAAAGTGAATCATTACAGTTGCAGTTTTATTCAGCTGATGACTATATTAAATGTGTCTGGAATAAGTGCATATGGAGAGAAGTTAGAAGGATCACAAAAATATGAACAGAATAAATAAGAACCCACTAATTCTCCCCCACTGTGAGGTTCTCCACGGCCTCCCTCCCCTTGTTCTTGCACTTCTGTCTGACAAGAGCAAGAAGGTTCATCAGATTTATTATTATTATTATTATTATTATTATTATTATTATTATTATTATTATTATTATTATTATTATTATTATTATTATTATTATTTATTTTGCATTTCTAACACTGGTTTATTAAAGAGATTTGCACGAACCATCAAACTGTCTCCTGAGTCTCTATCAACAATTGCAACAGGCTGGGCTTTGTACCACACCCTCTTAACTGGCCCAGGCGATTGGTCTCTATTATCCTCTACAAGTGCAATAGGTGCAACACTAATAGTCTCTGCAAACATTTCTCTGGACATTCTGGGCATATACCTCCGGGCTAGATCTTCTCGTACTATGGCATCCACTGATGTGGGGTGGGAGCTAGGCATCCTGGTGGCAGAGAGGCTCACCTCCTTGTCCTTGCCATGGGTAGTGAGATGTTGCCTTCTCTCTCTCTCTTGGCATTCTCTTTCAAAAATGGCCCACTCTCTCTTCCTATACTCCCTCTCCGCCATCTCACCCCAATATGGAGGTGTCCAAACCTTCTTGCTACACCATTCCCTCTCTGCTGCCTCATATGGCAGCTTGAATGTAACCCACTCATCAGGCCATGGGTCCTCCTTCCTCCTTTTTTCCGTCTCCTATAACCAAGAATACACTCTCTGTGTTTTCCCCCTGTTTTCCTACTCTTGCCTCTTCTAACTGCGCACACTTGCGCTTCCCTCCCTTTTTATCAGCCTCTTCCCCCCATGTCAATTTTCTTTCTCTCCTCATTGGACAGGCTTTTTGGATAAGAGGGAACACTTTTCTTCTGTTTCTTTTCATGCACCTCCCCCCCCCAAAAAAAAAGATCTATCAAATTTTGAATGACAAATACCAAAATTAGATTTTGGTATTTCAAATCACATTTTGGATTTATCATAATTGACTGCAAATTGTAAATTTGGTAGTTTAACAGTTACTCACTTTTCTTGATTCTTTCAGTTTTAATTATTGAAATTTCAATGTTCAGTTATGAAATCTCATTGGCCATTACAATCAGATGCTAAGCATAATTGAATGTTGCCTATTAAATGTTAACTGATACTAGTTCCACTGTATATTCTACATGAAATGCTGAAAACTGTCATTTTGGGATCATTTGACTACCGAAATCGAATACAGTACAGTGGTACCTCGACTTACGAATTTAATCCGTTTCGGATGCATGCTGTTAAGTCAAACTACTGTTAAGTCGGGGTACCGTTCTAAAAAATAGAAAATATAAGCTAAAACATAAAAAATGGGGAAAAAATTGTAAGTCGAGCAGACCATATCTAAAATTTGTAAGGCGGCAGTTAAAATGCCAACAGTTTTCTGCTCTTAAGTTGAATTGCTCTTAAGTCGAGTTGCTCTTAAGTCGAGGTACCACTGTATTTGAAAGGGATTCTTATTCTGAGTGTGTTTTTTTTTTTTTTTTGAAGCCTTGCTATGCCAAGATTCACCACTAAAACCTTATCCAATAAAATATGTCTGTGAAGATTCTTAGTCATCCGGGTAAGGTTATCTGAAAGTTGAGTCATAGCAACTGCACTTCTTTGCTTGTGAGATCAATCACACAAGAAAAAAAAGTCTTGTCATGTTTTCTTGCCATGTTTTCTACAATATTTGCCCCAGTTTTTCACTTTGAACACAAGAAACCTCCAAATCCTGCACAGCATGAAGGCCTGTCTAGGAAATTCTGAATAAGAAAGATACTTGGCATAATTATCTTAGAACTACATAGCTAGAATTGTGCCCACACTTCAATTCTGAGATTTCCCCCTACTTGGTGTCGCTTTGTGAATGGGAGGGAGCAGAAGAGAATACCCTGTAGACCATCCTGATGTCATCTACATTCAGTCTAACCTTCATAAAGTAAATTCTCTCTCTTTGCAACACAGGCATGGTAATGTACTACAATATTGGGCCATTTCTTGACATTTTGAATCATGGATACAAAAGCAAAATATCCCACTTTCATAAATGTTTGTGTGCTTTTATATATGGTTTATATATATGGATTTGCATTTTATTGTCTCATTTTATTGTTTATTCAATGTTGCTCACCACCCAGAGTTCTTTTTGGAAATTCGGGTGGTCTATAAATGTGAATGAATGAATGAACGAACAAACGAATGAACCAACCAACCAACCAACCAACCAATCAATCAATCATTCTGAGGTTTCTTGAAAGGATGAATTTCCTGTCTTTTTAAAACAGAAGTTTAAGTATAGATAAACTACACACAGATTTCAACAGCAGCTTCCCTCCTGCAGATTTACTCATTCCTAGGGGGACCTAGAAGATGATGACATGATAGCTGAGATTCTGCCATTTGCATCAAAATTTAACTTATTTTTCAAATTGAGATGCTGGTGCCCTATTTTAATAATATTGTTATTTCTTCTTTTATTCTTTGGTTCAATTACTTGTGGTGTTGATTATGTTTCTTTCTTTTTTATTAGTTTACTGTATTCTCATATTTTATTATTGTTAACTATTGTTTGGAAGGGGAGTAGCAGGAAGAGAGAATAAACTAAAATGAGATACTGTTGGTCAGCAAGATCTGTTCGGAGCTGTTAATGAGAGGACATTTTGGAAATCATTGCCACTTAGAGTCATCATAAGAACATCACCTTTGTGGCAGAGATGGCTCTCTAAATCCCCATTGATTCTTTGGGCCTAACATAATATGAGTCAGTACACTAAGCAACAGGATTTTGGCCAATGAGTTCATGTTCTGAATCTCGCCAATTAAGAATGTGCCCCACCACCTAAGCAAGAAAAAAGCAAAGTGGTCTGCTTCTATACCACCCCATACCATTTCATGTAGTCTCTGAGTGGTTTATTACAGCTTTTATTAATTACAGTATGCAGGCTACACATTGACCCCCAATCCCCCAGCAAGCTGGGTACTCAGTTTACCGACCTCAGAAGGATGGAAGGCTGAGTCAACCATGAGCTGGCTACCTGGGATTGAACCCCGGGTCATGAGCACAGTGCTTAAGTACTGCGCATCAGGGTAGAGGTGGGCACAGGATCCAATATTTCATCTAAACAGTGGTACTGGTTGAGCAAATATGTAAAATGACATCTTACATTTGAATCATGGAAAAGTAAAAGTTCTTTGAGTGCATGGTTCCAAGGTACAGCCAATATCCCAAATCTTCTCCATTAAAATAAAAGGATCTCAACAACCCAAGTCTGCGTTAAATTATTCAAGATATCGTCATCAATAATGAATGTGGGAAGTACTACAATAGCATCTACTGCTAGATACCTTGAGATTTTTTTGTCCTGAGTAGCTTGTGTTATTGATTTATTTTTCAAGAATGGGGAACCCAAAAAGAATGGGTTAGGCAATATCCGGAGAACATTCCTACCCATGAATAAATAATCTTGCGTGGAATGAATAATGTTGCTAAGTAATGCTTCATGCAACGTGGTGCGTTGGAATCTGCTTGCTCTCCTCCTCGTCAAGAAAATGCTTCCTCAACAGGGAGTTTGAAGAGCTGAATAGATTTTTTAATTAGTTGTTACCACTCCATTGTGTTTGTACTTGTATAGAATTTTAGAATCTTCTCCCTGACATTTTTCTTCATGTATTCATTCTTCGTATACCATGAAATTTGCAAGTAAATGTTCCGTTTTATTTCTGAGTGATCAAATACATAAATACGTAATACCACACCAGTTACTTTTGACATATGTTCTGCATCCTCCTGAAGTAATGAATGACATCTTAACTGTATATTTTCAAACCAGTAAACAGAGCTATGTGAACCCATCACAAAGTTGGGCATGAATAGTGAAATGGGCAAGTCTGGTGATGACATGTAATATTTACAGTAAGGAAAGCAAACATAAATCACCAGGGGCTCTAAAAACTGTTTCCCAATTGAGAAAATGAGCTTCAAGTGGGAATCAATGTACGCAGGTATAACCTTGACACTCAAGGTTCCTTGTTCATACCTGCAGTGTTGGGGTCTGAATTGGTATAGGCTGAATAATACACTGGCAGAGAAAGCTCTCGGGGGGGGGGGTCATACAAAATAGCATAATCAACATAAAACTCAGCAAGAGACCCACGTTCTATAGTGACCATAAGTAAATATGACATTGAAGACATACGTTGCCTGCATGTGTAGTGGTTGAGTTAGGTTGTAGTGGTAAGCCTTTTGAATGCAAGACCTCTTGGACTACACCTCCCACAGACAGGGTGGGGATTCTGAGAAGAGAAATCTCAAACATCTGTAGTGTCACATTTTCACCTGGATTAGATGTCCATTGGTGTTCCTTTCAACTCATATAAGAACATAAGAACAGCCTTGCTGGAACAGTCCACAGTCCAGCATTCTGTCTCACACAGTGGCTCACCATATGCTTCAGGGTATTCCCAAGCAGATGTCTTCACCTTCTTACGATTCCCCGCAAATGGCATTGAGATATATCCTGCATATCTCTCCAATGCAAAGGTTATCCTTAAGCATCTATAATGATAGTCATTGACACCTTTGTTCTCCATGAACTTGTCCAATCCTTCCTTAAAGCTGTCAGGGCTGACAGCTGTCACCACTTCTTCTGGCAAGGAGTTCCACAGACCAGTGATCCTCTGGGTGAAAAAGTATGTTCTCTTATTTGCATGAAATCTGGCACCCAAAAGTTTCATCAAGTGTCCCTAGTTCTAGTGTTGTGCAACAGGGAAAACAGATTTCCTTATGTACTTTGTCCACACCATGTATGACTTTATAAACTTCAATCTGGTCACCTCTTAGGTGCCATTGTTCAAGAGTGAAGAGGCCCAGCCATTGCAGCCTCAATGGTAAGGAAGGTGTTCCAGTCACCTAATAATTCTGTTTGCCTTCCTCTGTACTTTTTCCATTTCCATAATATCTTTTTGGAGGCATGGTGACCAGAACTGGAAACAATAATTCAGATGGGGCCTCACCATAGATTTATAAAGTGGCAAAATGACACTTGCTGACTTATTTTCTATACCCTTCCTAATGATCCCTAGAATTGAATTTGTTTTTTTCACTGCTGCAGCACACTGGGTTGGCACTTTCATTGAGATGTCCACCAGGACACCAAGGTCCCTATCCTGGTTTGTTGCAGAGTGTTCAGTTTATAAATGTACTTGGGTTTTTTGCCCCAACGTGCATCACTCTACACTTACTAATGTTGAAGCTCATCTGCCACTGGTTTGCCCACTCTCCCAGTGTCAAGAGATCCCTCTGGAACTCCTCACAATCTCTCTCAGATTTTACTACCCTGTATAATTTACTGTCATCGCCAAATTTGGCTACCTCGCTATTTACTCCTACTTCTACATCATTTAGCAGAAGTCCCAGTACTAACCGCGGGGGACTGCACTCTTTACCTCCATCGACTTGGAGAAGTGTCCATTTAGTGCTACCCTCTGTTTGCTGTCACATAGCCAGTTTCTGATCCAGGACAAGACCTGTCCTTTTTTTCCATAACTGGCAAGTTTATTCAAGAGCCTTGGGTGTCAGACCTTGTCAAAAGCCTTCTGAAAGTCCAGATAAATAATGTCAACTGACTCTCCCTTAACCACATGCTTGTTGACACTCTCAAAGAATTCCAAAAGATTATGAGGCATTATTTGTCCTGGAAGAAGCCATGATAGCTCTCCAGCAGTTCTATATAGAACTCAACAGTTCTATTATTCTGATATCGTACTGCCATTTTACAAATACATATATGGAACACTTGATACCATTCTTGTCAGCACACTTAAAAAGATTAAATTTCTCAGAAAATCTATGGATTATAATTATGGGATATTGTGCTTCTGTAACCATGATTAAAAACAAACAAACAGGAAATGTCTGAGTATTGCTGCACAATATTTTACCTGCATTGCCAACTGAAAAAAAGGATGCTAAGTTTTACATAATAAAGGGCAGACGGAATGTTGACAACACCAATGGCAGCAGTTGAGATGGTCTATAGCAGTGATGGCAAACCTTTTAGAGAACGAGTGCCCAAACTGCAATTCAAAACCCACTAATTTTTTTGCAAAGTGCCAATACAGTAATTTAACCTGTATACAGGTGGCTATGAAGGGGTAATGGCAGGTGCCCACAGAAAGGGCTTTGAGTGCCACTTTTGGCACCCATGCCATAGGTTTGCCATCACTGGTCTATAGGATACCCTCTTTTGTTCACTGCCATTCACAAAATAAAACCACACAAAAGAAAATCCCAGCAGCTGACTCATTTTTTAATCAGTTCACCACTTCTCTCTTAAACACAAAGCAATTATCAGGATTGTTTTTCAACAAATGTGAATGGTACTAGACCACAACAGATGTATTGATATGGGTATGACAACATCTAGGAGGTTCTAGAATGAGAAAAGTGTGTGTGGGGGAGTTTGTAGTAACAATCTTCATCTGTAAAACCCTTAAAGATAATTATCAGCTTCTTCAAATGAGACTGGCGGTAATCAGGCAGCTGGATCTGAAATACCAGGGATGGGAATCCCAGATTTTTTTTAAAGTTCCACTATGCTCCACCAACTTCTATGCTGATTTAGCCTGCAGCTGTAATTAATCAGTAAATTGTCTTTAGAAACTTTGGGTGCCAAACAACCTCAGTTATATCAATTCAACCATTATTTACGTCATTTTATACATGATTTATAAAAATTCATTCACATAACATACAGGTAGCAGCAATTCATTTGGCCAGGCCTTTTGAAAATGATCCAATCCCTTCCATACTTCAGTCCTTATTGTTTTGGTGTGTTGCTGTTGATTTATTTATGTTGTGAATGGGTCAGGTTTTTTGGAGGCTATGGGCACTGCGTGGCTACGGCGCTTGAACCCTCTTTTTTAATGCTTAACAATAAATGGTTTACTTTTTCTTTTCTATTTTTTCTCCAAAATAGTTTACTGAACTATCACTTAGCCAATGACTTCTGCATTGTAACCAGTATCCTTTTGTTTGAATGAAACAAATTCAAATGCTGCCTTCTACAGTTTTTCATAATTACACAGAGGTGTATAAGACACTTTAGCGATACATCACTAAAAAAAGGAAATTTCAGGATAGTAGGGACCCAGAAACGGGAAGGAAAATGAATCAATGTATATGAAATGATATGTGTAGCCTACAGTACAAGTACAAACAGAAAGCAATGTACTGATTGTACTGAAAACCATGTGGACAGGTCCAGCGTATCACATGACTTACAAATATGCTGATATTTTTAAACAGCTGGGAAAATAAACAATTAAAATGGCCCAAATTCTTAGAACTTGATATAGAACTGGATTAGATGGGCCTATAATCTTCACAGCAGAGTATGCTTTCATAATAGCTGTAGTCTATATTGAAAGTTGGAAACTATGCCAAGACTCATTAATGTGCTTATATTTAAACTCTTGCAAAGAGAAATGAAGTATAGCTCAGTCAATTTCTTTATGAATCCAAGAGAGGCAAATATCTAACATCAGCTACCATTTCGTTGGAAGCAGAAAACAGGGATAAATCCCTTTATTTGCTCACTAGGATAGTTGGCTTTTTCAAAGAAGAAAAGCCATCATTCACTAGAAATCAGCGTAACAACAAACTGAAAAAGCCAGAAAAGGCAGCTGAGATAAACCTGGCAGAAGAAGATCTGAGGAATTGTACCGATTTAAAAGTCTGATCTTCCCAGGTGCTCCTTGATACCACTTGCCAAAAACTATAATAACAGCAGAGGATAATCTGTTCCTCTGCCCTGCCTTGATGAACAGTCCCTGAAATACTGTAGGTCAGGTATTCAAGGCTCCAAATTTACTAGAAAATTGATTGCCTGGAATGGAAGCATGCACTGTCTCATCAGCATTCAGAAACAGTCCCCTGTTAGCTAGAGGAATAGAAACAAAGCTGACGCTATAAGAAGGGCAGGAGAACAGAGGGCAATGCACATGAGAAAATACACTTCCAAGCCAACCCTGCTGGAGATTTTCTTTTTCTATTCATTGTATCTTCTCTGCTAGTTTCTTTTGTCAAGGAACGGTTACATAGTTCATATTGAAAGTGGATGAGAAATAAGCACTTACACAATAGGCTTTCTGTAAGGACAGCTCTGTAGAAGGACAAGGAAATTCAGACAGTGGGTTTCTGGAACAAGGATTCCGGGTCCTAAAAACACCTTCTCTTCAACAATGAGCCAGGGTGTATTGCTACAAAAAATGTTTGGCGTGACCATTAGACAGAATGAGGCAACGGCCTCAAATGGCTGATGTTGGAGGTTGAGGCAGTGGAGGCTGCCACTTCTTTATTCTTCCTCTGGGTCCTGTAGAGCTGCCTAGATGCCCTAAGCCAGTGGTGGTGAACCTTCAGCACTCCAGATGTTTTGGACCACAACTCCCACAGTCCTTTGTCATTGGCAATACAGGCCTAGAATTCTGGGAGTTGTGGTCCAAAACATCTGGAGTGCCAAATATTCTCCACCACTGCCCTAAGCACATCAGATCTTGCCTGGTTTTGGAAGCTAAGCAGGGTCGGCCCTGGTTACTATTTGGCTGGGAGACCACCAGGGAATACCATGTGCTGTATGCGCCTGGAGTAGGAACTGGTGAGCCACTCCAGTATTCCGGCCAAGAAAACTCCATGGACATGGAGTCACCAAGAGTCAGTCACTACTGTAACGACACAACACAAACCGGTCCTGTAGAATAGAGCTTAGAAAGTTACTTTTAAGAAGAACAAATATAAGGATAGTCTAAGATCATCCATAATGATGAGTGGTAGAATGATGCTCTAGGTCAGTGATGGTGAACCTTCAGCACTCCAGATGTTTTGGACCACAACTCCCACAATTCCAAGCCTGTATTGCCAATGACAAAGGACTGTGCGAGATGTGGTCCAAAAGCAATTCAAAGGGAACAAACATGAAGGTTGAAGGCTTGGAAATCATGCAATATGAGGCCTCTAAAGATAGTGGAATCCTTTGTCCACCCAGGCTGGAAATAAAGAGGAGAGACACGTTTGTGGGATTAAAATTGGGCCACAATTTATTGATATGAATTCACTCAATTCAACTGTTAAACGTCCCTTAAACAAGGGGGCCTGAACATAGTGCAAGCAAATCAGTTAATGATTCCTAATATTATTAGAAGGGCGCTGCCCACCTGTTCAGCACCCTCCCCAAACCTGTGGTCTGGGCAGCCCTCATCCCTAATCTTTGAACTATTTCTACCTAACACCTAATGTTCCTAATTTACTAATCTATTTCCTAATTCATATCATGGCCTACCGGCTCAATAAGGGTATATTATTCAATAATTTTCACCTGACTTAAATTTACTGCTTGCACTACCCAACAATTGTGACTGGTTATAAACCTCCACTTAGCCTTAAAGAGAATGGGATGGGCGAAAACACACTGCCACTCTGGTCCAATCTGAATCGAAGCCAAAAATTCCCATCCAGCCCGTACATGACCAGCTCATGTCATTCTCTTATTGGGGTGGGGGGAGAGAGGAAAGATGGCTGGATTGAAAAAGAGGCCTCTCACCATGTGGCAAGACCTTATCTAACCTACTGCCCCTGCAAGCAGCCCCATAGGCTGCACACACGTTACTCCAACCAGTTTGGTAGACAAATAGGCTCCTCCCAGCACTACAGCTGATAGAAATCACCATCCCCTGCCACAAATCTTAATGATGATGTAGGTATGTATGGAGAGAAAGTGTTCCCTCAAACATCTGGTTTACATGCCAGGAAGGACTTTGAAAATCTTCATCAAAATGAGCTCAGACCAATTATATGAGTGACTACTATAATATTTTTAGAACCAGATTTACCTATATTAAGGCAGTGGTTTAGGTGCCACACTACCTGAAGCATCCATGTTGTGTTCAAAGAGCAATCCCATCTATAACACATTAACCTAAACACAAAGTTATCAGATCATACAGTTACAACAATCCATTTGTCCTTGTCCAGGAATAGTCACAGTCATAGATGGAAGGCTGACTAATGTTACCCCAGGCACTGTTAGCCATCTGGTCCTCTAGTGACAGAACTGGTTCCTTGACTTACACAAGTGCATGCACCTGCAATTCAGGGGAAGGTCAGCCCACTCCAAAGCTGGCTTCCTAATATAATCTACCCAACATATGTTAGCTAGAATCTTACTGGGACTTAATGCTGGAGTTAGTGAAATACTAGCAGGGAATTGCCAAAAAAGTTATTGGCAGTGAACTGCCAATAACTAACAAAACACCTGTTTTGTTTAACTTTTTGTCTGCAGATGTGACCCCTTCTAGTAAAAAATAAGCTCTTAGTCATCACCAACACCTTGTTAATTAGGTGCAACTTGCCTAATTTCATTCATGTCTGTGAAAAAGAGCAAAATAATCTTAATGCTTGGGCACTTGACAGAGAGAACATAATAACATTATCTCTCTTTTTTTCTTTGTGTTCTAGTCTAGGAGTGATTAGAGAGATATAGAGTTGGACACAAAATGAAAAATGGCACGCTGTTTCATCGTGTTGTGAGTTCACAAAACGTTTCAGAATGTAATGAAATGGCAGACAGCCTTTCGTTACGAAAGGAAATGAAACACCATCTTTTACTATTGAAATGACACAATTCATTCTCCCTTGCTGCCCCTGCTTCCTGGGTGGGTTTTTTTTTTTGATAGTTGTGGCTGTAGGGAGGGGGGCAACCTGTCGAAAAACCTACCTGGGTTGGGGGTGGGGCAACAAGGGAGAATGGAGCAGGGTTTGAATCTACCACCACTTGCTCTGTTCTCCCTTGCCATCCCTGCCCCCCCCCCAGGTAAAAACCCACCAGGGAGGTGGGGCAGCAAGGGAGAATGGAGCAACAAACCCTGCTGTGTTCTCCCTTGTCACTCCTACCCCTGCCCCCAGTTGGGTTTTGAGACAGTTCGACACCCCCCCTCCACACAGCCCCACCTGTCAAAAAGAAGAAGAAGAAGAAGAAGAAGAAGAAGAAGAAGAAGAAGAAGAA